>LR738715.1:814682483-814694918 GCA_902687465.1 Secale cereale | reverse complement strand
CCCCCCCCCCCCCGGCGCGGCCTAGGGGGGGCGCGCTGCCAGGGCGCCTGGAGCCCTGGTGGCCCCCCCCCCAGACTGTACTTCGGACGCCCGGTAGTTTCTGGAACGCTGATTTTTTATATAATTTTTCTGGATTTTTCCTGGCAGTTCTCGTAATGTGAAAACCTGAAATACAAAAACAGCCGAAAACAGAAACTGGCACTGGGGTGCACTGAGTTAATAGGTTAGTCCAAATATGATCAAAAGTGTATGGAAGTGTATAAATATCATAGCAATATCACCCAAAAGAGGCATGGAGCAAGCAGAAATTATAGATACGTTTTGGACGTATCAACATCCCCAAGCTTAATTCCTGCTCGTCCTCGAGTAGGTAAATGATAACAAGAATAATTTCTGTGGTGACATGCTATTAACCATATAGGACTTTTTCATAGTCATATGACTAAAGCTTACTGAGATAATGAATCTGTAGTAATTAAGTTGCCTCATGAGAAAATCACAAGGAACTGAAAGTTTTACAATATGATACTGAAACATCAAATAGATTTGCAATGAACATGATGTGCAAATATGATAAAGTGATATCTAGCTTGCCCCCTTTAGTGAAGCAAAACATAAATGCAGGGGCACCTCCAGGGTTTAAGTGATGACTAGATACAATGATTTCAGAATAAACGATATCACAATTATGCAAAAGACAATGCTACTTTGGGACAATGCACATTACACTCAGAATGACAATCATGCTCTCAGTAGTTGGTGCTTTTAAAAGAAGGTGGAGACTCTCGAACCGTGGCTTTTGTTGGCAAGGTTGAAAACTCGTAATCGGAAACAAAGACAAAACATGTACCAGAGCTCTTGGCTTTAAAACAGAGGTAATAATAATTGTTTTAGATCATGCATGTTTCGTTAACGAATGCTAGTAGATAACTCAATCACTTCTTGAGATGGACAAGTTTCGAGGAACGGCTCCCGAATGAGGACGATCACATCCTCTTAATCTCCTTTGTTTATCACTGCCAAAGTTTTCTGATTTCTCATGAACAAAGCGTGAAGGAGGGTTTGTTTGTTATATTATCTTTTTGAGCCGGGCGCACTCAATGCCAGTTCATTCTCATATTATGGGTTTGCACATTATACATGCAATCCCGTGGTGAAGCTTGTCCAACTTAAAAAGATTATGAATTAACCACTACTTCCTCATTAACTTACAACAGAGGCACAAAATAGGAATGCTTTTTTCTTTGAATAATTTCGAGATGGCACATCCAAGTCTCCGTTAGGAATGGCAGGTAAATACCATGTAGGAAGATATGGTGGACTCATATGGCATAACTGGTTTAAAAGGATGTGGATGCACAAGAAGTCAGTCCGCTTAGTACAGGCGAAGGTTAGCAAAAGACTAGGAGCGACCAACTAAGAGAGCAATGACGGTCATAATCATGCAGAGCGACAAAGCAACATTGAATCAGGCATGGAAGTTATATCGCTACTTAGAAACAAAAGATCATCAAGGCTTGACAGACTTTCTTTACAGTCTTAAATATGCGTGAGCATATGCCAAGTCAATCAAAATAAATTCTCGAAGGAAGATATTACTAAAGCATACCACATCCTAGGCAAACAAACCATGTTGGTACTCCAATAACACATTGGGAACCCCCCAGCTATTTGAGACTAACCATAAGAAAACATGAACTACTAAGCGCCATTATGCACGTAGCATCTTTATCATAGACATATCAACCAATGCAACGGAAGCAAACTCTCTTAATAAGATAAGCATGATAACTAAAGAGAGTTCAAGCAACCAACTAAATAAAAGCTCTTTAAAAAGATAAGCATGAAACTGAGAGCTGAACATGATAATAGCTATTAAAAGACATAGAACACACACAGCATAGATAGGCATGAAAATTCTATGTTATGTTCTAGGTAGAAGTGGAGCATGTTTCTCTCCCACATAAAGAAAGCTGAGTTTCGACTCGTTATGAAAAACTAAAAAGGAAACTAAAAACAAGACGCTCCAAGCATAGCACATAACACATGAAGTGATTAAAATATAGTGGAACGAAAGACGAACTGATAATGTTGATGGAGAAGGGGATGCACGGGGGCATCCCCAAGCTTAGACGCTTGAGTCTCCTTGAATATTTCTTGGGGGTGCATGGGGGCATCCCCAAGCTTGAGCGTTTGACACTCCTGAATCTTTTTATTATCTTCCCTCGCACACTTGAAAACTCCCTTCATACATAACTCATCATAATCTGATTAGCGAGGTTAGTACCCATAATAAAATAATTGTACCTTGCTGGAAATAAAGATATTCGTGAAGGTCTACTGTTTCTCAAGATTGCCAAAAGGTTTTTGCAAAGAAAAAGCAAGCTCTAGGTTTGCAAAATGAAGGAAAGGCAAAACAGGACAGAATCTGTGAAAAACAGAACAGCAGGTAGTAAATGATTTGTTCGGGGCACTTCTACAACTCTAATAAAAAAACTCAGAACAGTCGCACGAAAGAAAATTATATAGAGCACACTGTCGAAAAAATTCAGACCAAAAAGATGATCTGGTGATTTTATACAAATTTTTCTATCCAAGGACAGAATCTGTTTCCTGGACAGCACCTCACAACTTTTGAACTTTCTAGCAATCAGAGGCTATACTTGGCACAAAATTGAATAGTAAAGATACAATGATGATGCTACTGTAGTAACAACATCAAGACACAACAAAAACAAAATAAATTTATTCATTGGGCTGCCTCCCAAAAGCGCTTTCTTTTATGCCTTTAAGCTAGGCATAATGCATATAGATCAAGTTTTATCAAGAGTAAAAGAATAGCTAGCCCGTATAACGGACTCAAAAGGTAACTTGATCTTCTTTCGAGGGAAGTGTTCCATCCCTTTCTTGAGAGGAAACTGAAATTTTATATTACCCTCTTTCATGTCAATGATAGCACCAACGGTGCGCAAAAAGGGACGTCCCAAAATAATTGGACAAGAAGGATCACATTCAATATCCATAATAGTGAAATCAACGGGCACATAATTATCATTGACAACGATAAGAACATCGTCGATCCTCCCCAAAGGTTTCTTTATGGAAGAATCAACGAGACGAACAACAAAAGAACAAGAATCAAACGGTTTCAATTTAAGCATATCATATATTCTTTTGGCCATAACAGAGGTACTAGCACCAACATCACATAAAGCATAGCAAGAGAAGTCATTCAACTTAATTTTTATCATAGGATCCCAACCATCTTCTAGCTTTCTAGGTATGGAGGCTTCTACTCTAAGTTTCTCCTCCCTAGCTTTGATAAGAGCATTAGTGATATGCTCTGTGAAGGCAAGATTAAGCATGCTAGTGCGGGGGTCTCTAGACATCTTGTGAAGGAAATCAATAACTTCGGTAAGAGTGCAATTATCAAAATCAAGGTCACTCGCATCAAGTAAAGTGGTAGTGGTGTCCTTCATATTCACTTGTTTGGTCGTTTCTATAGTCATAGCATCACCATTAATAGGTCCATCGGGACCAGGAGTGCATTGGGTGCTAAGAGTTTGGATATCCTCAACAACTTGGATAGTAGCAACAGTGTGGTGGGTAGGAAGGCTCTTAATCCTATCTTCTTCCTCCCTTTCTCTAGCCCATCTCTCTTTAAGTTAAGCCATCATCCTAATATTTTCATTAATTTGCATTTGAATAGCATTAATAGGAGTGACCTTCCTCTCCTCAAGAGGAGAAGTTCTAATTTTAAGCAATTCTACCTCATTGGCTAAATTGTCTACCTTCGAAGAGAGATCACCTAGTTTGTTTAGTTTTTCTTCTACACTATTATTAAAAGCTTTTTGGGTAGTGATGAAATCTTTAAGCATAATCTCTAGTTCAGTAGTGGAGTTCTTGGTGCTAGGATAAGCATTGTTGTTCCCATAAGAATTAGAGGGGAACGGTCTAGGATTGTTACCAAAGTTACTCCTATAAGCATTGTTGTTAAAAAAATTCCTAGAGATTATGTTCACGTCTACTTGTTCTTGAGCAATCAAAGAATTTAAAGGAACATCACGAGGATCAATAGAAGATTGCTTCGAAAGTAGAGACATGATCAAGTCAACTTTTTCATTAAGGGAGGAAATCTCCTCGATAGAGTTTACCTTCCCACCTGTTGGAGCGCGTTCGGTGTGCCATTGGGAATAGTTGGTCATCATCTCATCGAGAAACTTTGTGGCAGCACCAAGTGTAGTTGACATAAAAGTTCCTCCCGCGGCCGAATCTAACAAGTTCCGCGAGGTAAAGTTCAAGCCTGCATAAAAAGTTTGGATAACCATCCAATTAGTCAAACCATGAGTAGGGCAGTTCTTGATAAGAGATTTCATACGTTCCCAAGCTTGGGCAACGTGTTCATTATCCAATTGTTTAAAATTCATTATGTTACTTCTTAGTTGGATAATTTTAGCAGGTGGATAGTATTTTCCGATAAAAGCATCTTTGCACTTGTCCCATGAATCTATGCTGTTTCTAGGCAAAGACTGAAACCAAATTTTAGCTCCTCCTCTCAAAGAGAAAGGAAAAAGCTTAAGCTTAACAATATCACCATCTACTTCTCGGTACTTTTGCATATCACAAAGTTCAACAAAGTTGTTTAAGTGTAAAGCAGCATCATCTTCAGCACCGGAGAATTGATCTTTCATAACTAGGTTCAGTAAAGCAGGTTTAATTTCATACGAAGGTGCTGAAGTGGCAGGTGTAGTGATAGGTGTGCAGATAAAGTCATCGTTGTTGTGACTAGTGAAGTCACACAACTTGGTGTTCTCGGTGGAACCCATAGTAGCAAGCAAGCAAGATAACTATTTTTGTAATTTTCGATAAAAGATACTAAAGCAAAAACTGAAAGGTAAACTAACAAGAGTAAAAGCAAAAGGTAAAAGATAGCGTGCAACTCCCCTATCCTGAAGAGTGGAGTCCCCGGCAACGGCGCCAGAAATTGCTTTTCTAGGTCGCTTCTCACCCCTCGTTGGTAACCCCAAGTGGAAGGTTTGAGATGCAGTGTAGCAGAAGTTTTCCCTTGGCAATACCAAGGATCGATTTCCCAGAGACTCCCAGTTTCAACAAGAAGGTGTCAACTGCTAACGGCGCCAGATATTAGCAATCAACGTGGACCTGCACACGGATACAAATAACTTTGCTCCCAACGAGTACAGAGAGGTTGTCAATCCCTCCGGCCTTGTAGTTTACAAAGGATCAAACGCAAGTGATAGTAGTGATAGATATAATTGCAATAGTAAGTAAAAGCGGAAAAGTAAATAGAGGATGTGATCAATGATGGTAATATGGACCGGTGTCTCATGATGTTCACTAGTGATGTCTCTCTCCCAAAAGATGATAAAACAGCTATGTGAGGTAAACGAATTACAGCTGGGCAATTGACAGGATCATGTGCGCAAACCAATGCTGACTACATTGCAAGAAAGGTTGAGGTTCAAAGCATGGGCGGTACGCCGAGATAAGTAGACCGAAATCCATCTGCATCTACTACTAATCATCCACCTTGAGATATCTATCCAAAACATCTCGCTGGTATTAAGTTGCGAGTCCCACCCATAGTGTAAACTCAAAGCAACAGACAACTGCATTAAAAGAACTTTGCGTAAAGTAAACAATCCTTGCACCCGCGGGCACAAGCACCGTTGTTTTCCCCCTTGTGGCAACAACACATCCCCTAGACTCATGTTTCTGTCACTCAAACTAGTCATCGAGGGGCATGAACCCACAATTAAGCATAACGTTCCCTCTTGGAGTTACTACCTACTACTTGCCCAAAGCAATAAATAACAAAGGAGAACATGCAAGAATTACTTACGAACATAAATATAAAAGAGGTGAATCAAATATATTACTCAAACACAATCTGAACATAATCTCATAATCCATCGGATCCCAGCAAACTCATCATAGCAACAGCATAACGATTACATATGTGCCTTGATCATGTAGGGCAGCTCACGAGGACTAATTAGTGAAGCACAAGAACGGGAGGAGAACATCACATAGCTACTGGTCATGGACCCATGGTCCAAAGGAGACTACTCACAACTCATCCGGGAGGCGTCCATGGTGGTGGAGAAGCTCCCGGTGGTGATCCTCCCCTCTGGCAGGGTGCCGGGAAGAGTTCTCCTGGTGCTCCCGATCTTGGAAGCGGCGGCGGCGGCGGAACAGAGATGAGATCGCGAAAAAGAGTTTTCGTCTCGAGGGTTTCGGGAGACGCTTTAAATATATGCCAAAGGGGGGCATCAGCGGAGCCTCGGGGGGGCCAGGCCCCCCCCACCCCCGGCGCGGCCCAGGGGGGGGCGCCGCCAGGGCGCCTGGAGCCCTGGTGGCCCCCCCAGGCTGTACTTCGGATGCCCGGTAGTTTCTGGAACGCTGATTTTTTATATAATATTTCTGGATTTTTCCTGGCAGTTCTCGTGATGTGAAAACCTGAAATACAAAAACAGCCGAAAACAGAAACTGGCACTGGGGTGCACTGAGTTAATAGGTTAGTCCAAATATGATCAAAAGTGTATGGAAGTGTATAAATATCATAGCAATATCACCCAAAAGAGGCATGGAGCAAGCAGAAATTATAGATACGTTTTGGACGTATCAGGGAGGCGGTGCTCGAGGGGGAGGAAGGGGAGGATGGGGAGAGGGAGGCGGCGGGGGCGCGTGGGCGACTGCGGTGCAGTGGGTCGGGGCAGCAGCGGCGCGGTGGAGGGAGGGACGATGGAGGGAGCGGCGCGGTGGAACGAGGTGTCTGGCGAGAAGGAGGAACGAGGGAGGGACGAAGTGTATGGACGGGGGAAGAATACTAATGGCGCACCCCCTTGCGGTGCGCCATTAGAATGTTTTTTTTCTGATAGCAATGGCGCACCAGTGGGACGGTGCGCCATAAGTAATTTTTTTAGATAGCAATGGCGCACCAGCCAGCGATGCACCATAAGTAAGTATTTTTTATCAAAATAGTAATAATTTTTTATTTGAAAATATTTACAAATATAAAAAAATATCATGAATATGAAACAGTAATAATTTTTTATAAAAACAGTAATAATATTTTATTTGGAAATATTTACGAATATAAAAAATATCATGAATATGAATATGAATATGAAACAGTAATAATTTTTTATAAAAACAGTAATAATTTTTTTTTAAATATCATCAGATTTTTTTATTTGAAAATATTTATGAATATAAAAAATATCATCAAATTTGTTATTTGAAAATACAATCAAATTTGTTATTTGAAAATATAATCAAATTTGTTTTTTGAAAATACAATCAAATTTTTTTTAGTTCCATTCATTTGTGACGGTGGAGCGGGGGAGGGTGCGGGGGTCGTCGACGATGGTGGAGCGGTGGAGGGTGCGGGGGGTGCTCGGCGACGAGGGGGATCTGGAAGGGGGAATCTGGCGAGGGGGGATAACTATCGAGATGGAGGGGGATTAAGATCGAGTGTTCTCATGAACTCAAAAAGTGCCAATAAAATTTAAAAATATTCATGATAGTTCAAAAAGTGCCCTTGAAATACAATCGAGAAATGAAGATTACAATTTAAATACAATCGATATTAGCTAGCTAGCTATCTGTTCCCAATCTTCTTGCCCTTCTTTTTCGCAAATGGAGTTCTTCTGTGGAACGGACGTCCTTGAGGTAGGGTGGTCCTGCTTCTTCTTGTGGTGTATGCTGCTACTTCATCATCGTCGTCATGTTCGATCTTCGGGTCGCCGTACTTGTCGAAGTCTTGCTCACTGGCTACTCCATCCATTCCGATGATCTTCCTTTTGCCTCTCCTCACGACAACACGATTGGACTTTGACGGGTCGGTAATGAAGAAGCATTGGTCAACTTGGGAAGCCAGTACCCATGGCTCATTTTTCGCGGTGACGTTTGTGCCCGCGGTCTTGGATTTGGCTTCGGGTATAACCATGGTGGTGAAATACCGGTCTTCTTTTAGGACGCTCTTGGCCCATCTGACACGGAACATCGGGACCTTCTCTCCAGCGTAGCTCAGCTCCCAGATCTCCTCGATCCTTCCGTAGTATCTGTCCTTGTCTTTATCGGTGTAGGATTCCATCGTTACCCCGGAGTTCTGATAACCATCGCTCTTCATGTCCTTGGCCTCGGTGTAGAATGTGTAGCCGTTGATATCGTACGCCTCATAGGTCATCAGGTTGTCCTCGGCGCCCTATGACAAGGCGAATATGAGTTGTTCTTCCGCGGAAGAATCCTCATGTAAAGGGTACGACAGAAGCTTCTGCTTGAACCAACGCGTGAAACATGAGTTGTGCTGTTTGATTATATCTCCGTCCGTCCTTTGTTGGCCTCGGTCATTGTACGTCTTCTCAATAAAAGTTTTGTGCTCTACCACCCAAGGATCGACCACGTCTATGTGTTGTAGCACAACTAGGTTTGCTCTTTCAAAGTCGGCGAGTCGACCCTCGAAGTCGAAATGCATTTCGCGGCGACCCTCATGATGACCCCATCCAGCGAGCCTGCCGAGGTGCCTGTTGACGGGCAGACCAACGGGGTTCTCGATGCCTACATAATTCGTGCAGTAGGAGATGCACTCTTCGGTCAGAAAGCCCCTGGCTATGCTTCCCTCTGGATGTGACATGTTGCGAACGTATCCTTTGATGACACCATTCATCCTTTCGAACGGCATCATGCTGTGCAGGAACGTCGGCCCGAGTTGGATTATATCGTCCACGATATGGACCAGCAGATGCACCATAACGTCGAAGAATGCGGGCGGGAAGTACATCTCAAGCTCGCATAGTATCACCACGATCTCTTCCTGTAGCCTTCTGAGTTGCCTCACGCCAACCGACTTCCGAGAGATGACGTCGAAAAAGTTGCATAGGCCAAATAGCGTTTCACGGACGTGCGTGTCCATGATCCCACGGATTGCAACTGGAAGTATCTGCGTCATCAGCACGTGACAGTCGTGAGACTTCATCCCGCTGAACTTCTGCTTCGCTGGGTCTAGGTATCTGCTTATCTTCCCCGCGTAACCGTAAGGAAGTTTTACTCCTACGAGGCAGGTGAAAAACTGCTCGATCTCCTCCTGACTTAGAGTGAAGCACGCGGGAGGGTAGTCATTTCCGGTCTTCTTGGCCTTTTTGCCTTTGCGACGACTTTCCGTGTCCTGCTTCGCCTCATCATCATCATCATCATCATCATCATTAGCGTGAAGCTCCTGCCTGATGCCCATTGACTGGCGTTTTCCACAGCGTGTCTAGTTCCTCTTTCAGCAGCCCCAGATACAGATTGATGTCGTTCCCTGGATGTTTCGGTCCTTCAATTAGCATACTCATGTGAATTTACTTCCTCTTCATGCACAACCAGGGGGGGAGGTTGTACATCCACACAAACACATGCCAGGTGCTATGTGTGCTTCTCTGGCTGCCAAACGGATTGACTCCATCGGTGCTCGCGCCCAGCATGATGTTCCTTGGATCGTTCCCAAATTCTAGGTCTTCGAAGTTCAACGCTTGCCACTGGCTCGCATCCTTAGGGTGACTCAGCATCTTGTCTTTTTTATCTATCTCCGGATCATCTGCGTCATCTTCTCGCTTCTTCTCCTCCCTATCCGCGTGCCAACGCAGGAGCTTTGCTACCTTAGGGTCCGCGAAATACCGCTGCAGACGAGGAGTGATCGGAAAGTACCACACCACTTTTCGAGGAGCTTTCTTCCTCTTCTTGTATCGAGTGACGCCGCACACTGGACATATGGTAGACTCCGCGTGCTCGTCCCGATAAATGACGCAATTGTTCATGCACACATGGTATTTCACGTGCGGTAAATCCAGAGGACGCACGATTTTCTTCGCCTCCTCAAAACTGGTCGGGCACTTGTTCCCCTTGGGAAGACGTTCGTGCCAGAATGACATGTTCTCGTCGAAGCATGCGTCGGTCATTTTGTGTTTTACCTTCATCTCCAGAGCCATGAGTGTTACTTTCAGGCGGGTATCCTCGGGCATGCATCCTTCATACAATGGAGTAACTGCGTCTATCTCCAGCTGATCCATCTTGGCATTCTCTTGGGCGGCAGCTCTTGCGTTATCCGTCTGCTTGAGAAGCAGCTCTTGAATATGAGGGTCCTGCACCCAGCCCATCGATGGTCCAGCGTCGTCTGCTCCGCTGGCATCATCATCTTCATGATCATGCCCGTCGTCTGCTCCGGCATCTTCCTCATCATCATGTCCTGCATCTTCTACATGATGACTGTGCACGTGTACAGCATCACCGTCGTGATCATCTCCTGCAGATTCTTCGTCTTCTCGCCCGCCCGAGCCACGTTGGTTGTCTTGCTGCCCTTCCACATTTCTTGCCCGGCCCCCATGGATGACTTCGTAGTCATCTTCATCACCTTGCCACCGATAGCCATCCATCAAACCACACAAGAGCAGGTGGTCCCGCACCTGCCCGGAATCCGGGTCCGCAATAAGGCTCTTCAGCTTGCATCTTCGACACGGACATCTTATCTCCGTCTTGTTTTTTTTGAAGCATACCGGCCTTCGCGGAGCTCAAAAACCTATTCACGATGTCTTCGGTCATCGTGCGGACCATGGTCGCCTGCGGGGTAGAGCAAAACGATGTTTTAGAACCAAGAAAAAATTTGGCATGACTTTCCCAAAAAATAGGACCAAAAAGAATGTTTAATGCCAAAATTCTCGCCGAAACGGAAATTAATCAACATTCCGGCAAAATATTGGCAACTATCACATTTCAAATACCGGTACACCTGCAAACACAAACACATATGCAACACCACAAATATATGCAACACCACGAACATACATAGATCTAGCTAGGCCATAAAAAGTGCATGTGCACATTGTTGTAGGGAGAACAACATAAAATAGCTTCCCCATTACTTACCTATCAAAAAATGGTAATTTAACCACTTAATTTGAATGAATCTATGGTGGAAATGAGGTGACAAAGAGGAGGCACCCGAGACAAGCTTTGGAGGAGGAGGTGGAGAGAATGAAGTGGGGAGAAAGTGAGTGGGTAGGAGTGATTGTCCAAAATATCTTGTTGATGCCCACTTACTAATGGCGCACCACCTCCAAATACGCCATTAGTAACCCAGGTTACTAATGACCTACCTGCTGGTGGTGCGCCATTAGTAGTTTTGCAAAAAAAAACATACTAATGGCGCACTGTGCCAAAGTGCGCCATTACTAGTTTAAACTAGTAACAGTGCATCATTAGTAGTTTTGCAAAAAAAAAATATAATTAAAAAAACAACAGTAGTGGCGCATTGTGTGACTAGTGCGTCATTACTAATTACAACTAGTAATGGCGCACTGTGTCTGGATGCGCCATTAGTATGTTTGAAAAATGAAAATAAAAATTGATACTAATGGCGCACCCTGAGCCATGTGCGCCATTAGTTTATTCAACTCTAATGGCGTACCAGAAGGTGGTGCGCCATTAGTATATATTAATGGCGTATCGCATGTCTGGTGCATCATTAGTGTCAATCCCATCTATAGCCCTTTTTCTAGTAGTGTCATTGGTACCGGTTGGTGGCTGGAACCGGAACTAAAGGACCACTTTTGGCCCCGGTCCAGCCACCAACCGGGACCGATGGTTGTGGGCCAGGAGTGAGGATCATATGTCCCGGTTCGTGTCTGGAATCGAGACCAAAGGGGCCAGACCAACCGGGACCAATGACCATCGAGCACCCCCTGGCCTCACGAATCGAGACAGATGCCCCCATGTGTCCCGGTTCGTGAGTAAATCGTTACTAATGGGCCTCCCCGGCCTGGACCAAAGCCCTGTTTTCCCCTAATGATGGTTGCTAGTGGCAGATACAGTGTAGCTGAACACATCGGTGGTGAGCATGGGGGTTGAGAGATACCTATGCAGAGTGGGGTGGGGATAGGTGAACCAACGGTGTGACCAAAAATGTGTTGGAAAGTATATAATGTAATTGGGTGCCCAAAGAATTAGTACAAAAATATCGTAAGGCCGTGGATGGGAAGGAGCCTACTATAAATAAATACATAAGGTTTAGAGCCGAATAAAATCTTTCCCATAGAAAATGGATATCAAGCAGAAAAAAGAAGTGAATGGTTGTGACATATTCTCTATTATGAGCCTACTAATATCATAGTTGAGTAGCAAAAAACATTGAGATGTCCTCTTTTATATTAGGCTAAATAGTGAAATTCATGTGCATCATTATGTCGTTACTATGAAAATAGTAGACATAATTACTTGAAGTGTCAATCTATATACCTGAAGTGAATAGTAACTATCATGACAACGTCATCTCCCTTTCCATACACACCCTATAAATTGAGCAAGGACAGAAAAATTCTGGATTTTTTTTACACAAACAGTAAGCAAGATGAGCACTATTATTTTTTTTGGGGGGGGGGG
>LR738715.1:814659167-814669487 GCA_902687465.1 Secale cereale | reverse complement strand
TCATCTAAACTACCATCACATAGAAGAGAGCTGCGGTCACGATGAGCATCATCGCGATGAAACTAGTCTTCATCCGGTTCCTCCTCCGCTCCCTCCTCTCTCCCTCTAGATAGCGCTCGTATCTAGCTTCCGCCTCCGCCCTAGTGGTGTACCCTTTGTAACTGTTACCGCTGAAACGGTGAACCTGTCTCCGACACTCCTCCCAGTCGTCATAGACTCCGGGAACCCTACCCTTGTACACGACGTACGACGGCATCTCTATGCACTAGACAAACAAAACGTTAGTAGCAATTCACAGATAATATATAAGTATGCAACAAAAGGATCGGAAGAGAAAAGCAACACATTAATAGCACGGTTCATGGTCCTACTAATAAATAGCATCGATTACATATAAGTTGAACGACTGTCCAAACTAAAGAGACATACAAGTTCATTAAATTTTAATTACTACACGAGCTAATCGACATTTCAGAACTACATACCATCAATACTTTCTTCGACTCGACTCAGGGACCGGAGCGTGGATGAAGCCGCCGTCATCCGTCGGCGTCATGAATGTGCGGTCGTTGTCAGCCTGCATTTGTAGCGTTGTTTCTATTTCACTGTTGGACGGTTGATATTTGAGGTGGAACTTCCCCGAGGTACGAAGGACATCTTGACAGATGATTTCCGCAAACTCCGACTGGATGCGAAAGAATTCTTGTCTGATGTCCATGTCCTGGATTGCCGACAAGCGTGCGGCCCAATCTTGGAGACCCTTTGGTAGCATAAGGTGATTATGGTCCCGTACGATCCCCCGCATGTGATGGAGGGCGTAGTAGGCATCCTTCTGACTGCTAGGCGGCTGCTTGACGCAGGGGAACGTCGTTACGTGGGTGAACACGTGCTTGCCGTACCTACACATTTCCTTCCTGAAGGTGCCTCCAGATTTGGCGTAGCCGGGGAGAGCATCATCAAGAACTTTCTTGATATTTGTGTAGTTTTTCTTCGACTGACGGTCCGAGTCGAAATATGTGGCCGTGGAATATTTCGGGCTTAAGAGGATGAGTGTGCAACGTGTGTCATTGCACAAAACACGGAATGTTAGGAAAAAAAAAGAACGGTCGAAATCTAAGAAATCATATGTTACGGGGCGGTGAGGGGATGACTTACTCGGGAAAGTAAGGCACGAGGAAGGTATCCTTATCTTTGTTCGCCATAATGACGCCTTCGAGGTATGAACTCGCGACTTGCCGGTCCCCAGCGCTTTCCAAGTGCTTGGCACGCATGTAGAAGGGGTCGACTATCACGATGTCCGGGGTCTTGTCTCTAATTATCTGCATCTCCATATTGAGCGAAAATAGCCGAATGAAGGTGTAGTGCAGCGGATGAAGGTTAAACATAGCGAAGATGTCATCAAACCGCAGGACGATCATACTCCCGATGGTGCCATCGACAAAGCCCTTGCCCTCTGGCACCTTGGCCACGAAAACCGGGTATGAGTCATCTTTCTCGGAGAGACGCCGCTTCTCCATAGAAAGAACACTGTCATGCAGACTCCACATAGCACCGGTTGCAGCCTTGAACAGATTAGCCGGTAGCATCGGCCTACCCGCCACATGCACCGCCCTCATGATATCCTTAGGTATTGGTGGCCCGTCCTGAGCACGGATCGTACTCGGTGCCGGCTGGCTCGCACCCTTGTTAGTTTTTCTTTTCCGTCCCTTCTTTGGCTTCTGCTGATGTAATGGGATCGAGGTCTGCTCAGAGACCACCTTCTTGAGTGTGGTGGGGCTGATAATATTTCCCACCTCGGCTACTTGAGTCTCTGTGAAGGCGGCAGCTGGAGGCGTCTCCTGAGAACCGAACAGACGACGCCTGTTGCAATTGGGTTTCTCCGCGGTACCAGCTAGATCGCGATCGACTTTTGCAGGGTTGGGTTCTTGAGAAGGAGGCGCCAAGAATTCGTCACCGTACCCACCATGTTCATTGAAGTAGTCATCGACGTTGACAAATGTACCGTCGTCGACGTCCGGATCCTGTGCCATATGCATGCCCGGATCAGCTGACGGCGGTAGCGTTGCGGCGGTCTTGCCATGGCTTGGCGCCGGCAGGACTGGCGGTGTTGTCTGTGGGGTGGTGACCCCCGCCCCCAAACGAATCTGGCTCTTCGGCCAAAGCAATGGCCAGTTGAAGCAGGCGCCGAGGGTCATCACATCGTCTTCGTCGGCCCCATGGGGTCGATACGGAGGGAACAAGTCGTCGCAGCCCCGCAGCACCCGAACCAGTTGAACCCTATACACGGTGGGTGGCATCGGATTATGGTGGAACACGCGGTTGCCCGGTTCAACGATTTTGGCCTTGGCGACATCGATCAACTTGCCGTCCACGAAGTGCAGGAGAGTGCATGGAACTTCGTTGGCGGCGCCCTGCGAAAACATGTAGGGCGTCAGGGATGCCCAGTCAAAGGCAAGGAGATGAAGTCATCGGCCGAGGCTTAGTTACCGTGATGGCGTCGAGCTCGGCTAATGTCGAGGCACCGCCAACGACGGGCGTGCAAGTGACGGAGGGGCCGCTTGCTGCCGAGGTGCCGGCCGGCGTATTCTTCCCACACCCGGGTGCATCAAGCTCCAATGCCGGCGCCGGCACCGGAGACACCAATGACGCCTCCGCCGGAGACACCACTGCCGGCGCGTTGTGCGAGTTGCTGCCCGTCAAGCTGGGAATCGGGGGCGGCCCCTGTTGGCCGCCCGCAAACCACCCCCGCAGCCCCTCAAGCAAGGTAGGCATAATGGCGGTGATCGTCGCTCCTAGTTGGTCTCGCACTTGGTCTCGCACTTGCTCTTCGACTATCTGAGGAATCTGCGCCACTTTTGCCTTGAGTTCTTTAACCTCCTGGCTTTCCAAGCTGGTCTTTCTCTCCTTTCGCCCAGTCTTATAGTATTCCGACCATTTCGTGGACAAGCCTTCGCCGGCCACACGACCAGCTGACGTCGGCTTAGCTAACTTATCCTTCTGTTTCATTACATTCAACGCCCTATTTAAAGTGGTGTCCCAAGGGGCAGACGGGGACCCCGCGCTACTGCTTTCAGTTTCCTGCGGAAGTAACGTGAACCATTTAGAAATTTGGCTTCATTAATTAGAATGCAACCATATGGAGCTAATTACTCGGGGGTGTATTCCTTACCAGAACAAGCTCAAGCGCCTTCACCTTCGGATCCGTGGTAAGTTCCTTTGTTACCGGGTCCTCCTTGTACCGGGCTCTGATAAAGTTCCTGGTCTGCTTTTCATGGCGGTATTTATCGAACAGGGGCGGTAGGCCTTGCTCGACACGCTCCGCGTCCTCCTTGTCCCATTTAGGTTCCGCCACTCTGTAACCGCCGGGACCGAGTGTGTGGACCCCTAAGTTCAATTCCCGCATTTCTTTCCCCCACTGACTTGATTCCACGGATGCGTTGCTCTCGCACTTGGTCTTGAACTCCAGGTAGTCAGCTTTGCTGATCGAAGGATTTTTCTCCTTGATCTTCTCATAACTATCACCTCTTTCAATCATTTTCTTCACCCGGGCTCTCCAAGAAGCCAGGGCCGTGCTCATCTTCGTGAGGGCGGCACTGTTCACTTTATTCCCTAAGAGGCGTGTGTTTGCGAAGTCACCGGGGAACTTGTATCGTTCGTGCAGCTTCGTGAAGAGGAGGATCCGCAAATTCCCTCGTTCACGTTGCCTTAGGTTCTCGGTGTTGATCATGACGGTGCTCCGGACAATGCACCCGAGTTGTCCCGCGTACCCACTGACTAATTCTTTGGGCGCCGTTGGATGCCCACTGGAGGACACTTCAGTAAATTCCTCCTTGACGGTGCCGAGCACGTTCGGGCGCCGGTCCTTCCGTTGCCTCTTTGGTTGGCTGCCATCTGTGCGTTCGCTGCCATCATCAGTGGTGGCATCCCCGGCGGCACCATCAGTGGTGTCATCCCCGACGCCACTAGGGGTTGTGTAGTCGGGATCGGTGTCTTCCGCGGCGTCCTCATAGCGGTGAGGGTATTCCTCCATCTCCTGGGACAGCTCCCAGAATGGCTTGCCGCCCGAACCGCCGGCCTC
The DNA here is from genome assembly GCA_902687465.1 of Secale cereale. Taxonomy (NCBI): domain Eukaryota; kingdom Viridiplantae; phylum Streptophyta; class Magnoliopsida; order Poales; family Poaceae; genus Secale; species Secale cereale. Next base: position 814,665,409 of record LR738715.1, on the reverse strand, counting down.
ATCGTTGTCGGCCATGTTCGCTCTAAATAGGAAAAAAGTTTGGTCAAAAAGTTGGTTATTGTCAAGGAACAAGATCTCATCATTTAGGGTTTTAAGGAATTATCATGGTCTCATCACTTAGGGTTTGTCGACACCGAGGCATCCTAAAAGCTACGGTCTCATCACTTAGGGTTTGTCGACACCGAGGCATACTAAGATACCCCGGCCCATGCATTAGTCGCAAGTACCCCATATGTCCTATTTTTAGCAAAGTCATGCTAAAATTCACGGAAAATTTCAGCATGACCTTTGCTGAAAATAGGACATATGGAGTACCCGAACTTGCCGGAACGGAAGTTAATCGACATTCCGGCAAACTCAAGGGCCTCTCGGGGTACCTGCAAAATCATTATCCCCGCGTAATGAAGTCGCCAATGGGTCATTTCAGAAGATCACAACAGCAGCAGCAGCAGGTTTATTCTTCTTCTTCATAAACATTAATTGGTGTGGGTGACTCTATCTGCCCTCTAATGACTCACTCAACTTAACAGGACAACCCACAAGCATTGTTTTGATTCCAACAGCTGCTGTAAAATACATCCAGCAAAGGTGCTCTAAAATCAGAAATACTACCCCCCAAATCTTTAGCTCAATTCTGAAAATACATGGTCTTCTAGTTACAATACTACCCCCCAACAGTTAAGATCCCAGGTGAGTAACACACTTTGGTCTTCTAGTTACAAAACAAAATTGACATAATTCTAGATGCCATAATCAGATCAAAATTTCAAACCACACACTTACTTTCAACTATAAACAAAACTGACTTGCTGTTAATGAACAGTGGCTAAAGATATATAAAACTCCATTGCAGATGTGCCATGTCAATAAAACAACTCATGGAAGTAACTACTAGCAGCATGTCATTATCATGGCAGTCCACTATATATTTTTATGACAAAATACATCATTATCAGGGCACATTATGGCCATTTTCTTACATGATGCTAACTGTACCTAACTGAATTTTTTGACAGTAGCTCAAGTTTTTGACAGTAGCTCCTCACTGTCTGTCGCCTGCAACACTTTTTATGCTAGCAGCTCAAGTTTGTGCCATTGGAGCAAATAAGCAGGAACCAACATATGTAAGGTTTCAACAAGACTCATCATCAGTATATATAAGCAGGATCTCTGTAAACAAACGAACACTAAGAAAGTAAGCAGAAAAGGAAAAACAGAAGGTAATAGTAAATCAGACTTAACAAAGAGAGAATATGTGTGTTGCTCTCACGATGATTTTATCAGTGCAATTAAACTTACTTTGAGTTCATCAGAAAATATAACAAAAGAAACAACAATGCTAAAAATACCAGGAACCAGATGTGAAATAAACCCGTACATTATGTGCAACTCACACAGGTATTCTGTCATGCATTTATGATTCTCATTACTTTCTATGAACCAGATCCGATCGCGTTTTTATTTCTTTGCTCGAGGTCTTATCTAAAAAGTCAACGGACTTGCTTGTAGATTCGTGTCACTTTTGGGTCCGGTTGTTAATATGTACTAGTTTCACTGTACACTGAATAAAATCTTCGGTAAATGGGAAGTTAATTTGTTGTAGCTAGGGACCTCATAAGTAACGGAACTGCTCTTGTTTCAACTAGGATAAGTACTGTGGAGCATAACCAGAGTTCAAATGGATCTTCCAGCAGGTATGAGTATCACAAGAGGTGACCTGGAATGCATGCTATTTGATGAAGCCGCAGAGCCCAAGGCCCTGCCACTCTCACTTTTGGAGGAAATCACAAATGATTTCTCTGATGACCTGGAAATTGGAAGAGGTGCCTTCGCTGTGGTTTATAAGGTACACTCAATGCTCTCACAGTCTACTAACTCTGAATTTATCTGAAACTAAAACTGAACTCTTACTCATTCATGATCTGCGGCTGCAGGCAAGACTTGCTAACAGTGTCTTCGCTGTAAAGAGGTTCTTTAATACGTACATGCATGAGAAAGAATTCCAGCGAGAGGTGGAATGTCTCATCAAGGCGAAGCACAGAAATGTCGTACGTTTTCTAGGATATTGTGTCGACACACAGGGGAATATGGCAAGCTACCACGGGAGGTTTGTTATGGCAGATGTACAAGAAAGGTTGCTCTGCTTCGAATATCTACCTGGAGGAAGTCTCGATAAGTATATCTCAGGTATGTTAGTGTTTCCATCTTAATTTTCTTTACTGGATATTACTTGGTTGGTTCAACCTACTCAAGCATATAGCTGAAATAATGTATCGTGTAATATATGGTATCTTGGTTGGTTCAACCTAGTACTAATTATCTGGAATATATACTGAACATATAGCTGAACTTTCTGACAGACTTATCATGGAGCTAGGGAGGGGCATCACCTCGGGGGCCGAGGGTGACGCCGACGGCGTTGGCGAGCTTCTCGACGCCGGCCTGGAGCGCGGCCCGGGACTTCTCGACGTCGAAGGCGATTTCCTTGGCGTCCGCGCGCACCACCAGCCGCGACGAGCGGCCGTTCTTGGACCTCCTCAGCCTCCCCTGCTCAGTACACCCAACAGCACAGGACCACGGATTGAGGGGCGAGCAGGGGAATGCGGGACCGTGCAGAGGAACGGCGCGTGAGAGAGGGGCGGGCGGGGGTTACCTGGGAGGAGAAGGAGCGGAGGAGGGAGGCGGTGGGGTGGTGGTGGGGTGCGGCGGCGGTGGGGGACCGGCGGCGGGGCAGCAGGGGAGGGGAGGCGGCGGGGGAGACGGGGTCGGGACCCAGCGGCCGGCGGTGGCGTCGGAGGGGGCGGCGCCGCAGGGGATGGGGGGCTGTGGCGGCGACAGGGGAGGGGATAAGAGGAGAGGAACAAGTGCATGCGGCGACAGGGGAGGGGATAAGAGGAGAGGGGGATCTAGCGGATGGCAGCGCTAACAATGGCGCACATCTCTGGTAGTGCGCCATTACTGCCATGGCCTAGTGGTTAAAAGAGTCTGCGTCTGTGTTATGGACAGAAGTACTGCCATGGCCTAGTGGTTGGACCCTTGATGCATAACCCAGCCAGCCAGGGTTCGAATCCTGGCGGCCCCATTTTTTTCAATCTTTAAGAAAAATGTTTTTGATGTATATATGTCTATTGGTTGCACTAGTCCGGTCTTTAAACATTTTTTTACCTTTTTCTGTGTTTTTTCTTTACTGTTTTTGTCAGTTCTTTTTTAGTTTTCTATTAAATATATTTGAATGTATTTGAGTATTTGAATGTATTTGAATGTAAATATTGTTAAACAACATACATTTGAATGTAAATATTGTTAAACAACATACATTTTAATGTATTTGAATATTTCCTATTAAATATATGTACATCTTTTAGGACAATATACGTGGGCTTATGTGTTTAGATTTAAGATTTGAATCATTGTGATAATTTAAGATTTGAGATAAAAGAATAGGAAAATGCAAATGGAGTGATAAAACCATTGTGCAAAGATTTAGAATTAGATGACATGGTTGAAATCAAGTGATACATGTAATAATTTAGTTGCATGTAATAATTGAGCTTGCCACTGACACACACACACACGCGGCCGACACGTCGTGATTCAATCTTAGCTATCTTTTCACAATCTTCTTGCCCTTCTACCTCGCGGTTGAATAATTTAGCCCCGGAACCCCTTGAATTGATCTTCTCTTGAACGGACGTCCTTTAGGTAGGGTGGTCCTGCTTCTTCTTGTGGTGTATGGTACTTCATCGTCGTCGTCATCTTCCATCTTCGGGTCGCCGTACTTGTCAAAGTCTTGCTCATTGGCGACTCCATCCATTCCGATGATGTTCCTTTTGCCTCTCCTCACGACAACACGACTGGGCTTTGACGGGTCGGTAATGAAGAAGCATTGGTCCACTTTGGAAGCCAGTACCCATGGCTCATTTTTCGCGGTGACGTTTGCGCCCGCGGTCTTGGATTTGGCTTCTGGTATAACCATGGTGGTGAAATACCGGTCTTCTTTTAGGACGGTCTTGGCCCATCTGACACGGAACATCGGGACCTTCTCTCCAGCGTAGCTCAGCTCCCAGATCTCCTCGATCCTTCCGTAGTATCTGTCCTTGTCGTTACCGGTGTAGGATTCCATCGTTACCCCGGAGTTCTGATAATCGCTCTTCATGTCCTTTTCCTCGGTGTAGAATGTGTAGCCGTTGATATCGTACGCCTCATAGGTCATCAGGTTGTGCTCGGCGCCCTGTGACAAGGCGAATATGAGTTTTTCTTCCGCGGAAGAATCCTCATGTAAAGGGTACGACAGAAGCTTCTCCTTGAACCAACGCGTGAAACATGAGTTGTGCTCTTTGATTATAGCTCCCTCCGTCCTCTGTTGGCCTCGGTCATTGTACGTCTTCTCAATAAAGATTTTGTGCTCTACCACCCAAGGATCGACCACGTCTATGTGTTGTAGCGCGACTAGGTTTGCTCTTTCAAAGTCGGTGAGTCGACCCATGAAGTCGACATGCATTTCGCGGCGACCCTCGCGGTGACCCCATCCAGCGAGCCTGCCGAGGTGCCTGTTGACGGGCAGACCAACGGGGTTCTCGATGCCTAGATAATTCGTGCAGAAGGAGATGCACTCTTCGGTCAGAAAGCCCTTTGCTATGCTTCCATCTGGACGTGCCCTGTTGCGAACGTATCCTTTGATGACACCATTCATCCTTTCGAACGGCATCATGCTGTGCAGGAACGTCGGCCCGAGTTGGATGATATCCTCCACGATATGGACCAGCAGATGCACCATAACGTCGAAGAATGCGGGCGGGAAGTAGATCTCAAGCTTGCATAGTATCACCACGATCTCTTCCTGTAGCCTTCTGAGTTGCCTCACGCCAACAGACTTCCGAGAGATGACGTCGAAAAAGTTGCATAGGCCAAATAGCGTGTCACGGACGTGCGCGTCCATGATCCCACGGATTGCAACTGGAAGTATCTGCGTCATCAGCACGTGACAGTCGTGAGACTTCATCCCGCTGAACTTCTGCTTCGCTGAGTCTAGGTATCTGCTTATCTTCCCCGCATAACCGTAAGGAAGTTTTACTCCTACGAGGCAGGTGAAAAACTGCTCGATCTCCTTCTGACTTAGAGTGAAGCACGCGGGAGGGTAGTCATATTCGATCTTCTTGGCCTTTTTGCCTTTGCGATGACTTTCCGTGTCCTTCGCCTCATCATCATCATCATCATCATTAGGGCGCCAGAGCTCCTCCCTGATGCCCATTTTTTGCAAGTCTGCCCTTGCTTTCGGCCCATCTTTGGTCCTCTCTGGCATGTTGAGCAGGGTACCAAGCAGACTCTCGCACACGTTCTTCGTGATATGCATGACATCAAGGCTGTGAGGCACACGGAGGATCTTCCAGTACGGCAAGTCCCAGAAAACAGACCTCGTTTTCCATACCTTCAGCAGCGGCTCTGGCGCCTTTCGCTTCTTTCCCGGCGGTGGGCACTCTTTCCAATTTTTCAACAGCTCGTCTATTTCCTCGCCGCTCCTCGTACGTGGGGGTCTTCGGGTTTCGGTTTCACCATCGAACAGATCCTTGCGTTTTCTCCATGCGTCATCGTCGCGAAGCCACCTTCGATGTCCCATGAACATGGTTTTCGAAGACCCGGGATCTCTATCTAGCTGGCGATACGTTGTGTCATCCATGCACCTGACGCATGCACAAAATCCATGGACCACCTGCCCCGCGACATATCCGTAACCGAGATAGTCGTGCACCGTCGTGAGCAGTGCGGCTCTCATAGGGAAATATTCTTTCGCTGCGGCGTCCCACGTATTGGCTGGCGTTTTCCACAGCGTGTCTAGCTCCTCTTTCAGCAGCCCTAGATACAGATTGATGTCGTTCCCTGGTTGTTTCGGCCCTTCAATTAGCATACTCATGTGAATGTACTTCCTCTTCATGCACATCCAGGGGGGAAGGTTGTACATCCACACAAACACAGGCCAGGTGCTATGTGTGCTTCTCTGGCTGCCAAACGGATTGACTCCATCGGTGCTCGCGCCCAGCACGATGTTCCTTGGATCGTCCCCAAATTCTGTGTCTTCGAAGTTCAACGCTTGCCACTGGCTCGCGTCCTTAGGGTGACTCAGCATCTTGTCTTTTTTATTTATCTCCGGATCATTTCCGTCATCTTCTCGCTTCTTCTCCTCCCTATCCGCGTGCCAACGCAGGAGCTTTGCTAGCTTAGGGTCCGCGAAATACCGCTGCAGA
>LR738715.1:814604604-814650494 GCA_902687465.1 Secale cereale | reverse complement strand
GTGTGGTAGGTGTGGCTGCCTAAGTAGCAAATGCTCCCAGGTTACCAGTGGCGCACCCCTTCACTGGTGCGCCACTAGTAGCCAGGAATACTAGTGGCGCACCAGTGAAGGGGTGCGCCACTGCTATGTTTTTTTTTTGGACCACCATGCCCAGCCTTACCAGTGGCGCACCAGGGCAAGGTGCGCCACTATTATTTTTGATAGTAGTGGCGCACCTTGCCCTGGTGCGCCACTGGTAAGGCTGGGCATGGCTGGTATACTGTTCAAAAACTTAGTAGTGGTGCACCCCACTCCTGGTGCGCCACTAGTAATGTCACTATTAGTGGAGCACCTGTTTGTGGTGCGCCACTGCTATATAGTAGTGGCGCACCACATCTCTGGTGCGCCACTAATAGTGATATTACCTATAGCCTTTTTTCTAGTAGTGCAACCCGGCAACGACATTGATGTGTACCTAAGACCATTACTTGAAGAACTTTTACAACTGTGGAATGGACGTGTGTGGGATGAGGCCAACCAGGAGGAATTTGACCTACCTATATTGCTGTTTGTAACCATCAATGATTGGCCCGCTCTCGGTAAAATTTCAGGACAAACAAACAAGGGATACCACGCATGCACGCACTGTTTTGATGACACCCAAAGTATATACCTGGACAGATGCAGGAAGAATGTGTACCCGGGGCATCGTCGATTTCTTCTGACCAACCATCAATGTTGAAAGAAAGGAAAGCATTTCAAAGGCGAGGCAGATCACCGGAAGAAGCCCACCATGCATACCGGTGATCACGTACTTGCTATGGCCAATGATTTATAGGTAATCTTTGGAAAGGGTCCCGGTGGACTATCTGTTCCGAATGACGCTGAAGGACGCGCACCCATGTGGAAGAAGAAATCTATATTTCGAGACCTACCCTACTGGAAAGACATACAGGTCCGCTCTTCAATCGATGTGATGCACGTGACGAAGAACCTTTGTGTGAACCTGGTAGGCTTCTTGGGCGTGTATGGGAAGACAAAAGATACACCGGAGGCACAGGAGGACCTGCAACGTTTGCACGAAAAAGACGGCCTGCCTCCAAAGCAGTATGAAGGTCCTACCAGCTACGCTCTTACCAAAGAAGAGAAGGAAATCTTCTTTGCATGCCTGCTCAGTATGAAGGTCTCGTCTGGCTTCTCGTCTAATATATAGGGGATAATAAATATGGCAGAGAAAAAGTTCCAGAACCTAAAGTCTCATGACTGCCACATGATTATGACGCAACTGCTTCCGGTTGCAGTGAGGGGGCTTCTGCTGGAAAACGTTGGATTAGCCATTATGAAGCTATGTGCATTCCTCAATTCAATCTCTCAGAAGGTGATCGATCCAGAAATCATACCAAGGCTAAGGAGTGATGTGGCGCAATGTCTTGTCAGTTTTGAACTGGAGTTCCCACCATCCTTCTTCAATATCATGACGCACATCGTAGTTCATCTAGTCGACGAGATTGTCATTCTCGGCCCCGTATTTCTACACAATATGTTCCCCTTTGAGAGGTTCATGGGAGTCCTAAAGAAATATGTCTGTAACCACGCTAGGCCAGAAGGAAGAATCTCCATGGACCATCAAACAGAGGATGTCATTGGGTTTTTTGTTGACTTCATTCCTGGCCTTAAGAAGATTGGTCTCCCTAAATTGCGGTATGAGGGGAGACTGACTGGGAAAGGTAATCTTGGAGGGGAGTCAATATATGCAGGGACGGGCATTCTTGGTCTGAAGTACACTACACAGTTCTACAAAACTCTACCCTGGTGACCCCGTATGTCGATGAACACAAGAACAGTCTGTGCTCCAAACACCCGGAGCAGTGTGACGACCGGATTACATGTGAAGACATCAAGACTTTCGGCAGTTGGTTGGAAACACGTCTCAGAGGTGACAACATTGTTTGTGATGAGCTGCACTCGTTTTCTAGGGGACCATCTTCGACTGTATTGACTTACAAAGGATACGAGATAAATGGGAATACATTTTACATGATCGCCCAAGATCAAAAGAGCACCAACCAAAACAGCGATATCAGCTTTGATGCAGCAACCATGAAGGGAAAGGACACATATTATGGTTACATAGTGGACATATGGGAACTTGACTACGAACATGATTCTAAGGTTCTTTTGTTTAAGTGCAAACGGGTCTATCTATCAGGAGGCGGGGTACAGGTAGACCCAGATTACGGAATGACAACAGTGGATCTGAACAATCTTGGGTACACAGACGAACCGTTCGTCCTAGCCAATGATAATGCGCAAGTTTTCTATGTGAAGGACATGTCTACAAAAACCAGAAAAATAAAAGATATGGAACCGAACACATCATACGATGAGCCAAAGCGCCACATAGTTCTTTCAGGAAAAAGAGACATCCTGGGAGTGGAGGGCAAGACAAACATTTCCGAAGATTATGAAAACTTACATGAAATTCCCCCTTCAAAGTCAAGGCTGACCCAATCACCCTGATAAACGATGAAGATTATCCATGGTTACGGCGGAATAAGCAAAGGACACAAGCGAAGAAAAAGTGAAGACTTTCTCTCCAGAACTATTGTGATGATGCCTTTGATCTAGAATATCACTTTGTAATAGTGCATTTTGAACACAAAAGAAGTTCGGAGTTCAAATAAGTTCAAAATAAAATCCCTTTGTAACAGACGAGTTTCCGTATGAAACCCTGATACCTCGAAAGAGATTGTCCGTTTTGTACACGAAGTGCATCCAGTTTTTGCCGTAACCCTCTCTACTTTCTTGCACATGCTATGTGGGTGAAATGATGATGCCATGCCAACTTTCAACCTTTTCAGAGTTCATTTGAAATGCCTTTCAAATTTTGGGTCGTATAGCTCAAAAAATTCAGTAAATGCATGAAAAATAACAAATGAAGTCAGAAAGGGTTGAAAATTGATGAAGTAGCTTTGAATGGTGCATTTTGATCATAGAAAAAGTCTGTAGTGATGAAGTAGCTTCAAATAAGTTCAAAAAAAATGAGATCGCTTTGTAACAGATGAGTTTTCGTCTGAAACCCTGATAACTCGAAACAGATGGTGGAAGGGTGAGAGTGCGTATAATCCATGGACTCAACATTAGTCATAAGAACTCATATACTTATTGCAAAAATCTACGAGTCATCAAAACAAAGCAATCAACACATGCTCCTAGGGGGGAGGTTGGTAGGAGTTAACCATCGCGCGCCCCCGACCTCCACACAAAGGTTGACACTCTACAAATACCTCATGCTTTAACATAGTCACATAACGGTTCACTATACGTGCATGCTACGGGAATCACTAACCTTAACACAAAAATTTCTCAATTTCATAATAACTCCACTAGCATGACTCTAATATCACTATCCTCATGTCTCAAAACAATTATCAAGCATCCAACATCTCTTTCTATTCAATGCACTTGGTGTGAAATTTTTTACTACATTGACATTGGATGTTTATCATGTGAAGACTAGTTTCTTTAGCCTAAACACTTTACCATGCTGTTTTAATAGATTCTCAAATTGATCTAAGTGAAGCACGAGAGTTCAACAATTTCTACAAAATATTACCACCACCATGCTCTAAAAGATATAAGTGAAACACTAGAGCAAAAACTATTCAACTCAAAAGATATAAGTGAAGCACATAGAGTGTTCTAACAATTTCTAGGTCATATTTAACTCTCTCAAATAGGTGTGTCCAGCAAGGATGATTGTGGCAAACTAACACGCAAAGACTCAAATTATACAAGACGCTCTAAGCAAAACACATAACATGTTGCGAATAAAAATATAGCTCCAAGTATAGTTACCGATGGATGAAGACGAAAGAGGGGATGCCTTCCCGGGGCATCCCCAAGCTTAGGCCTTTGATTATCTTGAATTTACTTGGGGTGCCATGGGCATCCCCAAGCTTAGGCCTTTGCTTCTCCTTGTTCCATAGTCCATCAAAGCAATACTCAAAATTTGAAAACTTCACAACACCAAACTTAGAAAAAAATTCTCGTGAGCTCCGTTAGTAAGAGAAAGCAAACCACCACTCAAAGGTACAGCAAGGAATTAATTATTTGTTTATATTGGTGTTAAACCTACTGTACTCCAAGTTCTCTATGGTTCGTATCCTCTAATATTACTCATAGATGCATCGAAATAAGCAAACAACACACGAAAAACAGAATCTGTTCAAAACAGAACAGTCTGTAGTAATCTGCTGGGTTCCCCTACTTCTGGAACTCCAAAAAATTGAAACTAAATTGGCAAATTTGCGCAATTTGTCTACCAATCAGCAGAAAAAAGAATCAACTAAAAATCATGCTCCAGTAAAATCTGAAGACTATTTTAGCGAGCGCTAACGATTCTGTTTTTCACAGCAAGATCATATGAACTTCACACAAGTCTTACCAAAGGTTCTACTTGGCACAAACACTAAACAAAACATGAAACCGCATCTAATAAGAGGCTAGATGTAATATTTATTCCCTAACAGCAACAAAAGCAAAACAACATAAAATTGGGTTCCCTCGTAACAAGCTCTATCGTATTACGCCCCTAGCTAGGCACGATACAAGATAGATCTAGGTATTGCCATCCTTGGAAGGCAATTCTTTGATTAAGCACTTATGATTCTTGGGCAGTTCTTTGTCCCTATGAATAATCAAACTCTTGGGCAAGAAATCAAGAAATTCTAAAGTGTTAAAAGGGTCTCTTGCAAAAGTAAGGAAATTAGGATGAACACTTATGGATTTGAGATCCGCAAGTCTAGAAGTTTCACCCTTGTCTTTAGGGACATACATGAATTTAGAAAATTTAGTGGAGGTATTTGGAGTGGTTTTTATAGCGGAAAGAGCGGAACCCACATTAGTGATAACATGCTCAAGCTTATTGATTCTAGTAGAATTTTGATCTAGCTTTTCTTTAACTATGGGTTCTTTTTCTTTAAGATTTTTCAGAACAACTCCTACCTTAGATCCATATTGGGTAATTTCGTTGTGAATTTTTCTATCCAAGTTCTCTAACAATTCTATCGTACCAACTTTGTTCTCAATAATTTCTAACATTTGCATAACATGCTCCAAAGTTAAAACGGTCCCATTAACCATAAGAGGTGGTGAGCCAAATAATTCAGTCATAGCTTTATAAGAATCAACGGTGTGGCTACCCAAAAAATTCCCTCCGGTAATGGTATCTAATATAAATCTATTCCACGGAGTTATGCCAACATAAAAATTATGAAGAAGCACAGAAGTGGAAAGCTTCCGATTAGATATATTTTGAGCATTGCATGAGGTACCAGGATTTCAGACAAGAACTTGTCTGTTACAAAGGGATTTCATTTTTTTGAACTTATTTGAACTACATAATTTTTTTGTGTTCAAAATGCACCATTCAAAGCAACATCATCAATTTTCAACCATTTCTGACTTCATTTGCTATTTTTCATGCATTTACTATTTTTTTTGAGATAAATGACCCTGAAATTGAAAAGCATTTCAAATGAACTATGAAAAGGTTGAAAGTTGGCATGGTATCATCATTTCACCCACGTAGCATGTATAAAAAAGAAGAGAGGGTTACGGCAAAAACTTGATGCACTTCGTGTACAAAACGGACAATGTCTTTCGAGGAACCAGGATTTCACACGAGAACTCGTCTGTTACAAAGGGATTTCATTTTTTTGAACTTATTTGAACTACATAATTTTTCTGTGTTCAAAATGCACCATTCAAAGCAACATCGTCAATTTTCAACCATTTCTGACTTCATTTGCTATTTTTCATGCATTTACTGATTTTTTTTGAGCTAAATGACCCTGAAATTGAAAAGCATTTCAAATGAACTCTGAAAAAGTTGAAAGTTGGCATGGTATAATCATTTCACCCACATAACATGTGCAAAAATGTAGAGAGGGTTACATCAAAAACTAGATGCACTTCGTGTACAAAACGGACAATCTCTTTCGAGGTACCAGGATTTCAGACGAGAACTCGTCTGTAACAAAGGGATTTCATTATTTTTAACTTATTTGAACTATAGTCTTTTTCTGTGTTCAAAATGCACCATTCAAAGCAACATCATCAATATTCAACCATTTCCGACTTCATTTGCTATTTTTCATGCATTTACTTTTTTTTTGAGCTAAATGACCCTAAAATTGAAAAGCATTTCAAATGAACTCTGAAAAGGTTGAAAGTTGGCATGGTATCATCATTTCACCCATGTAACATGTGCAAAAAAGTAGAGAGGGTTAAAAACAACTGGATGCAGTTCGTGTACAAAACGGACAATCTCTTTCGAGGTACCAGGATTTCAAACAAGAACTCGTCTGTTACAAAGGGATTTCATTTTTTTGAACCTATTTGAACTACATTATTTTTTTTGTGTTCAAAATGCACCATTCAAATCAACATAATCAATTTTCAACCATTTCTGACTTCATTCGCTATTTTTCATGCATTTACTGATTTTTTGAGCTAAATGACCCTGAAATTGAAAAGCATTTCAAATGAACTATGAAAAGGTTGAAAGTTGGCATGGTATCATCATTTCACCCACATAGCATGTACAAAAAAGTAGAGAGGGTTACGGCAAAAACTGGATGCACTTCGTGTACAAAACGGACAATCTCTTTCGAGGTACCAGGATTTCAGACGAGAACTCGTTTGTTACAAAGATATTTCATTTTTTGAACTTATTTGAACTACATAATTTTTCTGTGTTCAAAATGCACCTTTCAAAGCAACATCATCAATTTTCAACCATTTATGACTTCATTTGCTATTTTTCATGCATTTACTGATTTTTTTGAGCTAAATGACCCTGAAATTGAAAAGCATTTCAAATGAACTCTGAAAAGGTTGAAAGTTGGCATGGTATCATCAATTCACCCACATAACATGTGCAAAAAAGTAGAGAGGGTTACAGCAAAAACTGGGTGCACTTCGTGTACAAAACGGACAATCTCTTTCGAGGTACCAGGATTTTAGACGAGAACTCATGGGGGCATTCGTCCCAGTTTGTGCGCCCAGGGGGCTGGCCGGGCCTTGTGGGGCATTTGTCCCGGTTCCAGGCACATACTCGGACCAATGGGCCTCGCTCTTGGCCCACACCCATTGGTCTCGGTTCGTTCCTGGAACCGGGACAAAAGGGTGGCCTTGTGTCTCGGTTCCTATCACAAACCGGGACCAATTGGTTGCCTATATATACCCCATATCGCCGGTGAGCAGAGCACTCCACATACCTTTGTTTTTTCTGGCCGGTGAGGGGAGAGCTCTAGCTCACCTCCCATATATATATATATATATATATATATATATATATATATATATATGCACATGAGGTGTTCGCAGAAATGTCCGATCCACACTAGTTAAACTTTCTCCTCTCAAATCTCGAACTCCAAGCTCCATTTTCTCCGTGATTTGGCTAGGTATAGCGGTCTGTCACGTCCCGTCCCCGTCTTCACCGCCGTCGATCGTCCGCGCCGATCTCGTCGCCGGCACCACCGTGGTGAGCTATGCATGTACGTTGAATATAATGTGATGATGAACTTATATTAATTTGAGTGGAAATGTATCCATGATGTTCTGTAATGGTTTTTGACACACTTAATTATATATAAATGCAAGCAGATGAACCAGCAATGGATGTACGGTGACATACGCACCTCCGAGTACATTAATAGCGTGCATAATTTTCTCGAATTGGCTAAGGCAAACAAGCAGAATGGTTTTATGTGCTGTCCATGGACTATCTGTGGGAATACGAGGTCTTACTCCGACTCGAAAACACTTTATACCCACCTGATTTATAACGGTTTCATGTCACACTATAATGTTCGGACCAAGCACAGAGAAACAGGGGTTATGATGGAAGACAACAAAGAAGAAGAGGACGATGACAACTATGTGCCCCCGGAATACGGTGATGCTGCAACGGGGGAAGCTGCTGAAGGTCAAGAGGAACCAGACGATGTTGTGCCCAATGATGATCTCCGCCGGGTCATTGTTGATGCAAGGAGATAGTGCGAAAGTGAAAAGGAGAAGCTGAAGTTCGATCGCATGTTGGACGATTACAAAAAAGGGTTATACCCCAATTGCGAAGATGGCAACATGAAGCTCGGTAACGTACTGGAATTGCTGCAGTGGAAGGCAGACAATGGTGTGCTTGACAAAGGATTTGAGATGTTACTCAAAATATTGAAGAAGAAGCTTCCAAAGGATAACGAATTTCCCGACAGTACTCAGCAAAGAAGATCCACTACTACGAATAGGCCTATTAGTGGTGCACTTGTTTTGGCCATTAATGGCGCACTAGAGGTGCGCCACTATCATCACGCCATCAGTAACAATTATTAATGGCGCACCCATGGTGCGCCATTAGTATATCAGACAATAGTGGCGCACCAGGCAGTGCGCCATTACTATGTCCCCATGTGCGCCATTAGTATGCCTCATAGGGGGCATATTTACCTTGTGCTCTGGGTTACTATGGCGCACTTCTAGATAATGCGCCAGTAGTGTGTTTATTGCAGTGCGCCACTAAAGTGCAGTGTGGTGCGCCACTACTATGAATATTAGGATTCTTTTTTTTTTTTGCTTTTCTGATATTTGCACAGGTTACAAAATACATTACAGCACAGAATATAAACAGCACGACATATAAACAACAAATTTATTTAATACAATAGAAGATTAGTCTCCGGATACATTTCGTCATGTTAGTCTCCGAATTCAAAATACCGAACAAAGTAAGAACATTGCAAGTCTCGAGACCGGGAGTAGCGAGTTTGTCTTCACATTACAAGTCGATATCTAAACTACCATCACATTGAAGAGAGCTGCGGTCACGATGAGCATCATCGCGATGAAACTGGTCTTCATCCGGTTCCTCCTCCGCTCCCTCCTCTCTCCCGCTAGATAGCGCGCGTATCTAGCTTCCGCCTCCGCCCTAGTGGTGTACCCTTTGTAACTGTTACCGCTGAAATGGTGAACCTGTCTCCGACACTCCTCCCAGTCGTCGTAGACTCCGGGAACCTTACCCTTGTACACGACATACGACGTCATCTCTATGCACTAGACAAACAAAACGTTAGTAGCAATTCACAGATAATACATAAGCAATATATAAGTATGCAACAAAAGGATTGGAAGAGAAAAGCAACACATTAATAGCACGATTCATGGTCCTACTAATAAATAGCATCGATTACATATAAGTTGAACGACTGTCCAAACCAAAGAGACATACAAGTTCATTAAAAAGTTTAATTACAACATGAGCTAATCGATATTTCAGAACTACATAGCATCACTACTACTTTCGACTCGACTCAGGGACCGGAGCGTGGATGAAGCCGCCATCTTTCGTGATGGTCATGAATGTGCAGTCGTTGTCAGCCTGCATTTGTAGCGTTGTTTCTATTTCACTGTTGGACGGTTGATATTTGAGGTAGAACTACCCCGAGGTACGAAGGACATCTTGATTGATGATTTCCGAAAGCTCCGACTGGATGCGAAATAATTCTTGTCTGAGGTCCGCATCCTGGATTTCCGACAAGCGTGCAACTCATGCTTTGAGACTATTTGGTAGCAGAAGGTGATGAAGGTTCCGTACGATCGCCCGGATGTGATGGAGGGCGTAGTAGGCATCCTTCTGACCCCCAGGCGGCTGCTTGACGCTGGGGAACGTCGTTACGTGGGTGAACACGTGCCTACCGTACCTACAAATTGGCCTCTTGAAGGTGCCTCCAGATTTGGCGTAGCCGGGGAGAACTTCATCAAGAACTTTCTTCACATTTGAGTAGTCTTTCTTCGATTGACGGTCTGAGTCGAAATACGTGGCCATAGAATATTGCGGGCTTAAGAGGATGAGTGTGCAATGTGTGTCACTGCACAAAACACGGAATGTTAGAAAAAAAAAAGAACGATCGAAATCTAAGAAATGATATGTTAAGGGGCGGTGAGGGGATGACTTACTCGGAAAAGTAAGGCACGAGGAAGTTATCCTTATCTGCGCTCGACAGAATGACACCTTCGATGTATGACCTCGCGACTTGCCAGTCCCGAGCGCTACCTAAGACCTTCGAGGTAGAAGGGGTCGACTATCACGATGTCCGGGGTCTTGTCTCTAATGATCCGCATCGCCATACTCAGCGAATATAGCCGAACGAAGGTGTAGTGCAGCGGATGAAGGTTAAACATAGCAAAGATGTTATCAAACCACAGGATGATCATACCCCTGATGGCGCTATCCACAAAGCCCTTGCGCTCTGGCACCTTGGGCACGAAAACCGGGTATGCCACATCATTCTTGGAGAGACGCCGCTTCTCCAATGAAAGAACACTGTCATGCAGACTCCGCATAGCATCGGTTGCAGCATTGAGCAGATTAGTCAGTAACATCGGCCTACCCGCCACATACACCCTCCTCGAGATATACTTAGGTGAAGGTGGCCCGTCCTGAGCACGGATCATAATCGGTGCCGGCTGGCTTGCACCCTTGTTATTCATTCTTTTCCGTCCCTTCTGATTCTTCTACTGTAATGGGATCGAGTTCTGCTCAGAGACCACCTTCTTGAGTGCGTTGGGTCTGATAATATTTCGCACCTCGGCTATCTGAGGCTCGGTGAAGGCGGCAGCTGGAGGCGTCTCATGAGAATTGAATGCCAGACGACGCCTGTTGCAATAGGGTTTCTCCTCGGTACCAGCTAGATCGCGATTGTCTTTTGCAGGGCTGGGTTCTTGAGAACGAGGCCCCAAGAATTCGTCATTGTACCCATGTTCGTTGAAGTACTTATCGATGTTGGTAAATGTACCGTCGTCGTCGTTCGGATCCTATTCCATATGCATGTCCAGATCAGCTGACGGCGGTAGCGTTGCGGTGGTCTTGCCATGGCTTGGCGCCGGCACGACTGGCGGTGTTGTCTGTGGGGTGGTATCCGCCGCCCCCAAACGAATCTGGCTCTTTGGCCAAAGCATGGGCCAACTTATGCTGGCGCTGAGGGTCATCGCATCATCTTCGTCGGCCCTAGGGGATCGATACAGAGGTAACAAGTCGTCGAAGCCCCGCAGCACCCAAAACAGTTGAACCCTATACACGATGGGTGGCATCGCATTACCGTGGAACACGCAGCTGCCCGGTTGAACGATTCTGCCCTTGGCGACATCGATCAACTTGCCATCCACAAAGTGCAGGAGAGTGCATGGAACGTCAGCGGCGCCCTGCGAAAACATGTAGGGCGTCAGGGATGCCCAGTCAAAGGCAAGGAGATGAAGTCATCGGCCGAGAGAGGTTTAATTAGTTACCGTGATGGCGTCGAGCTCGGCTAATGTCGAGGCACCGCCAACGGCGGGATTGCAAGTGACGGATGGGCCGCTTGCTGCCGAGGTGCCGGCTGGCGTATTCTTCCCACACCCGGGTGCATTAAGCTCCAATGCCGGTGCCAACGCCAGAGACACCAATGCCGCCTCCGCCTGAGACACAAATGGCACCGCCTGCGCGTTGTGCGAGTTGCTGCCCGTGAAGCTGGGAATCGGGGGCGGCCCCTGTTGGCCGCCCGCAATCAATGCCTGCAACCCCTCAATCAAGGTAGGCACAATGGTGGCGATCGTCGCTCCCAGTTGGTCTCGCACTTGCTCTTCGACTATCTCCGGAATCCGCGCCACTTGTGCCTTGAGTTCTTGAACCTCGTGCTCCTGGCTTTCCGAGCTGGTCTTTTTCTCCTTTCGCCCAACGGTATAGTATTCCGACCATTTCGTGGACATGGCACAAGGACATCACAATTGATTCCCCGTGCCACTACCGGGCATGATTTGATGTGGTGCCTTTCTGATCTGCAATTCCAGGCGATGAAACGCCGGCATCCACCATTAAGAAGATGGCCTATCACTTTGAATGTTTTCTGCTCGAGACAGGTGAACATTCAAAGTGATAGTCCATCTCCTTAACAAGAGTGTAATAAATACCGAAGCTTACTGCATTTAGACTATCCCACTATATAAACAGGTTTTGTTGCTTGTCTCTAGGCGAGGTGGGACTAAACTTTGATGGTGGCCTTATCATTACCGAGAGCCACTCTCGGAAACGCCTCCCTTACCGACAGCCCCTCTCGGTAATGGTGTGGATCATAAATTTGAAAAAACATCGGCATCCATTTTCAGAATAGGACTGGCGGTTGGACTATTGAACTATTTAAACAGTTTTTTTTGCTAGTCGGTAGGCCAGGTGGGACTAAATATTTGCCGAGAGCCACTCTCTACAAAGACTTACAACCATCACCGTGGCGTTAGTCGCCGCCGAATTCACCACATGGCAGTACTTTGTCGAGTGTGACCAGATGGCCCCACTAGTAGAATAGGGCTTTGGTTCGGGCCTGGCAAGCCCATTAGTCCCGGTTCACTCACGGACCGGGACCCATGGGGGCATACGTCCCGGTTCCTGCACCCAGAGGGCCGGCCGGGCCTCGTGGGGCATCTATCCCGGTTGGTGTGGACCCATTTGTCCCGGTTCCAGGCACAAACCGGGACCAATGGGCCTCGCTCCTGGCCCACAACCATTGGTTCCGGTTTGTGGCTGGAACCGGGACTAAAGGCACACCTTCTGTCTCGGTTCCAGTAACGAACCAGGACCAATTGGTTCCCTCTATATACCCCATCGCCGATGAGCAGATCACTCCACACTGCTTTTTTTTCTGGCCGGCGAGGGGAGAGGTTTGTGTGGTGCTCTAGCTCACCTCCCATATATGCACATGAGGTGTTCGATGAAATGCCCGAGCCACACTATTTAAGCTTTCTCCTCTCGAAGCTCGAACCCCAAGCTCCATTTCCTCCGAGATTTGGCTAGGTTTAGCGGTACGTCACGTCCCGTCCCCGTCTTCACCGCCGCCGATCGCCCGTGCCGATCTCGTCGCCGGCACCACCGTGGTGAGCTATGCATGTACTTTGAATATAATGTGATAATGAACTTATATTAATTTGAGTGGAAATGTATCCATGATGTTCTGTAATGGTTTTTGACACACTTAGTTATATATAAATGCAAGCAGATGAACCGGCAATGGATGTACGGTGACTGACGTACCTCCGAGTACAGTAATGGCGTGCATAATTTTCTCGAAGTGGCTAAGGCAAACAAGCATAATGGTTTTATGTGTTGTCCATGCACTATCTGTGGAAATACGAGGTCTTACTCCGACTCGAAAACCCTTCACACCCACCTGCTTTATAACTGTCTCATGACACACTATTATGTTTGGACCAAGAACGGAGAAATAGGGGTTATGATTGAAGACAACGAAGAAGAAGAGGACGATGACAACTATGTGCCCCCGGAATATGGTTATGCTGCAACGGGGGAAGCTACTGAAGGTCAAGAGGAACCAGACGATGTTGTGCCCTATGATGATCTCCGCTGGGTCATTGTTGATGCAACGAGACAGTGCAAAAGTGAAAAGGAGAAGCTGAAGTTCGATCGCATCTTGGAGGATTACAAAAAAGGGTTGTACCTGAATTGCGAAGATGAAAACACGAAGCTCGGTATCGTACTGGAATTGCTGCAGTGGAAGGCAAAGAATGGTATGCCTGACAAAGTATTTGAGAAGCTACTAAAAATATTGAAGAAAAAGCTTCCAAAGGATAACCAATTGCCCGACAGTACGTACGCAGCAAAGAAGGTGGTATGCCCTCTAGGATTGGAGGTGCATAACATACATGCATGCCCTAATGACTGCATCCTGTACCGTGGTGCGTAATAGGATTTGAACGCATGCCCGATATGCAGTGCATTGCGGTATAAGATCAGACAAGATGACCCTGGTGATGTTGACGGCGAGCGCCCAAGGAAGAAGGTTCCTGCCAAGGTGATGTGGTATGCTCCTATAATACCACGGTTGAAACGTCTGTTGAGAAACAAAGAGCATGCCAAGTTGATGCGATGGAACGTAAAGGACCGTAAGAAAGATGGGAAGTTGAGAGCACCCATTGACGGGTCGCAGTGGAGAAAAATTGAGAGAACGTACTGGGACGAGTTTGCAGATGACGCAAGGAACGTATGGTTTGGTTTAAATGCGGATGGCATTAATCCTTTTGGGGAGCAGAGCAGCAATCACAGCACCTGGCCCGTGACTCTATGTATCTATAACCTTCCTCCTTGGCTGTGCATGAAGCGGAAGTTCATTATGATGCCAATACTCATCCAAGGCCCTTAGCAACCCGGCAACGACATTGATGTGTACCTAAGACCATTACTTGAAGAACTTTTACAACTGTGGAATGGACGTGTGTGGGATGAGGCCAACCAGGAGGAATTTGACCTACCTATATTGCTGTTTGTAACCATCAATGATTGGCCCGCTCTCGGTAAAATTTCAGGACAAACAAACAAGGGATACCACGCATGCACGCACTGTTTTGATGACACCCAAAGTATATACCTGGACAGATGCAAGAAGAATGTGTACCCGGGGCATCGTCGATTTCTTCTGACCAACCATCAATGTTGAAAGAAAGGAAAGCATTTCAAAGGCGAGGCAGATCACCGGAAGAAGCCCACCATGCATACCGGTGATCACGTACTTGCTATGGCCAATGATTTATAGGTAATCTTTGGAAAGGGTCCCGGTGGACTATCTGTTCCGAATGACGCTGAAGGACGCGCACCCATGTGGAAGAAGAAATCTATATTTCGAGACCTACCCTACTGGAAAGACCTACAGGTCCGCTCTTCAATCGATGTGATGCACGTGACGAAGAACCTTTGTGTGAACCTGGTAGGCTTCTTGGGCGTGTATGGGAAGACAAAAGATACACCGGAGGCACAGGAGGACCTGCAACGTTTGCACGAAAAAGACGGCCTGCCTCCAAAGCAGTATGAAGGTCCTACCAGCTACGCTCTTACCAAAGAAGAGAAGGAAATCTTCTTTGCATGCCTGCTCAGTATGAAGGTCCCGTCTGGCTTCTCGTCTAATATATAGGGGATAATAAATATGGCAGAGAAAAAGTTCCAGAACCTAAAGTCTCATGACTGCCACATGATTATGACGCAACTACTTCCGGTTGCAGTGAGGGGGCTTCTGCTGGAAAACGTCGGATTAGCCATTATGAAGCTATGTGCATTCCTCAATTCAATCTCTCAGAAGGTGATCGATCCAGAAATCATACCAAGGCTAAGGAGTGATGTGGCGCAATGTCTTGTCAGTTTTGAACTGGAGTTCCCACCATCCTTCTTCAATATCATGACGCACATCGTAGTTCATCTAGTCGACGAGATTGTCATTCTCGGCCCCGTATTTCTACACAATATGTTCCCCTTTGAGAGGTTCATGGGAGTCCTAAAGAAATATGTCTGTAACCACGCTAGGCCAGAAGGAAGAATCTCCATGGACCATCAAACAGAGGATGTCATTGGGTTTTTTGTTGACTTCATTCCTGGCCTTAAGAAGATTGGTCTCCCTAAATTGCGGTATGAGGGGAGACTGACTGGGAAAGGTAATCTTGGAGGGGAGTCAATATATGCAGGGACGGGCATTCTTGGTCTGAAGTACACTACACAGTTCTACAAAACTCTACCCTGGTGACCCCGTATGTCGATGAACACAAGAACAGTCTGCGCTCCAAACACCCGGAGCAGTGTGACGACCGGATTACATGTGAAGACATCAAGACTTTCGGCAGTTGGTTGGAAACACGTCTCAGAGGTGACAACACTGTTTGTGATGAGCTGCACTCGTTTTCTAGGGGACCATCTTCGACTGTATTGACTTACAAAGGATACGAGATAAATGGGAATACATTTTACATGATCGCCCAAGATCAAAAGAGCACCAACCAAAACAGCGATATCAGCTTTGATGCAGCAACCATGAAGGGAAAGGACACATATTATGGTTACATAGTGGACATATGGGAACTTGACTACGAACATGATTCTAAGGTTCTTTTGTTTAAGTGCAAACGGGTCTATCTATCAGGAGGCGGGGTACAGGTAGACCCAGATTACGGAATGACAACAATGGATCTGAACAATCTTGGGTACACAGACGAACCGTTCGTCCTAGCCAATGATAATGCGCAAGTTTTCTATGTGAAGGACATGTCTACAAAAACCAGAAAAATAAAAGATATGGAACCGAACACATCATACGATGAGCCAAAGCGCCACATAGTTCTTTCAGGAAAAAGAAACATCCTGGGAGTGGAGGGCAAGACAAACATTTCCGAAGATTATGAAAACTTACATGAAATTCCCCCTTCAAAGTCAAGGCTGACCCAATCACCCTGATAAACGATGAAGATTATCCATGGTTACGGCGGAATAAGCAAAGGACACAAGCGAAGAAAAAGTGAAGACTTTCTCTCCAGAACTATTGTGATGATGCCTTTGATCTAGAATATCACTTTGTAATAGTGCATTTTGAACACAAAAGAAGTTCGGAGTTCAAATAAGTTCAAAATAAAATCCCTTTGTAACAGACGAGTTTCCGTATGAAACCCTGATACCTCGAAAGAGATTGTCCGTTTTGTACACGAAGTGCATCCAGTTTTTGCCGTAACCCTCTCTACTTTCTTGCACATGCTATGTGGGTGAAATGATGATGCCATGCCAACTTTCAACCTTTTCAGAGTTCATTTGAAATGCCTTTCAAATTTTGGGTCGTATAGCTCAAAAAATTCAGTAAATGCATGAAAAATAACAAATGAAGTCAGAAAGGGTTGAAAATTGATGAAGTAGCTTTGAATGGTGCATTTTGATCATAGAAAAAGTCTGTAGTGATGAAGTAGCTTCAAATAAGTTCAAAAAAATGAGATCGCTTTGTAACAGATGAGTTTTCGTCTGAAACCCTGATACCTCGAAACAGATGGTGGAAGGGTGAGAGTGCGTATAATCCATGGACTCAACATTAGTCATAAGAACTCATATACTTATTGCAAAAATCTACGAGTCATCAAAACAAAGCAATCAACGCATGCTCCTAGGGGGGAGGTTGGTAGGAGTTAACCATCGCGCGCCCCCGACCTCCACACAAAGGTTGACACTCTACAAATACCTCATGCTTTAACATAGTCACATAACGGTTCACTATACGTGCATGCTACGGGAATCACTAACCTTAACACAAAAATTTCTCAATTTCATAATAACTCCACTAGCATGACTCTAATATCACTATCCTCATGTCTCAAAACAATTATCAAGCATCCAACATCTCTTTCTATTCAATGCACTTGGTGTGAAATTTTTTACTACATTGACATTGGATGTTTATCATGTGAAGACTAGTTTCTTTAGCCTAAACACTTTACCATGCTGTTTTAATAGATTCTCAAATTGATCTAAGTGAAGCACGAGAGTTCAACAATTTCTACAAAATATTACCACCACCATGCTCTAAAAGATATAAGTGAAACACTAGAGCAAAAACTATTCAACTCAAAAGATATAAGTGAAGCACATAGAGTGTTCTAACAATTTCTAGGTCATATTTAACTCTCTCAAATAGGTGTGTCCAGCAAGGATGATTGTGGCAAACTAACACGCAAAGACTCAAATTATACAAGACGCTCTAAGCAAAACACATAACATGTTGCGAATAAAAATATAGCTCCAAGTATAGTTACCGATGGATGAAGACGAAAGAGGGGATGCCTTCCCGGGGCATCCCCAAGCTTAGGCCTTTGATTATCTTGAATTTACTTGGGGTGCCATGGGCATCCCCAAGCTTAGGCCTTTGCTACTCCTTGTTCCATAGTCCATCAAAGCAATACTCAAAATTTGAAAACTTCACAACACCAAACTTAGAAAAATATTCTCGTGAGCTCCGTTAGTAAGAGAAAGCAAACCACCACTCAAAGGTACAGCAAGGAATTAATTATTTGTTTATATTGGTGTTAAACCTACTGTACTCCAAGTTCTCTATGGTTCGTATCCTCTAATATTACTCATAGATGCATCGAAATAAGCAAACAACACACGAAAAACAGAATCTGTCAAAAACAGAACAGTCTGTAGTAATCTGCTGGGTTCCCCTACTTCTGGAACTCCAAAAAATTGAAACTAAATTGGCAAATTTGCGCAATTTGTCTACCAATCAGAAGAAAAAAGAATCAACTAAAAATCATGCTCCAGTAAAATCTGAAGACTATTTTAGCGAGCGCTAACGATTCTGTTTTTCACAGCAAGATCATATGAACTTCACACAAGTCTTACCAAAGGTTCTACTTGGCACAAACACTAAACAAAACATGAAACCGCATCTAATAAGAGGCTAGATGTAATATTTATTCCCTAACAGCAACAAAAGCAAAACAACATAAAATTGGGTTCCCTCGTAACAAGCTCTATCGTATTACGCCCCTAGCTAGGCACGATACAAGATAGATCTAGGTATTGCCATCCTTGGAAGGCAATTCTTTGATTAAGCACTTATGATTCTTGGGCAGTTCTTTGTCCCTATGAATAATCAAACTCTTGGGCAAGAAATCAAGAAATTCTAAAGTGTTAAAAGGGTCTCTTGCAAAAGTAAGGAAATTAGGATGAACACTTATGGATTTGAGATCCGCAAGTCTAGAAGTTTCACCCTTGTCTTTAGGGACATACATGAATTTAGAAAATTTAGTGGAGGTATTTGGAGTGGTTTTTATAGCGGAAAGAGCAGAACCCACATTAGTGATAACATGCTCAAGCTTATTGATTCTAGTAGAATTTTGATCTAGCTTTTCTTTAACTATGGGTTCTTTTTCTTTAAGATTTTTCAGAACAACTCCTACCTTAGATCCATATTGGGTAATTTCGTTGTGAATTTTTCTATCCAAGTTCTCTAACAATTCTATCGTACCAACTTTGTTCTCAATAATTTCTAACATTTGCATAACATGCTCCAAAGTTAAAACGGTCCCATTAACCATAAGAGGTGGTGAGCCAAATAATTCAGTCATAGCTTTATAAGAATCAACGGTGTGGCTACCCAAAAAATTCCCTCCGGTAATGGTATCTAATATAAATCTATTCCACGGAGTTATGCCAACATAAAAATTATGAAGAAGCACAGAAGTGGAAAGCTTCCGATTAGATATATTTTGAGCATTGCATGAGGTACCAGGATTTCAGACAAGAACTTGTCTGTTACAAAGGGATTTCATTTTTTTGAACTTATTTGAACTACATATTTTTTTGTGTTCAAAATGCACCATTCAAAGCAACATCATCAATTTTCAACCATTTCTGACTTCATTTGCTATTTTTCATGCATTTACTATTTTTTTGAGATAAATGACCCTGAAATTGAAAAGCATTTCAAATGAACTATGAAAAGGTTGAAAGTTGGCATGGTATCATCATTTCACCCACGTAGCATGTATAAAAAAGAAGAGAGGGTTACGGCAAAAACTTGATGCACTTCGTGTACAAAACGGACAATGTCTTTCGAGGAACCAGGATTTCACACGAGAACTCGTCTGTTACAAAGGGATTTCATTTTTTTGAACTTATTTGAACTACATAATTTTTCTATGTTCAAAATGCACCATTCAAAGCAACATCGTCAATTTTCAACCATTTCTGACTTCATTTGCTATTTTTCATGCATTTACTGATTTTTTTTTGAGCTAAATGACCCTGAAATTGAAAAGCATTTCAAATGAACTCTGAAAAAGTTGAAAGTTGGCATGGTATAATCATTTCACCCACATAACATGTGCAAAAAAGTAGAGAGGGTTACATCAAAAACTAGATGCACTTCGTGTACAAAACGGACAATCTCTTTCGAGGTACCAGGACTTCAAACGAGAACTCGTCTGTTACAAAGGGATTTCATTATTTTTAACTTATTTGAACTATAGTCTTTTTCTGTGTTCAAAATGCACCATTCAAAGCAACATCATCAATATTCAACCATTTCCGACTTCATTTGCTATTTTTCATGCATTTACTTTTTTTTGAGCTAAATGACCCTAAAATTGAAAAGCATTTCAAATGAACTCTGAAAAGGTTGAAAGTTGGCATGGTATCATCATTTCACCCATGTAACATGTGCAAAAAAGTAGAGAGGGTTAAAAACAACTGGATGCAGTTCGTGTACAAAACGGACAATCTCTTTCGAGGTACCAGGATTTCAAACGAGAACTCGTCTGTTACAAAGGGATTTCATTTTTTTGAACCTATTTGAACTATATTATTTTTTTTGTGTTCAAAATGCACCATTCAAATCAACATAATCAATTTTCAACCATTTCTGACTTCATTCGCTATTTTTCATGCATTTACTGATTTTTTGAGCTAAATGACCCTGAAATTGAAAAGCATTTCAAATGAACTATGAAAAGGTTGAAAGTTGGCATGGTATCATCATTTCACCCACATAGCATGTACAAAAAAGTAGAGAGGGTTACGGCAAAAACTGGATGCACTTCGTGTACAAAACGGACAATCTCTTTCGAGGTACCAGGATTTCAGACGAGAACTCGTCTGTTACAAAGATATTTCATTTTTTGAACTTATTTGAACTACATAATTTTTCTGTGTTCAAAATGCACCTTTCAAAGCAACATCATCAATTTTCAACCATTTATGACTTCATTTGCTATTTTTCATGCATTTACTGATTTTTTTGAGCTAAATGACCCTGAAATTAAAAAGCATTTCAAATGAACTCTGAAAAGGTTGAAAGTTGGCATGGTATCATCAATTCACCCACATAACATGTGCAAAAAAGTAGAGAGGGTTACAGCAAAAACTGGGTGCACTTCGTGTACAAAACGGACAATCTCTGTCGAGGTACCAGGATTTTAGACGAGAACTCGTCTGTTACCACTACAACAAAATTTACATACTGTGACGAAAATCCTCGTGACGATGATCGACAACGTCACATAAATTCCTAATGTGAGATGTTGTCATAGGTGACGTCACCAATTACCGCAAATCGGTGACGGTAAACGTCACCAAATTGCCTCGACCTTTCAGCACACCCGGCTTCCAATTTTTGTGACATTTTGGTAATTTTCATGACGAGTCCGCTAGAGTCACTGAGTATTACGAATGTGTGAAGACCATCTTTTGTCATATTATGTATAGTAGTCAGACACGCCATAGCTAATTCTTGGGTAATTGAGCGATTGTACCCATGCGCCAGTGTTGGCAGTGGGACTTGCCACAATTTTTTCAAAGGCTGTTCAGTGTTTTAATTATATATATATAATATAAATAGGAAGTGGGCATGGAAATACTTATAATAATAATAATTTTATAAAGGTAAAACTTATTTTGTTCTCTCTAATATAAATAGGTAGTGGTTGGGCGAAAAAACTTGAATCGAGCGCCCGTCAGCTAATGTTGTTTATCTCAAACATAAAAATAAAAATTATGGAGGCAAGAGGAAACGAGTGAACATTATTTATATATAATATAATAAATAGTTAGTGGGTCCTTCAATGGTGCACTCGTGAGCTAACATTGTTAAATTTCTGTCTCAAAAGTTAAAATAAAAGTATGAGAGTCGATGGGATTTTCTTAATTCTTATCACCAACCTTTTAAAGCGATGCCACACCAAGAAGTTAGAACAATTTGAAAAAAAAGACATCAGCTCCAA
Source organism: Secale cereale (assembly GCA_902687465.1). Classification (NCBI taxonomy): domain Eukaryota; kingdom Viridiplantae; phylum Streptophyta; class Magnoliopsida; order Poales; family Poaceae; genus Secale; species Secale cereale. The sequence continues at coordinate 814,628,888 of LR738715.1, read as the reverse complement.
GCACGTGTCAGCTAATTTGGTGCTAGGTCTCACGCCACGATATGTGCCTCCAAATAAAACCATAGCCCAAAAATCCCCAAATACACCTGTACCCACTCGCACCTGACTCCAATGTCAAATCTCATCTCACCGACGGCGCCCCCAAATCACTCGTCGCCAGCCGCGCGACCCGTATTCTCTCCCTGCCTCTGCCCTCTAGTCCGCCGCCACCCTCTCTGCATGCTTCTCCGTCCCCAGCCACCACTACACCGACGTCGACTTGCCCCGTTTGCTGCCTGGTCCAACCTCCATGCTACCTCCACCGCCACTTCACGGATGGCTTGTCGACCATCGCACACTCCATCTCTGGCGCCTTCCCCAGCTTCGTTTCTCACCGCGTACCTCACCAAGATCTGGACGCTGCCTCACCACCCCTCCATCAGTCACTACTTGAGATGTAGATGTTGATTTACAAGATTGGTTTGGTCTAGCGACCAACAAGATGGTGGCGCCAGGAGACACCAGGTTTGGCAAAGGCAACCCAATGATGCAGATAGGCTAGGAGATGGGTCGAACACTCTGCAAGGAACCCAGCTACAGCACCGTTAGATCTGCTCCCGGCCTCAACGACTCGAGGGTAATATTTCGCTGCTTCCTTTTTCTTTCATTATTTCCTGATGTAAGATTTGTGATCTGGAATTTGATTCTTCTAACCACCTATTTGAGATCCCCTTTTCCTAGTTGCAGTTCCTCTTGATCAGGAGTAAGATCAATGTCCTTTGCTCTTATCAAAGGTATGGTTTATACTTCTATGTTCTGAACTATCTCTAAATTTCTACAATGAATAATTTCAACTCAAGTTTCCCCTTTAAGTTGCAAGATTATGCAATCTCCAGCATGCTAAAAAACATCTAATATGTGACTGTACTCTACGTTCAGAGTATTGGAAGTGAAACTGTACTAGGAATAGCCTTTTATTAGTAACTATGCACAAGAAGTCAATATTCTTTGATAACAATTAACAAGGTATAGATATGTCGAGGGCTTGTATCATGGGCCATACCATAGTTGCTAGCTGCTGAAAAATCTGCATACTAAAAGGTTCATTCAGATGTTAATACTGCTCGGTGGAACAGAAAATGATTATGTTATTCTGTAATATTTTTTCTCCATGTGAACACTTGTCAGTATATTGTTTCTCTTCTATTTTATATAACGCAGGCGAATTAATCAACTGCTCACCATAGGTAGCCTGACTGGGTTTGCAATATCAAGATAATATTATTGATCTTGCTATGTTGGTAAAGTCTGAAGCTTAAACTTTTTACTACTTGCTTGATGCTTCTCCACTTTCTATTTTCTTACAGCCCAGTACTTGACAATTCCTTACTTGGTTGTGTATGCCTAACATTTAAGCTCATCATGTCCTTCCTTTGTACATAACTTGTATTTTTGCTTGTTATACTTAGATCGAGGAAGCATCGTACGACTGCAGTGCAAGTACACAATTAGCTGTAGCTGCTGGGGAAGGTTAGTAAGCACACAATTGATTAAAATAGTGTAGACAATTTTAGTACCAGTTGCTTATGGCACGTATTTGTACATAAGGTGATGAACGGCCAAATTCATAGCATGTCTGAATCAATCCAGAGATGAGAAAACACACAGTTAATAGGAGTAATGTGGCTTGTAGTGGTTGGGTGATGACCTCTAGATATTGCATTATTCTGGGATTTTTCAATATATTGAATGGATGAATGGATGTCAGTGTCACTCCTTACTAAAGAAACATTTTTGTGTTTTGGTCTGCGAATTTTTAGTACATTACCGATCTGTTTCTATAGTGATGTGATGACTGATGATCCAAACTTTTGTAGTAACCAAAGCGTCAAACCACTATACTTATGCCACTAATTATGAAATATGTTCAGTAGATTACTATAGTTCATTATCATACGATGCCCTAGTGGACTCACTAGTCATTCACTGGCTACTTAAAACTTTAAGTAGCATAGTACTAGTTAAAAGTGCAGCAGGGATCGATGTAAATTTTGTTGACTGTCAATTTCTATACAAGTTTGTGCCTTCTTGTTTTGCCAAACTAATATACCGTTTTATTGGCCCATTTGCATACCCGCAAATCTAGTTAATAATATACTCAAATTCGTAATTTTACAGATTGTATGCTTCTTAGTGGTACTATTATACATTTTTATCTTGTATTTTTCCTCCGTTTATAGGCATTAGGGGGAGTTAGCCATGAGACTTGAAGCACAAGACATAGCATTTGAAGAGATGCAAAGGAAGCATCAAGAAGAATTGGAAGCTGAGAAGTGCCAACAAAAGAAGAATGAAGCCCGGGAAAAGAATCATCATGATATAGATAACCTGATTGGTTTTTTATTAAGCGCTCAAGCGGCTCAACAAGAATCCATTGTCTTGTCTATTGTCGTGTCAAACTTGAGTTGATGTTATTTTTTATTGTCATTTCTATTTAGGGGATGATTTGGCTAAGAGATTGAATATATAATATGATTTGTCTTTCATTTCATAATGTGATTTGGCTCACAATTTATTTATATAATATGATGTGATGTGAATTAAATACTTATTGTGATTTGCATTTGCAATATTGTGGATCTAATAATTCATTGCAAATTATTCAAAATATAGTAAATGTATTTTGATGATGTCATCTGCATCAATAATGGAAGTAGTGATGCTAGTAGTGGGGTAATCTGTGCGGGTGTTGATGTGGCATAAAGTCAGTAACGTTGCTCCATCATTGAATATTGTAGAATATGGCATCTTCGCTCCTAACGTGTAATTTGTGACGTTATTAGCTGTTCGATGACATTTTTTGTCCCGTCACAGTAGGCCTAATCTCTTGTAGTGTACAAAGGGATTTCATTTTTTTGAACTTATTTGAACTACATAATTTTTCTGTGTTCAAAATGCACCATTCAAAGCAACATCATCAATTTTCAACCATTTCTGACTTCATTTGCTATTTTTCATGCATTTACCGATTTTTTTGAGCTAAATGACACTGAAATTGAAAAGCATTTCAAATGAACTCTGAAAAGGTTAAAAGTTGGCATGGTATCATCATTTCACCCACATAACATGTGCAAAAAAGTAGAGAGGGTTACAGCAAAAACTAGATGCACTTCGTGTACAAAACGGACAATCTCTTTCGAGGTACCAGGATTTCAAACGAGAACTCGTCTGTTACAAAGGGATTTCATTATTTTTAACTTATTTGAACTATAGTCTTTTTCTGTGTTCAAAATGCACCACTCAAAGCAACATCATCAATTTTCAACCATTTTCGACTTCATTTGCTATTTTCATGCATTTACTGTTTTTTTGAACTAAATGACCCTGAAATTGAAAAGCATTTCGAATGAACTATGAAAAGGTTGAAAGTTGGCATGGTGTCATTATTACACCCACATAACATGTGCAAAAAATTAGAGAGGGTTACAACAAAAACTGGATGCACTTCGTGTACAAAACGGACAATCTCTTTTGAGGTACCAGGATTTCAGACGAGAACTCGTCTGTTACAAAGGGATTTCATTTTTTTGAACTTATTTGAACTACATAATTTTTCTGTGTTCAAAATGCACCATTCAAATAAAAATCATCAATTTTCAACCATTTCTGACTTCATTTGCTAATTTTCATGCATTTACTGATTTTTTGAGCTAAATGACCCTGAAATTGAAAAGCATTTCAAAGGAACTCTGAAAAGGTTGAAAGTTGGCATGGTATCATCATCTCACCCACATAACATGTGCAAAAAAGTAGAGAGGGTTACAGCTAAAACTAGATGCACTTCGTGTACAAAACGGAAAATCTCTTTCGAGGTACCAGGATTTCAGACGAGAACTCGTCTGTTACAAAGGGATTTCTTCTTTTTTAACTTATTTGAACTACAGTCTTTTTATGTGTTCAAAATGCACCATTCAAAGCAACATCATCAATTTTCAACCATTTTTGACTTCATTTGTTATTTTTCATGCATTTACTGTTTTTTTAGCTAAATGACCCTGAAATTGAAAAGCATTTCAAATGAACTATGAAAAGGTTGAAAGTTGGCATGGTATCATCATTTCACCCACATAGCATGTACAAAAAAGTAGAGAAGGTTACGGCAAAAACTGGATGCACTTCGTGTACAAAACGGACAATCTCTTTCGAGGTACCAGGATTTCAGACGAGAACTTGGCTGTTACAAATGGATTTCATTTTGTGAACTTATTTGAACTACATAATTTTTCTGTGTTCAAAATGAACCATTCAAAGCAACATGTTCAATTTTCAACCATTTCTGACATCATTTGCTATTTTCATGCATTTACTGATTTTTTTTGAACTAAATGACCCTGAAATTAAAAAGCATTTCAACTTAACTCTGAAAAGGTTGAAATTTGGCATGGTATCATAATTTCACCCACATAACATGTGCAAAAAAGTAGAGAGGGTTACAACAAAAACTGGATGCACTTCGTGTACAAAACGGACAATCTCTTTCGAGGTACAAGGATTTCAAACGAGAACTCGTCTGTTACAAAGGGATTTCATTATTTTTAACTTATTTGAACAACAGTCTTTTTTTGTGTTCAAAATACACCATTCAAAGCAACATCGTCAATTTTCAACCACTTCCGACTTCATTTGCTATTTTTCATGCATTTACTTTTTTTTGAGCTTAATGACCCTGAAATTGAAAAGCATTTCAAATGAACTATGAAAAGGTTGAAAGTTGGCATGGTATCATCATTTCACCCACATAACATGTGCAAAAAAGTAGAGAGGGTTACAACAAAAACTAGATGCACTTCGTGTACAAAACGGACAATCTCTTTCGAGGTACCAGGATTTCACACGAGAACTCGTCTGTTACAAAGTGATTTCATTTTTTTGAACTTATTTGGACTACATAATTTTTTTTGTGTTCAAAATGCACCATTCAAAGCAACATCATCAATTTTCAACCATTTCTGACTTCATTTGCTATTTTTCATGCATTTGCTGATTGTTTTGAGCTAAATGACCCTGAAATTCAAAAGCATTTCAAATGAACTCTGAAAAGGTTTAGAGTTGGCATGGTATCATTATTTCACCCACATAACATGTGAAAAAAGTAGAGAGGGTTACAGCAAAAACTGGATGCACATCGTGTACAAAACGGACAATCTCTTTCGAGGTAACTGGATTTCAGACGAGAACTCGTCTTTAACAAAGAAAATTTCTTTTTTTTTGAACTTATTTGAACTACAGCATTTTTCTGTGTTCAAAATGCACCATTCAAAGCAACATCATTAATTTTCAACCATTTTTGACTTCATTTCCTATTTTTCATGCATTTACTATTTTTTTGAGCTAAATGACCCTAAAATTGAAAAGCATTTCAAATGAACTATGAAAAGGTTGAATGTTGGCATGGTATCATCATTTCACCCACATAGCATGTACCAGAAAGTAGAGAGGGTTACGGCAAAAACTGGATGCACTTCGTGTACAAAACCATTACAGAACATAATGGATAGATAAGTGATGAAATTAATATAAGTTCATCATCACATGCCATTCAAAGTACATGCATATCTCTAGAGCATCTAATTAAACCATACATTGCAACTATGTAAAACATTTCAACGCAACAACAAATGCGATCATAATTGCAACCAAGGTAAGAATTGATCCAACGGCATAATGATACCAAGCCTCGGTATGAATGGCAAATTTTATAATCTTTCTAATCTTCAAGCGCATGGTATCCATCTTGATCTTGTGATCATCAACGATATCCGCAACATGCAACTCCAATATCATCTTCTTGTCCTCAAATTTTTTTAGTTTTTCCTTCAAGTACTTGTTTTTTTCTTCAACTAAATTTAACCTCTTGACAATAGGGTCCATCTTGATCTTGTGATCATCGACGACTTTCGCAACATGCAACTCCAATTCCATCTTCTCCTCCTCCGTTTTTTCCAATTTTTTCTTCAAGGAAATGTTTTCCGTTTCGACTAAATTTAACCTCTCCACAAGAGGGTTTGTGGGAATTTTCGGTTCAACTACCTCCTAGACATATAAAACCATCTATGTCAGGTTGGTTGACATAATTGTCGTAAACACTAAAACAAATTTATAAATTAAAGATAATATACCAAATCTGAATCGTAGACAGGACGAGGGCCGATGTGGGCGGATATCAAAACCATCGCACTATATAATAACAAGCAATAATAAACGTAAGAAAATTAGACAAATATCTATCTAAAGCAATAATAACAAGCAACAATAAAAGTAAGAAAAGCATGGACAGAACAAGAGGCTCACCACGATGGTGCCGGTGACGAGATCGGCGGGGGCGATCGACGGCGGTGAAGACGGGGACGGGACGTGACGGACCGCTAAACCTAGACAAATCTCGGAGAAAATGGAGCTTGGAGTTCGAGCTTCGTGAGGAGAAAAGCTTAACTAGTGTGACTCGGGCATTTCATCGAACACCTCATGTACATAGGAGGTGAGCTAGCTAGAGCAACACAGCTCCCCCCGGCCGGCCAGAAAAAACAGAGCAGACGAAGTGGTGGGCGAGGGGTTATATATAGGAAACTCATTGGTCTCGGTTCGTCTCAGGAACTAGGTCTAAAGGTCAACCATTTGTCCCGGTTCTACACCCGAACCGGGACCAATGGGTCTGGGCCAGGAGCGAAGCCCATTGGTCCCGGTTCGTGCCGAGAACTAGGACAAATGGTCCCAGACCAACCGGGACAGATGCCCAACGAGGCCCGGCCATCCCCCTGGCCACACGAACCGGGACGCATGCACCCATGGGTCCCGGTTTGTCGATAAACCGGGACTAATGGGCTCGCCAGACCCGAACCAAAGCCCTGTTTTCTACTAGTGTTTCCTTCCTGGAACTGTAAAAATTAATCTCGCCCTTCTCTTTCAACTCCTCACACCACCATAACCACTATAACATCCCACCCACAAAGCCACAGGAGAGGCAGAATTTGATCAACCAAATAAGAAGTCGAAACAAACCACCAAGACATGTGTAGTCTTTTTGAGTGCAACTCCGTGGGAATACCCAAATCTCTACCCAACTCTTCGCTCAGTGGGGGCTGTATCTAATATACATCAGGTTAATTAATGCAGTAGTTTTCCTGCCAAGTTGATTATACTAGACAATTCGGGTTGGTTTTCCTGCCAAGTAGCATCGCTCTACCTTTGCGATTGTACTAGCAGCATCTATTGTCTACAGTATCGAAAGTCAACCTGGGCTGCAATGCATGTCTGCATCTGAGCAGGGGCACGGTGGAAACCGAAGCCGAGCAGTGGCGTGGCAGAGCGCTTGGCAGTGGACGGCCAGGAACGTTCGGCCTCACATCCATAAAGCCCGCTACGGGGCACCAGGATATGTCACAGGCTCACAGCTGAGGAAGTGAGGATCGTTGCCGCCGGGATGTCGCAAGGGTGGTGCGACCATGATCTGGCATGCCCAATGGGCGCACGATGAGATGACGGGCGAGCAAAGGGCATGTACACGCGACCTCAGTCAACGATGAATGACGGGAGGAGTACTCGACACCGACAGCCAAGAATTGAATCGAATTCTTAGACACAACCGATCCAACTCACGAAAGAGCGAAAAACAACAACGGAAACCATAAAAACGCCACCTCCTCTACACAGATAAGATTTGCCAAGCAAAAATCCATGGAGAACTAAGAACTCAGCCAAACGATCCAATTCCTGGAACTAGATGGATGACAGGAGCACGTCTGATACGAACCACCTAAGAACTCAGCCGTTACCTATCCAGTTCGACAAAAATCAACACAGATCACCAAAACAAACGCCGTTCCCAGATGAGATCCATGAATCGCATGTACTTTCTACACCGACTCAGCGCGGCCATGGCCAAGATCGGCCTAGCGTAGAGCGGACCAACTACCTGCGGGCCAGCGCCAAACAAACGGATCTCCATCGCCAACCCCATTTTCGTTGAAGTAACTGATAATTAGCAAGGATACACGGGAGGATTTGATCGCAAACAAACCTTGGGTCTGGGTCGGGGGCGCCATCGAATCTCTGTCGCCGCCTGCCGCTAGCGAGCGTTGTCACTTGGACTGGACGGCCGGCGTTAGCACAGGGGAAGGCCACTAGGTTTACCTGGCTATTCCACGGGTAGACCACGCGGCGGCTGCGGGGAGTAGACTACGGCGGAGGACGACGGGAAGGCGACTGGAATTGTTTGGAGGTCTCTGGCAGCGGTATATATATTTTGTGGAAGGGGTTGGTGGGAAAGGGGTCTAGGGTTAAAAATGTCAAAACTAGGTAGGTGGTTGTAATTTTAAAATGGTAAGGGCGGGCTGGGGTTTCTGAATTTGGTCCAACAATTTTTCTTCTTCTTTTGGAGTTGTATTCGGTTCAAAATTTGAAAGTTTCAGTTCCTCAAAAAATCGAGATGCAAGGCTATTATATTTAGCTGACTTCCAGCTACATGTTGCGAAGAAATTAGAAATAGTGATTCAGTAACAAATTATTCATGTCATTTTACTCTCGTAATGAAGGGTCGGACACTTCCATTCTAGGGTTAGTATTGCCGCGAGATTTTATGGTCGTCATTTTAGAGGGGTGCTTGGCTATCCGTTATGAGGCTAATTAGTTTTCACGCGGCATCATTATTTTTTTATGGCAGCTGGGATTGACGTTATGGAAAGAGTACAGGTAGATGAAGAGTGCTTGGACTCGCCGCGCCAAAATGGTTGAAATAATATGTTGTCTTGTAGAACGACATCATTGCATCACTAAATTACGTAGAACACGCTAAATCACACCCGTGTTACAAAATGGCCCGAAAGGGACCAGCTTATACTCTGATGGCGGTCTATGCATATAGGTCTAGTTAGGGCTCGAAAAGTTGCAGCACATCCAATAGTTTGTTAGGTGGTCCCACAATCCATTAAATAAATATTGATTTGTTTGCTCTCAGAATTGCTATAACCTTAATTGGAGATATTCCAAAGATATATATGAGGATATGCATGGTTATGCAATTAAGGAAATTATTTATTAGTGGGCGCATACTTTCCTGCCAGCTAAGACACAGCAAGCATTCCATCAAGAGCTACCAAAAATGTGTCATGTACATGAACCATGTACAATTCCAATTAAGCCGCCAGGTAAGCAATCAGTTGTGCACATACGGCCCTTCTGCTGATTTGTTGATTGGTCATATAGTGTAGATTAATGCAAAGAAATAAAAACATTTTTTCCCCAAAAGGGGTGCTCTATTACTTAAGTTGTGTAAGCACTACACCCGGTTTCCGCATAACTAAGATGGACACAGGTAAACAAAGTCCTCACACAGAAACAAAAAATAAAAAGGCAAAATTCAAAGAAACATGTAAATTTTGTATAACGCCTAAGGCGGAGGGGGGCCAATCCTAAGATCATGTTGCCACCCTTGTTAGATAAAAGTATCCCTCAGTGTAGCCTCCAATTGTATACACACCTCCGTAAATAGATCTCGATTCTCCACACATTGTGGAGAGCACCATAAATGAAGAGTACCGGTACAGCTGTAGATAGCCTACATAAGAGAATTACTTTTCTCATGAAAAACCTTATCATTTCTGCATAGCCAAAGCGACCAATAACGGGGAGCGCTCCCACCTTGATAAGAGTTCTAAACATGTGATCAATTCCATGTAACTAGTTGCCAAAAACATTAGCAACACTACAAGGGGGAAACAAGCCAGAAGCTATTTGGACGATTGACTATATAGAACGAGCCAATTTACATGGGAAGAGTAACTGTTTTATTATCTCGTCATGGTGACAAAAGTCACATTAAGGACTTCCATGCCAATTCCTCTTAATAAAGTTCTCTTTAGTATGAATGACTCTGTGATGAAGATGCCATGCAAATATTTTATTCTTAAGAGGTATCTTCATCTTCCAAATCTTCTTGTAATTATCCACCGGCACATCAGACTAGATTAACGCTCCATACATAGAGTCCATTGAGAATTGTCCATTCCCATGCAGGTTCCAACGTAATACATCGAACCCATATGACAATTGCACTGTGGAGATTTGGTGGAGCAGGATGTTCCACGATTGGAGTCTAAGACCAAATAAATCCCTTCTGAACGTCACATTTGACGGAAACGATTCCATTACCGTGGCGATAGTATCCCCCTTGTGACGCACAATGTTCTATAGAGTCGGATATTGTTGTCGGAGTGTGGAATTTCATACACTAGTAGAAAACGGGCCTTTAGTCATGGTTCCAGAGGGCCTTTAGTCCCGGTGCTGGAACCGGGACTAATGTCCAAACCTTTAGTCCCGGTTGGATTACGAACCGGGTCTAAATGGGCTCCACGTGGTCGCTGTTCGGAGCTCCGCCTTTAGTCCCGGTTGGGAAACTTTTGATTTTTTCCCCGATTTTCAAATTTCTGAATTATTTGAATTTAATCTCTAATCACCCCTCATCACTCCCCAATTTAATCTCTAATCTCTAATCACCCCTTATCATTCCAAATCGTCTAACTTCACGGCCGGTCACCCATCCTCTCACTACTCCAGCCTGAGCACGTTTAACTTCCGAGTTCTATTCCCCCTTGATTCCAAGTCTGCACTTGTTGGTTTCCTGACGATAGTAAGCTGTCAATCCAATTAACCCTTAGGAGTTGAACTTGAGCATGAAGTCACACATTACACCATTTGAGTTTGACCACAGTTTGACTAAAACTCAAAAAAACTAAAATAATTACTTATTAACACAAATATTCTTGAATAATTATTTTTAACACTAATATTTCTTGAATAAGTAGTTTGACCATAGTTAGACCATAGTTTGACCAAAAATTCAATAAAACATAAATTTGAGGATAAATTTTATTCCTTTCAGAATTTGAGGTATCTAAAAATTTGTAAAATGGCCTACATCCATCAAAATCGGATGCAGATTTTCATTTTGAACATTTTGATATATTATACGTTTTTTTCCGACATCGTATGCAAAAGTTATAGCCGTTTTACTTTTTCATAACACTTTTTTTTTTGCAAAACATGTCCAAATTTAAGTTTTTAAATTTTCCTAACTAGTATATGTAGTAACATAACTACATATCGAAGGATTTTAATTTTTGAAGTTTTTTATCATTTTCTTTTGATTTTTTTCAAAACTAAAATAGCGATACACGTGGGGGGGGGTAGAGTTTGAACAAAAAACAAATTTCTACACCCTTTCACTAGTAGAAAACAGGACATTGGTTCGGGCCTGGCTAGCCAATTAGTCTCGGTTCACTTATGGACCGGGACCCATGGGGGCATTCGTCCCAGTTTGTGCGCCCAGGGGGCTGGCCGGGCCTTGTGGGGCATTTGTCCCGGTTCCAGGCACGTACTCGGACCAATGGGCCTCGCTCTTGGCCCACACCCATTGGTCTCGGTTCGTTTCTGGAACCGGGACAAAAGGGTGGCCTTGTGTCTCGGTTCCTATCACAAACCGGGACCAATTGGTTGCCTATATATACCCCATATCGCCGGTGAGCAGAGCACTCCACATACATTTGTTTTTTCTGGCCGGTGAGGGGAGAGCTCTAGCTCACCTCCCATATATATATATATATATATATATATATATATATATATATATATATATATATGCACATGAGGTGTTCGCAGAAATGTCCGATCCACACTAGTTAAACTTTCTCCTCTCAAATCTCGAACTCCAAGCTCCATTTTCTCCGTGATTTGGCTAGGTATAGCGGTCTGTCACGTCCCGTCCCCGTCTTCACCGCCGTCGATCGCCCGCGCCGATCTCGTCGCCGGCACCACCGTGGTGAGCTATGCATGTACGTTGAATATAATGTGATGATGAACTTATATTAATTTGAGTGGAAATGTATCCATGATGTTCTGTAATGGTTTTTGACACACTTAATTATATATAAATGCAAGCATATGAACCAGCAATGGATGTACGGTGACATACGCACCTCCGAGTACATTAATAGCGTGCATAATTTTCTCGAATTGGCTAAGGCAAACAAGCAGAATGGTTTTATGTGCTGTCCATGGACTATCTGTGGGAATACGAGGTCTTACTCCGACTCGAAAACACTTTATACCCACCTGATTTATAACGGTTTCATGTCACACTATAATGTTCGGACCAAGCACAGAGAAACAGGGGTTATGATGGAAGACAACAAAGAAGAAGAGGACGATGACAACTATGTGCCCCCGGAATACGGTGATGCTGCAACGGGGGAAGCTGCTGAAGGTCAAGAGGAACCAGACGATGTTGTGCCCAATGATGATCTCCGCCGGGTCATTGTTGATGCAAGGAGATAGTGCGAAAGTGAAAAGGAGAAGCTGAAGTTCGATCGCATGTTGGACGATTACAAAAAAGGGTTATACCCCAATTGCGAAGATGGCAACATGAAGCTCGGTAACGTACTGGAATTGCTGCAGTGGAAGGCAGACAATGGTGTGCTTGACAAAGGATTTGAGATGTTACTCAAAATATTGAAGAAGAAGCTTCCAAAGGATAACGAATTTCCCGATAGTACTCAGCAAAGAAGATCCACTACTACGAATAGGCCTATTAGTGGTGCACCTGTTTTGGCCATTAATGGCGCACTAGAGGTGCGCCACTATCATCACGCCATCAGTAACAATTATTAATGGCGCACCCCTGGTGCGCCATTAGTATATCAGACAATAGTGGCGCACCAGGCAGTGCGCCATTACTATGTCCCCATGTGCGCCATTAGTATGCCTCATAGGGGGCATATTTACCTTGTGCTCTGGGTTACTATGGCGCACTTCTAGATAATGCGCCAGTAGTGTGTTTATTGCAGTGCGCCACTAAAGTGCAGTGTGGTGCGCCACTACTATGAATATTAGGATTCTTTTTTTTTGCTTTTCTGATATTTGCACAGGTTACAAAATACATTACAGCACAGAATATAAACAGCACGACATATAAACAACAAATTTATTGAATACAATAGAAGATTAGTCTCCGAATACATTTCGTCATGTTAGTCTCCGAATTCAAAATACCGAACAAAGTAAGAACATTGCAAGTCTCGAGACCGGGAGTAGCGAGTTTGTCTTCACATTACAAGTCGATATCTAAACTACCATCACATTGAAGAGAGCTGCGGTCACGATGAGCATCATCGCGATGAAACTGGTCTTCATCCGGTTCCTCCTCCGCTCCCTCCTCTCTCCCGCTAGATAGCGCGCGTATCTAGCTTCCGCCTCCGCCCTAGTGGTGTACCCTTTGTAACTGTTACCGCTGAAATGGTGAACCTGTCTCCGACACTCCTCCCAGTCGTCGTAGACTCCGGGAACCTTACCCTTGTACACGACGTACGACGGCATCTCTATGCACTAGACAAACAAAACGTTAGTAGCAATTCACAGATAATACATAAGCAATATATAAGTATGCAACAAAAGGATTGGAAGAGAAAAGCAACACATTAATAGCACGATTCATGGTCCTACTAATAAATAGCATCGATTACATATAAGTTGAACGACTGTCCAAACCAAAGAGACATACAAGTTCATTAAAAAGTTTAATTACAACATGAGCTAATCGATATTTCAGAACTACATAGCATCACTACTACTTTCGACTCGACTCAGGGACCGGAGCGTGGATGAAGCCGCCATCTTTCGTGATGGTCATGAATGTGCAGTCGTTGTCAGCCTGCATTTGTAGCGTTGTTTCTATTTCACTGTTGGATGGTTGATATTTGAGGTAGAACTGCCCCGAGGTACGAAGGACATCTTGATTGATGATTTCCGAAAGCTCCGACTGGATGCGAAATAATTCTTGTCTGAGGTCCGCATCCTGGATTTCCGACAAGCGTGCAAGTCATGCTTTGAGACTATTTGGTAGCAGAAGGTGATGAAGGTTCCGTACGATCGCCCGGATGTGATGGAGGGCGTAGTAGGCATCCTTCTGACCCCCAGGCGGCTGCTTGACGCTGGGGAACGTCGTTACGTGGGTGAACACGTGCCTACCGTACCTACAAATTGGCCTCTTGAAGGTGCCTCCAGATTTGGCGTAGCCGGGGAGAACTTCATCAAGAACTTTCTTCACATTTGAGTAGTCTTTCTTCGACTGACGGTCTGAGTCGAAATACGTGGCCATGGAATATTGCGGGCTTAAGAGGATGAGTGTGCAATGTGTGTCACTGCACAAAACACGGAATGTTAGAAAAAAAAAGAACGATCGAAATCTAAGAAATGATATGTTAAGGGGCGGTGAGGGGATGACTTACTCGGAAAAGTAAGGCACGAGGAAGTTATCCTTATCTGCGCTCGACAGAATGACACCTTCGATGTATGACCTCGCGACTTGCCAGTCCCGAGCGCTACCTAAGACCTTCGAGGTAGAAGGGGTCGACTATCACGATGTCCGGGGTCTTGTCTCTAATGATCCGCATCGCCATACTCAGCGAATATAGCCGAACGAAGGTGTAGTGCAGCGGATGAAGGTTAAACATAGCAAAGATGTTATCAAACCACAGGATGATCATACCCCTGATGGCGCTATCCACAAAGCCCTTGCGCTCTGGCACCTTGGGCACGAAAACCGGGTATGCCACATCATTCTTGGAGAGACGCCGCTTCTCCAATGAAAGAACACTGTCATGCAGACTCCGCATAGCATCGGTTGCAGCATTGAGCAGATTAGTCAGTAACATCGGCCTACCCGCCACATACACCCTCCTCGAGATATACTTAGGTGAAGGTGGCCCGTCCTGAGCACGGATCATAATCGGTGCCGGCTGGCTTGCACCCTTGTTATTCATTCTTTTCCGTCCCTTCTGATTCTTCTACTGTAATGGGATCGAGTTCTTCTCAGAGACCACCTTCTTGAGTGCGTTGGGTCTGATAATATTTCGCACCTCGGCTATCTGAGGCTCGGTGAAGGCGGCAGCTGGAGGCGTCTCATGAGAATTGAATGCCAGACGACGCCTGTTGCAATAGGGTTTCTCCTCGGTACCAGCTAGATCGCGATTGTCTTTTGCAGGGCTGGGTTCTTGAGAACGAGGCCCCAAGAATTCGTCATTGTACCCATGTTCGTTGAAGTACTTATCGATGTTGGTAAATGTACCGTCGTCGTCGTTCGGATCCTATTCCATATGCATGTCCAGATCAGCTGACGGCGGTAGCGTTGCGGTGGTCTTGCCATGGCTTGGCGCCGGCACGACTGGCGGTGTTGTCTGTGGGGTGGTATCCGCCGCCCCCAAACGAATCTGGCTCTTTGGCCAAAGCATGGGCCAACTTATGCTGGCGCTGAGGGTCATCGCATCATCTTCGTCGGCCCTAGGGGATCGATACAGAGGTAACAAGTCGTCGAAGCCCCGCAGCACCCAAAACAGTTGAACCCTATACACGATGGGTGGCATCGCATTACCGTGGAACACGCAGCTGCCCGGTTGAACGATTCTGCCCTTGGCGACATCGATCAACTTGCCATCCACAAAGTGCAGGAGAGTGCATGGAACGTCAGCGGCGCCCTGCGAAAACATGTAGGGCGTCAGGGATGCCCAGTCAAAGGCAAGGAGATGAAGTCATCGGCCGAGAGAGGTTTAATTAGTTACCGTGATGGCGTCGAGCTCGGCTAATGTCGAGGCACCGCCAACGGCGGGATTGCAAGTGACGGATGGGCCGCTTGCTGCCGAGGTGCCGGCTGGCGTATTCTTCCCACACCCGGGTGCATTAAGCTCCAATGCCGGTGCCAACGCCGGAGACACCAATGCCGCCTCCGCCTGAGACACAAATGGCACCGCCTGCGCGTTGTGCGAGTTGCTGCCCGTGAAGCTGGGAATCGGGGGCGGCCCCTGTTGGCCGCCCGCAATCAATGCCTGCAACCCCTCAATCAAGGTAGGCACAATGGTGGCGATCGTCGCTCCCAGTTGGTCTCGCACTTGCTCTTCGACTATCTCCGGAATCCGCGCCACTTGTGCCTTGAGTTCTTGAACCTCGTGCTCCTGGCTTTCCGAGCTGGTCTTTTTCTCCTTTCGCCCAACGGTATAGTATTCCGACCATTTCATGGACAAGCCTTTGCCGGCCACACGACCAACTGATGACGGCTTACTGAGCTTATCCTTGTTTTTCATTATGTTCAATGCCCTAGTTAAAGTTGTGTCCCAAGGGGAGCTCTTAGATGACCCTGTGCTACTGCTTTTAATTTCCTGTGGAAGGAACGTGAACCATTTAGAAATTTGGCTTCATTAATTAGAATGCAATCATATGGAGCTAATTACGTGGGGGGGGGGGGTATTCCTTACCAGAACAAGCTCAAGCGCCTTGGTCTTCTGATCCGTGGTAAGCTCCTTTGTTACCGGGTCAATCTTGTACCGGGCACTGACATAGTTCCTGGTCTACTTGTCACTGTATTTATCGAATATGGGCGGTAGGCCTTGCTCGGCACGCTCTGCATCCTCCTTGTCCCATATAGGTTCCGCCACTCTATAACCGCCGGGACCGAGTGTGTGGACCCCTAAGTTCAAGTCCCGTATATCTTTCCCCCGCTGACTTGATTCCTCGGATGTGTTGCTCTCGCACTTGATCTTGTACTCGAGGTAGTCAGCTTCGCTGATCGAAGGATGTTTCTCCTTGATCTTCTCATAACTATCACTTTTTCAATCATAGTCTTCACCGCGGCTCTCCAAGTAGCCAGGGTCGTGCTCATCTTCGTGAGGGCGGCACTGTTCACTTTATTCCTTGAGAGGCATGTGTTTGCGGACTCACCGAGGAACTTGTATCGTTCGTGCAGCTTCGTGAACAGGAGGTTGCGCAAATTCCCTCGGTCACGATGCCTTAGGTTCTCGGTGTTGATCGAGACGGTGCTCCGGAGAATGTACCCGAGTTGTCCCGCGTACCCCTTGACTAATTCTTTGGGCGCCGTTGGATGCCCACCGAAGGACACTTCAGTAAATTCCTCCTTGACGGCACCGGAGAAGGCCAGGATGGAGGGCTTGTCGGCCGGGCCGGGGCCTAGAGATGATCTACGGCGAGGCGCGGTGGCGAAGTGGGATGTTGGCATCACCGGAATTTTGCAGACAGATGCAGTGACGTATGGGTGGGCTAGAAATGCGGGGAGAAAACCGGCAACGGAAAGAAAGCGAGCCATGCGGCGATGAGGTTCTCGGGTAGCAGAGGAAGAGGCAGCGTCGCGGTTGGAGGAAGCTGGCCGCGACTCATCCCTTTTTATATGCATCTATGGCAGTGGTAAAGACATATGGATTTGACTGGACACTTCTAGACCGAGGCAAGAAAACATCGATCTGTTCACGTATTAATCACTTAAAATATCAGCATTTCCTAAAACCTACCATAAGAGCAAGTACAATAGAGCTGAGTCAGCGGGCTTTAAGGAATAAAGTACTCCCTCCGTCTAGGTGAGTAAGTCGTCTTAGGTTGTGCACCGTGAGCAAGGTAGAGGGAAAAACAAGAGAAGTTAATGTTCGTTTGCTAATTAATAGCATTGCATGCAATCAACTGACCACTGCATGTCGTGTTTGGCAGCCTCAAGTCATTAAAAGCAGACACACCCTACATCTCTAATTGGTTGATTCCTTTATTTATGTCAAGAAACAAAAAACAAGGTAGGAATTAATGAAACACGCCTAAGTGTTTTGGGATTATTTGGTTTTCATAGGATGACTTACTCACCTAGACGGAGGGAGTAGTATATTTATGCTTAGTTGGAGGAAAGAGAAGATGAGAGAGAAGGTAAGCGGGCTCTTCGTGAAGAGCCGGCTCTAGCACGTGCTCCTAGGCACTTTATGGGAATGAAAGGTGGGCCACATAATAAAAAAGTAGTACACTCTTTTGATCTACTATTGTACATGTTGGCTATAAGGCTGCCCGTAATGAGAGTATCATAGGTAGTATCATGCATGCCAACTAGGCAATTTTGATTATGTGG
Organism: Secale cereale; assembly: GCA_902687465.1. NCBI lineage: Eukaryota > Viridiplantae > Streptophyta > Magnoliopsida > Poales > Poaceae > Secale > Secale cereale. The sequence goes on along the minus strand of LR738715.1, from coordinate 814,610,911 downwards.
TATAGAATTAAATGAAGAGAGAGGGGGTTGAGTATCATATTATGATACCGTATCATATTATGATACCGTATCATATTAAATGATGTGCTAGTATGTGTCATGCATGACAATAAATGTCCATCCTATGATACTAACATATGATACTATGCACTATGGATGTAGTATCATACATTAGTATCATGTGCATGATACTAGTATATGATACTCTACATTATACCAACCTAAAATGAGTTGTAGATGATATGACACTGACTTATAGCCAACAGCTGGCTATACTATTAACCATGCTCTAAGCGCGATGACTTTATTACTTGAATATGCATGCACGCAGCCAACTCACCCTAGGAAACCACGCCCAACCAGCACATGCATGTGCAGGAGGCAAAATTGGAAACCACCATCCCATGGCGCAAAAGACAACAGAAGCTTACCCTGCCAGATCCCTAGTAAATAACGTGGCGTGTTTCGATTGATCGGGTTTTCACTGATAGAAAATAGTCAAAAAAACCAGATAAAAGAAACCTAGTCAGGTTTAGTATATTAAGAATGTAAATGTTTATGTCAACTTAAGCTACCTGACCGCCATATTATTTAATTACTAATGTTAGGGCATCTCCAACCTCGCTACCTGGCCACCATATTACTTATGTTAGGCTATCTCCAACCTCGATACATAAATCTCGTGCAACGGTTTGGAACACGTTTTCCTGATCGCGGAAGCCATCTAATACTGGCTATATCGGTCCGCGGATACGATTTCTCCCGCAAACAGGAGATATAAGTGGGGGAGGTTTGTGGGACTCCGAATCAATCCCAAGCCTGTTTCTGACCGCCCTGGCCCATCAAAAATCCCACACCCCTCCCGCGCGTTTTTGGGCAGCACCACTCCAGAGCGTCAGCACCCGCATTCATGCCTACCCAAGCGGACACGACTGCTTACTGGCGCTGGCATTAAAGTGGCACGTCGGCCGAGAGAGAGCCGCCTACGTGCATGCGACTTTCGCCTGTTCCAACGACACGACGGCCGCCCGTCCGTCCATCTCCCGCCCGCATTGACGGCACGCGGTCGCCGAAACGTCTCCTCCAGTGCCATATGTCCGTCTGTCAGCCGCCCACCAGTGCTATATAAAGTGCTGCCCCGGTGCCCCGATCATAGCCCACTAGTAGAAAATAGGGCTTTGGTCCAGGCCTGCCCAGCCCATTAGTCCCGGTTCAATCAAGAACCGGGACAAATAGGGGCATTGGACCCAGTTCGTGAGCCCAGGGGGGCGGCCGGGCCACGTGGGCCATTGGTCCCGGTTCGTCTGGACCTTTTGGTCCCGATTGGTGCGACGAACCGGGACCAATGGGTCTTGCTCCTGGCCCACCACCATTGGTCCCGGTTGGTGACTTGAACCGGGACAAAAGGCACCCCTTTAGTACCGGTTCATATCACCAACCGGAACCAATGAGGTGTCTATATATACCCCCTCGCGCAAGAGCAGAGCACACTGCTCTGTTTTTTCTGGCCGAGGGGGAGAGGGCTTGGTGGTGCTCTAGCTCACCTCCTATGCACACAACGTGTTTGATGGAATGCCCGAGCCACACTAGTTAAGCTTTTCACTTGTAGAAAACAGGGCATTGGTCCAGCCCATTAGCCCCGGTTCAATCTAGAACCGGGACCAATGGGGCTACTGGACCCGGTTCGTTAGCCCAGGGGGCCGGCCGGGCCACGTGGGCCATTGGTCCCGGTTCGTCTGGACCTATTGGTCCCGGTTGGAGCTAAAAACCGGGACCAATGGCTCTTGCCCCTGGCCCACCACTATTGGTCCCGGTTGGTGTTATGAACCGGAACCAAAGGCACCCCTTTAGTCCCGGTTTGTAGCACCAACCGGGACCAGTGAGTTGCCTATATAAACCCCCTCACTCAAGAGCAGAGCACACTGCTCTGTTTTTTTTTCTGGCCGAGGGGGACAGGGGTTAGTGGTGCTCTAGCTCACCTCCTATGCACACAACGTGTTCGGTGGAATGCCCGAGCCACACTAGTTAAGCTTTTCTCCTCTCGAAGCTCTATTTTCTCCGAGATTTGTCTAGGTTTAGCGGTCCGTCGCGTCCCGTCCCCGTCTTCGCCGCCGTCGATCGCCCCCGCCGATCTCGTCACCGGCACCACCGTGGTGAGCCTCTTGTTATGTCCATGCTTTTCTTACTTTTATTATTGCTTTAGATAGATATTTGTCTAATTTTCTTACGTTTATTATTGCTTGTTATTATATAGTGCGATGGTTTTGATATCCGCCCACGTGGGCCCTCGTCCGGTCTACGATTCGGATGTGGTATATTATCTTTAATTTATAACTATTTTTTTTAGTGCTTATGATAGTTATGCCGACCAACCTGACATGCATAGATGTTTTATTATGTCTAGGAGGTAGTTGAACCGGAAATTCCAACCGACCCTCTTGTGGAGAGGTTAAATTTAGTTGAAGAGGAAAACATTTCGTTAAAGAAAAAATTGGAAAAAATGGAGGAGGAGAAGATGGAATTGGAGTTGCATGTTGCGGAAGTTATCGATGATCACAAGATCAAGATGGACCCTATTGTCGAGAGGTTAAATTTAGTTGAAGAAGAAAACAAATTCTTGAAGGAAAAAATAAAAAAAATTGTGGACGAGAAGATGATATTGGAGTTGCATGTTGCGGATGTCGTCGATGATCACAAGATCAAGATGGATGCAATGCGGTTGAAGATTAAAAATATTAGAAAATATGCCATTCATACCGAGGCTTGGTATCATTATGCTGTTGGATCAATTGTTACCTTGGTTGCGATTATGATAGCATTTGTTTTCGCGTTGAAATGTTTTACATAGTTTCGATGTGTATGGAGAGCTATATGTTGTTAGATGCGAACTATATATGTATGTACTTTGGTTTTAATGTGATGATGAACTTTTATCCATTTGGTCACTTAATTATCTATTTATGATGTTCTGTAATGGTTTTTGACACACTTAATTATATATAAATGCACGCAGATGAACCGGCAATGGATGTACGGTGACAGACACACCTCCGAGTACATTAAGGGCGTGCGTGAGTTTCTAAATGCGGCTGAGCCAAACAAGTAGAATGGTTTTATGTGTTATCCATGCACTAAATGTGTGAATACGATGTCTTACTCTAACCGGAAAATCCTTCACTCCCACCTGCTTTACAAGGGTTTCATGCCAAACTATAATGTTTGGACGAGGCACGGAGAAATAGGGGTTATGATGGAAGACGGCGAAGAAGAAGAGTACGATGGCAACTATGTGCCCCCTGAATACGGTGATGCTGCAATGGGGGGAGCTGGTGAAGATCAAGAGGAACCAGACGATGTGCCCAATGATGCTGCAACGGGTGAAGCTGCTGAAGATCAAGAGGAACCAAATGATGATCTTCGCCGGGTCATTGTCGATGCAAGGACACAATGCGAAAGTCAAAAGGAGAAGCTGAAGTTCGATCGCATGTTAGAGGATCACAAAAAAGGGTTGTACCCCAATTGCGAAGATGGCAACACAAAGCTTGGTACCGTACTGGAATTGCTGCAGTGGAAGGCAGAGAATGCTGTGGCTGGCTACTGAAAATATTGAAGAAGAAGCTTCCGAAGGATAACGAATTGCCCGACAGTACATACGAAGCAAAGAAGGTCGTATGCCCTCTAGGATTGGAGGTGCAGAAGATACATGCATGCCCTAATGACTGCATCCTCTACCGCGGTGCATACAACGATCTGAACGCATGCCCGGTATGCCGTGCATTGCGGTATAAGATCAGACGAGATGACCCTGGTGATGTTAATGGCGAGCCCGCCAGGAAGAGGGTTCCTGCGAAGGTGATGTGGTATGCTCCTATAATACCACGGTTGAAACTTTTGTTTAGAAACAGAGAGCATGCCAAGTTGATGCGATGGCACAGTGAGGACCGTAAGAAAGACGGGAAGTAGAGAGCACCAGCTGACGGGTCGCAATGGAGAAAAATCGAGAGAAAGTACTGGGAGGAGTTTGCAAAGGACGCAAGGAACGTATGGTTTGCTTTAAGCGCGGATGGCATTAATCCTTTCGGGGCGCAGAGCAGCAATCACAGCACCTGGCCCGTGACTCTATGTATGTATAACCTTCCTCCTTGGATGTGCATGAAGCGGAAGTTCATTATGATGCCAGTTCTCATCCAAGGCCCTAAGCAACCCGACAACGACATTGATGTGTACCTAAGGCCATTAGTTGAAGAACTTTTACAGCTGTGGAAAGGAAACGGTGTATGTGCGTGGGATGAGCACAAACTGGAGGAATTTGACCTAAAGGCGTTGCTGTTCGTGACCATCAACGATTGGCCCGCTCTCAGTATCCTTTCAGGACAGACAAACAAAGGATACCACGCATGCACGCACTGTTTAGATGACACTGAAAGTATATACCTGGACAAGTGCAGGAAGAATGTGTACCTGGGCCATCGTCGATTTCTTCCGACCAACCATCAATGTCGAAAGAAAGGCAAGCTTTTCAAAGGCGAGGTAGATCACCGGAAGAAGCCCGCCATGCGTACCGGTGATCACGTACTTGCTATGGTCAATGATTTACACGTAATCTTTGGAAAGGGCCCCAGCACACTAGCTATTCCGAATGACGATGAGGGACACGCACCCATGTGGAAGAAGAAATCTATATTTTGGGACCTACCCTACTGGAAAGACCTAGAGGTCCGCTCTTCAATCGACGTGATGCACGTGACGAAGAACCTTTGCGTGAACCTGCTAGGCTTCTTGGGCGTGTATGGAAAGACAAAAGATACAGCTGAGGCACGGGAGGACCTGCAACGTTTGCACGAAAAAGACGGCATCCCTCCGAAGCAGTATGAAGGTCCTGCCAGCTATGCTCTTACGAAAGAAGAGAAAGAAATCTTCATTGAATGCCTTCTCAGTATGAAGGTCCCGACTGGCTTCTCGTCGAATATAAAGGGAATAATAAATATGGCAGAGAAAAAGTTCCAGAACCTAAAGTCTCATGACTGCCATGTGATTATGACGCAACTGCTTCCGGTTGCATTGAGGGGGCTTCTACCGGAAAACGTCCGATTAGCCATTGTGAAGCTATGTGCATTCCTCAATGCAATCTCGCAGAAGGTGATCGATCCAGAAATCTTACCAAGGCTAAGGAGTGATGTGGCGCAATGTCTTGTCAGTTTCGAGCTTGTGTTCCCACCATCCTTCTTCAATATCATGACACACGTCCTAGTTCATCTAGTCGACGAGATTGTCATTCTGGGGCCCGTATTTCTACACAATATGTTCCCCTTTGAGAGGTTCATGGGAGTCCTAAAGAAATATGTCCATAACCGCGCAAGGCCAGAAGGAAGCATCTCCATGGGCCATCAAACAGAGGATGTCATCGAGTTTTGTGTTGACTTCATTCCTGGCCTTAATAAGATAGGTCTCCCTAAATCGCGGTACGAGGGGAGACTGACTGGAAAAGGCACGCTTGGAAGGGACTCAATAATATGCAGGGACGGATATTCTTGGTCTCAAGCACACTACACAGTTCTACAGAACTCTACATTGGTGACACCGTATGTCGATGAACACAAGAACAGTCTGCGCTCCAAACACCCGGAGCAGTGCGACGACTGGATTACACGTGAACCCATCAGGACTTTCAGCAGTTGGTTGGAAACACGTCTCAGAGGTGACAACACTGTTTGTGATGAGTTATACTTGTTGTCCAGGGGACCATCTTCGACTGTATTGATTTACAAAGGATACGAGATAAATGGGAATACATTTTACACGATTGTCCAAGATCAAAAGAGCACCAACCAAAACAGCGGTGTCCGCTTTGATGCAACAACCGAGAGGGGAAAGGACACATATTATGTTTACATAGTGGACATATGGGAACTTGACTACGGACATGATTTTAAGGTCCCTTTGTTTAAGTGCAAATGGGTCAATCTGTCAGGAGGCGGGGTACAGGTAGACCCACAGTACGGAATGACAACAGTGGATCTGAAAAATCTTGGATACACTGACGAACCGTTCGTCCTAGCCAATGATGTGGCACAGGTTATCTATGTGAAGGACATGTCTACCAGACCGAGAAAAAGAAAAGATAAGGAAGCGAATACATCATACGATGAGCCAAAGCGCCACATAGTTCTTTCAGGAAAAAGGGACATCCTGGGAGTGGAGGGCAAGACAGACATGTCTGAAGATTATGAAAAGTTTCATGAAATTCCTCCCTTCAAAGTCAAGGCTGACCCAAGCATCCTGATAAACGATGAAGATTATCCATGGT
>LR738715.1:814572871-814601520 GCA_902687465.1 Secale cereale | reverse complement strand
GTTGAATCATTTGACACTAGACAAAAGGTGACATGAGGGGGACTAGGGTTGTGGATCGCCGAGAAGTCAGGGGTCGAGGGGTCGAGAGAGGTTGCCTAGCTAGTGTCAAAGTATTGAAGAATTCCATGACTTCATCATTTGCCAGAAGTAACCGGGGCATTTTGGTACAAAGTTATGCAAAGTTGTTCTGGAACGAAGTCCCTGATAGGATAATCCGTCTTTTGTTACGAATTATCTTATCCGGGGACTCCGTTCCAAAACAACTTTGGAGAGCTTCGTACCATCATGCTACTGTTACTTTCGCCTAATGATGAAGTATTGGTTTTGTTGAATCCTTTGACACTAGACAAAATGTGACATGAGGGGGTCTAGGGTTTGTGGATCGCCGAGCAGTCGAGGGTTGAAGCTAGTTCTATGTTTGCCATTAATATATCCATCTGTCATGTTTGAATAATAATTGGCATGTTGTATTGTAGAAACAATGGACGACAACACCCGAGACCTAGCACAAGAAGCGATGTTGATGGACATAATCGCACACGGACAAAATGCCGTCTTGTCGTTTCTCAACGACACCGATGAGCAGGTCGAAAATGAGCTGCAACTGGAAGATCTAGGCTATGATATTGATGGATCCGGTGACCCAATGCACATGGAAGAAGTAGACCGTGAGGACGGCTCCGGTGACCCAATGCCGGTGCAAGAAGGTGACCGTGATGCTGGCTCCGGTGACCGAACCGAGTCCGGCTAGGAGGTATATATGTTAGTTAAGCATGTGCTGACTAGTTAATTGATTCATTCATTAACTCTCGTCTTTGTTCCTTTTTCTAGCCCTCCGGATCGAGCAAATCTTCGGTAAAGAGACGAGGAGCGAAGAAAAAGTTGAGGCCCGATGAAAAGTTTGAGATCTCAGAAATCTCGCGCTCCGGCGAGACGATTGCACCCATCCAGACAAAGAACGCATTTGTTAATCAGTGCGTGGTTCTGGTTAGGGACAAGATCCCGATCAGCATCCATCAATGGTTAAAGCCGGCTGCAAACGACGCTCAGGTGACTTATGTCACTGATATGCAGAAAGAAGATCTTTGGACTGAGCTGAAGTCAAATTTCGTCCTACCGCGAGAGGTTGATCCGGCGAACCAAGTTAAAGAGGAGTTAATCAAGTCTGCTGCACTTTCGAAGATGGCAGACCAATTCAGGGCATGGAAGAAAAAACTGAATATGTTTGTCAAAGAAAAAAAGACTCCAGAATTCGTGGGCATATATGAGAAGATCAAAGATGACTGGCCCGCATTTGAGGCCCATAAGAAGTCGGAAAAGAGTCAGAAGATGTCGGAGACAAACCGGATAAATGCTGCGAAGAAGAAGCATCACCATCGCACGGGGTCGGGCGGCTACCTCGTAGCCCAGCCTAAGTGGGCCAAGGCTGAGAATGATCTGCTTCAGAAAGGGATCGAATCAGAGACAATGCACTGGCCAGAACGTTGCCGGACTTGGTTCTTCGGGGCTGGCGGAACCTTGGACCCTGTAACAGGGTGGTGCATTTGGACGAACAAGCAATTGGAAACACCACTCAGGAAGATGCGACAGTATATCAAAGCAGCGCATGAAGGGACGTTCATCCCCGACAGAGAGAATGACGAGCTGACAATGGCCCTCGGGAATCCTGAGCACCCTGGACAGACACGAGGCATGCCAGGCTCCCTTCCGTGGCGTGCTGGGTTTCCGGACGCAGGAGGCTACAAATGCCACGACAGGAGGAAGAAAATGGAGCAGACCGAAATCCAGGCGCTGCGGGCCAGAATACAAGCGATAGAGGAACGGGAAGCAAATCGGGAGAAAAGAATTGCCGAAGCTTCCCCCGAAGCTACCCCGCCATCTCAGCGGAGAAGCAGCGTGGCTTCCACCGAGCTGCTTCAGCCAGAGCATGCCTTGACGGCTACTGCCAAGAATCCTGTGGATGCTATCACGCAGGCACAAAATTGCCACCTTATGGCGCAGTGGATGAATCTGAAGGTCAAGGCGGCTGCTGGCTCTGTTTATCCTTCTGGACCCGACGACACTTTTCACTGCCAGCCGATTCCAGAAGGATATGCTAGGGTGATGGTCGACGAAATAACGGAGGGATTTGAGGAGCTCCAGCTTGACCACCCTACCGGTGAAGGGGAGACTCGGCTGGGTTCTTCATTGAAGACTCCATGCCTATGGCGGAAGGACCTAATCAACATTTTCAACTGGACGCCTCCGCCTCCTCCTCCTCCTCCGGCGAGTCAGGGCACTCCGCCTCCTCCTCCGGCGAGTGACCATCAGGGCACTCCGGCTCCTTCTCCGGCGCGTGGCGGCACTCCGCCTCCTTCGCCGCCGGCGCGTGGCGGCACTCCGCCTCCTTCGCCGTCGGCGCGCCCGAGCAGCCAGCCTGCTCCTCCTTCTCCGCCTAATCAGCAAGGGCGGAAGAGACATGCCGCCGCTCCGGCTGCTCCTGCTCCGGCGCGTAAGCAAGTAAAAAAGACAGCCGCTTCGTCTGGTCCGGCGACGTCTACCAGTACAGCCAGAGGCGGGAGGCGATGCAGATTCGGTCCTTCTCTCACGCCTCTAGAGAAGTTACCGTACGAGAGGTCCGACGAGGAAAACACGAAGATCGCTCAAGGCCAAGTGAAGGATTTTTTTGAAGGGTTGAAAGCACAGAGACATCCACCTCCGGAGGAGAAGATAGATGCGGTGAAAGCAAAGCGCACTCTTGCTGCCCTGAAGCAACCAGCGCAAAGTAAGCCGCAGGACAACTATGACCGCATGATCGAAAAGACATATCAAGCAGCGAAGCGGTCGGGAAGTACTAAAAGTGATCAGAGGTTAGCAGAAGGGCGAGCTGGGAAACAAATTGCCCAGCTCGGCGAACAAGCGGACCAATCGTGCCCCCCGCTCAAGGTGTCTAGCGACATGGTCGCTAATGATCCGAGGATGGTGCCCGGTTATACCAATCTTGCAGATTACGTGTCCGACGATGTACACTATGATTTCTTGGAAGTGCAGATAGAAAGATACGAGTACAAAAAGCCTCTCGTCAAAAATGAAAGATCTCTATCAACGAATATGCCAAGATTGCATGATTGGTACTTGAAAATCTGCAGAGAGTCTGGGGGGAGGGATAACTTGTATTTGAGAGTTAAACCGGAGCATGACCTCGTTGGAATTGACCTGTTGCCTGTTCGATTTGAGGAGTTCTATCAGTTTTTCAATCAATTGGCCCTCGATAAAGCAACGGTCACCTGCTACTGTCTGTAAGTAGTACTACTTCTGTCATTAAGTCTCTCTATATAGCTGATCTTCATTGCATGTATTTATAATTATCCTCACTATATTATGCAGATTGAAGATCGTCGAATTGAAGAAAAGACAAGTAGGTGATATTGGGTTTATTAACACATACCTCATAGATGCAACCGAGGTTAAATTGCGTCCCGACGATACCGAGACCAACTTGCTACGATCGTTGGTGGTAAATGACAACAAAGATATAATATTCTTTCCTTACAACTTCAAGTGAGTGTTACTGTCTTGTGCATATTTGGTTTCCCTTATATATCAGTCAAGGTTATAGTGATGTAATTGATGATCTCATGCATTCGTGCGCAGCTTCCACTATATTCTCTTAGAGATTAAGCTTGAGAAGGGAGTAGTAACTGTCTTGGACTCTAAACGTAAAGATCCGGAGGAGTATGCGGACATGACTCAAATGCTAGCCAGGTAAGTTAAATCGATCAATATTATATATCAGCAACTTCATTTCTGATATCAACTAATTGTTTTCTTTGTCTGGCAGGGCTTGGAAAAAATTCACCAAAAAAGCTCCGGGACTGCCGAAGAAGCTACAATTTAGATACCTGAAAGTAAGTACTATATAGTAGCATGTTCCGTGCGCGCATCTCCTATATCTTGATTCAAGCGCTAGTTTCATCAATACCAATTTGGCATTCTTGCTTATCAGTTTGATTGACCTCTATTTCTTGTAAAGTGGTTGTGGCAGGAACCCGGGAATGATTATTGTGGATACTACATTTGCGAGTCCATCCGCCACACGACCTGTGAGCGGGGCTACACTGATGAACAATTTGAAGTGCGTAAGCAATCAATAATATTCACAAATTTATAGCATCATTTCATGTATTGACCCCCTACTTCAAATTAGATGTTTCGGATGCGGGATAAACTCCTAACACCAGATCGTGTGCGAGCAATTCAAGAGGAATTTGCGGCATTCTTCCTTGAACACGTGATCGCTGAAGACGGAGAATACTATGTGGACCATGCATCCATATGATAGGAGATTATTTTTGTAAGAGATAATTATTGTATATATGTGCCCGGTAGTGTCGGATAGATATACGAGAACTTGTTGTTCGACCAATCTCTCGGAGAAGGAGAGGTGGTCGATATTACTTCTCTCTGTATGCATATATATATATATATATGTTGATTATACGATCTTCTGTTTCCTTCGTTTGCTTAGTAGCTAACAGCTAGCTAGCTAGCTAGCGTGACTCTAGTCCTCTCTATATACGTATGTGTAGTATGTAGCGTCGACCAAGCACGGACATAAGAGAGGACACTTCTCTCTAATAATTAACTAGCTAACACAATATATGAAACACCTAAATTAACCCCCCAAAACCTAAAACCCCCCCTCCCCTTTCAAAAAAAAAACAAAAACCACAGCCACAGAAATGCTGACGCGTGGATGCCTTTTGGTCCCGGTTGGTACCACCAACCGGGACTAAAGACCCTCCTGCCTGGGCTCGGTGCACAGGCCACGTGGACACCCTTCTGCCCCGGTTCTGGATTGAACCGGGACTAAAGGGTCAGAGCATTAGTACCGACCCTCTTGTCCCGGTTCTGGAACCGGGGCTAAAAGGCCCAAATGAACCGGGTCTGATGACCCTTTATCTACTAGTGTTTGTCCTCTCGAAACTCTATTTTCTCCGAGATTTGTCTAGGTTTAGCGGTCCGTCACGTACCGTCCCCGTCTTCGCCGCCGTCGATCGCCCCCGCCGATCTCGTCACCGGCACCACCGTGGTGAGCCTCTTGTTATGTCCATGCTTTTCTTACTTTTATTATTGCTTGTTATTATTGCTTTAGATAGATATATGTCTAATTTTCTTACGTTTATTATTGCTTGTTATTATATAGTGCGATGGTTTTGATATCCGCCCACGTGGGCCCTCGTCCTGTCTACGATTCGGATGTGGTATATTATCTTTAATTTATAACTATTTGTTTTAGTGTTTATGACAATTATGCCGACCAACCTGACATGCATAGATGTTTTTATATGTCTAGGAGGTATTTGAACCGGAAATTCCAACCGACCCTCTTGTGGAGAGGTTAAATTTAGTTGAAGAGGAAAACATTTCCTTAAAGAAAAAATTGGAAAAAATGGAGGAGGAGAAGATGGAATTGGAGTTGCATGTTGCGGAAGGCGTCGATGATCACAAGATCAAGATGGACCCTATTGTCGAGAGGTTAAATTTAGTTGAAGAAGAAAACAATTTCTTGAAGGAAAACATTAAAAAATTGAGGACGAGAAGATGATATTGGAGTTGCATGTTGCAGATGTCGTCGATGATCACAAGATCAAGATGGATGCAATGCGGTTGAAGATTAGAAAGATTAGAAAATATGCCATTCATATCGAGGCTTGGTATCATTATGTCGTTGGATTAATTGTTACCTTGGTTGCGATTATGATCGCATTTGTTTTCGCATTGAAATGTTTTACATAGTTTCGATGTATATGGAGAGCTATATGTAGTTAGATGAGAACTATGTATGTACTTTGGTTTTAATGTGATGATGAACTTCTATTAATTTGGTCACTTAATTATCTATTTATGATGTTCTGTAATGGTTTTTGACACACTTAATTATATACAATGCACGTAGATGAACCGGCAATGGATGTACGGTGACAGACACACCTCCGAGTACATTAAGGGCATGCATGAGTTTCTAAATGCGGCTGAGGCAAACAAGCAGAATGGTTTTATGTGTTGTCCATGCACTAAATGTGGGAATACGATGTCTTACTCTAACCGAAAAATCCTTCACTCCCACCTGCTTTACAAGGGTTTCATGCCACAATATAATGTTTGGACGAGGCACGGAGAAATAGGGGTTATGATGGAAGACGGCGAAGAAGAAGACTACGATGACAACTATGTGCCCCCTGAATACGGTGATGCTGCAATGGGGGGAGCTGGTGAAGATCAAGAGGAACCAGACGATGTGCCCAATGATGCTGCAACGGGTGAAGTTGCTGAAGATCAAGAGGAACCAGATGATGATCTCCGCCGGGTCATTGTCGATGCAAGGACGCAATGCGAAAGTCAAAAGGAGAAGCTGAAGTTCGATCGCATGTTAGAGGATCACAAAAAAGGGTTGTACCCCAATTGCGAAGATGGCAACACAAAGCTCGGTACCGTACTGGAATTGCTGCAGTGGAAGGCAGAGAATGTTGTGGCTAACAAAGGATTTGAGAAGCTACTGAAAATATTGAAGAAGAAGCTTCCGAAGGATAACGAATTGCCCGACAGTACATACGCAGCAAAGAAGGTCCTATGCCCTCTAGGATTGGAGGTGCAGAAGATACATGCATGCCCTAATGTCTGCATCCTCTACCGCGGTGCATACAAGGATCTGAACGCATGCCCATTATGCGGTGCATTGCGTTATAAGATGAGACGAGATGACCCTGGTTATGTTGACGGCGAGCCCGCCAGGAAGAGGGTTCCTGCGAAGGTGATGTGGTATGCTCCTATAATACCACGGTTGAAACGTTTGTTTAGAAACGGAGAGCATGCCAAGTTGATGCGATGGCACAGTGAGGACCGTAAGAAAGATGGGAAGTTGAGAGCACCCGCTGACGGGTCGCAGTGGAGAAAAATCGAGAGAAAGTACTAGGAGGAGTTTGCAAAGGACCCAAGGAACGTATGGTTTGCTTTAAGCGCGGATGGCATTAATCCTTTTGGGGAGCAGATCAGCAATCATAGCACCTGGCCCGTGACTCTATGTATGTATAACCTTCCTCCTTGGATGTGCATGAAGTGGAAGTTCATTATGATGCCAGTTCTCATCCAAGGCCCTAAGCAACCCGGCAACGACATTGATGTGTACCTAAGGCCATTAGTTGAAGAACATTTACAGCTATGGAGTGGAAACGGTGTACGTGCGTGGGATGAGCACAAACAGGAGGAATTTGACCTAAAGGCGTTGCTGTTCGTGACCATCAACGATTGGCCCGCTCTCAGTAACCTTTCAGGACAGACAAACAAAGGATACAACGCATGCACGCACTGTTTAGATGACACTGAAAGTATATACCTGGACAAATGCAGGAAGAATGTGTACCTGGGCCATCGTCGATTTCTTCCGACCAACCATCAATGTCGAAAGAAAGGCAAGCATTTCAAAGGCGAGGCAAATCACCGGAAGAAGCCCGCCATGCGTACCGGTGATCACGTACTTGCTATGGTCAATGATTTACACGTAATCTTTGGAAAGGGCCCCGGCGCACTAGCTGTTCCGAATGACGCTGAGGGACACGCACCCATGTGGAAGAAGAAATCTATATTTTGGGACCTACCCTACTGGAAAGACCTAGAGGTCCGCTCTTCAATCGACGTGATGCACGTGACGAAGAACCTTTGCGTGAACCTGCTAGGCTTCTTGGGCGTGTATGGAAAGACAAAAGATACAACTGAGGCACGGGAGGACCTGCAACGTTTGCACGAAAAAGATGGCATGCCTCCGAAGCAGTATGAAGGTCCTGCCAGCTATGCTCTTACGAAAGAAGAGAAAGAAATCTTCTTTGAATGCCTCCTCAGTATGAAGGTCCCGACTGACTTCTCGTCGAATATAAAGGGAATAATAAATATGGCAGAGAAAAAGTTCCAAAACCTAAAGTCTCATGACTGCCATGTGATTATGACGCTAGTGCTTCCGGTTGCATTGAGGGGGCTTCTACCGGAAAACATCCGATTAGCCATTGTGAAGCTATGTGCATTCCTCAATGCAATCTCTCAGAAGGTGATCGATCCAGAAATCGTACCAAGGCTAAGGAGTGATGTGGCGCAATGTCTTGTCAGTTTCGAGCTGGTGTTCCCACCATCCTTCTTCAATATCATGACAGACGTCCTAGTTCTTCTAGTCGACGAGATTGTCATTCTGGGCCCGTATTTCTACACAATATGTTCCCCTTTGAGAGGTTCATGGGAGTCCTAAATAAATATGTCCGTAACCGCGCTTGGCCAGAAGGAAGCATCTCCATGGGCCATCAAACAGAGGATGTCATCGGGTTTTGTGTTGACTTCATTCCTGGCCTTAATAAGATAGGTCTCCCTAAATCGCGGTACGAGGGGAGACTAACTGGAAAAGGCACGCTTGGAAGGGACTCAATAATATGCAGGGACGGATATTCTTGGTCTCAAGCACACGACACAGTTCTACAGAACTCTACCTTGGTGACCCCATATGTCGATGAACACAAGAACAGTCTGCGCTCCAAACACCCGGAGCAGTGCGACGACTGGATTACATGTGAACACCTCAGGACCTTCAGCAGTTGGTTGGAAACACGTCTCAGAGGTGACAACACTGTTTGTGATGAGTTGTACTTGTTGTCTAGGGGACCATCTTTGACTGTATTGATTTACAAAGGATACGAGATAAATGGGAATACATTTTACACGATTGTCCAAGATCAAAAGAGCACCAACCAAAACAGCGGTGTCCGCTTTGATGCAACAACCGAGAGGGGAAAGGACACATATTATGGTTACATAGTGGACATATGGGAACTTGACTACAGACATGATTTTAAGGTACCTTTGTTTAAGTGCAAATGGGTCAATCCGTCAGGAGGCGGGGTACAGGTAGACCCACAGTACGGAATGACAACAGTGGATCTGAAAAATCTTGGGTACACTGACGAACCGTTCGTCCTAGCCAATGATGTGGCACAGGTTATCTATGTGAAGGACATGTCTACCAGACCGAGAAAAAGAAAAGATAAGGAAGCGAATACATCATACGATGGGCCAAAGCGCCTGCTAGGTGGCTTCTCACCCCTCGTTGGTTACCCCAAGTGGAAGGTTTGAGATGCAGTGTAGCACAAGTTTTCCCTTGGCAATACCAAGGATCGATTTCCCAGAGACTCCCAGTTACAACAATAAGGTGTCAACTGCTAACGGCGCCAGATATTAGCAATCAACGTGGACCTGCACACAGATACAAATAACTTTGCTCCCAACGAGTACAGAGAGGTTGTCAATCCCTCCGGCCTTGTAGTTTACAAAGGATCAAACGCAAGTGATAATAGTGATAGATATAATTGCAATAGTAAATAAAAACGAAAAAGTAAATAGCGGATGTGATCAATGATGGTAATATGGACCGGAGTCTCATGATGTTCACTAGTGATGTCTCTCTCCCAAAAGACGATAAAACAACTATGTGAGGTAAACGAATTACAGCTGGGCAATTGACAGGACCATGTGCGCAAACCAATGCTGACTACATTGCAAGAAAGGTTGAGGTTCAAAGCATGGGCGGTACGCCGAGGTAAGTTGACCGAAATCCATCTGCATCTACTACTAATCATCCACCTTGAGATATCTATCCAGAACATCTCGCTGGTATTAAGTTGCGAGTCCCACCCATAGTGTAAACTCAAAGCAACAGACAACTGCATTAAAAGAACTTTGCGTAAAGTAAACAGTCCTTGCACCCGCGGGCACAAGCACCGTTGTTTTCCCCCTTGTGGCAACAACACATCCCCTAGACTCATGTTTCTGTCACTCAAACTAGTCATCGAGGGGCATGAACCCACAATCAAGCATAACGTTCCCTCTTGGAGTCACTACCTACTACTTGGCCAAAGCAATAAATAACAACGGAGAACATGCAAGAATTACTTACGAACATAAATATAAAAGAGGTGAATCAAATATATTACTCAAGCACAATCTGAACATAATCTCATAATCCATCGGATTCCAGCAAACTCATCATAGCAACAGCATAAGGATTACATATGTGCCTCGATCATGTAGGGCAGCTCACGAGGACTAATTAGTGAAGCACAAGAACGGGAGGAGAACATCACATAGCTACTGGTCATGGACCCATGGTCCAAGGGAGACTACTCACAACTCATCCGGGAGGCGTCCATGGTGGTGGAGAAGCTCCCGGTGGTGATCCTCCCCTCCGGCAGGGTGCCGGGAAGAGTTCTCCTGGTGCTCCCGATCTTGGAAGCGGCGGCGGTGGCGGAACAGAGATGAGATCGCAAAAAAGAGTTCCCGTCTCGAGGGTTTCGGGAGACGCTTTAAATATATGCCAAAGGGGGGCATCAGCGGAGCCTCGGGGGGCCCAGGCGCCCCCCCGGCGCGGCCCAGGGGGGGCGCCGCCAGGGCGCCTGGAGCCCTGGTGCCCCCCGCCCCAGGCTGTACTTCGGACGCCCGGTAGTTTCTGGAACGCTGATTTTTTATATTTTTTTTCTGGATTTTTCCTGGCAGTTTTCGTAATGTGAAAACTTGAAATACAAAAAATACAAAAACTGCTGAAAACAGAAACTGGCACTGGGGTGCACTGAGTTAATAGGTTAGTCCAAATATGATCAAAAGTGTATGGAAGTGTATAAATAACATAGCAATGTCATCCAAAAGAGGCATGTTGCTAGCAGAAATTATAGATACGTTTTGGACGTATCAACATCCCCAAGCTTAATTCCTGCTCGTCCTCGAGTAGGTAAATGATAACAAGAATAATTTCTGTGGTGACATGCTATTAACCATATAGGACTTTTTGATAGTCATATGACAAAAGCTTACTGAGATAATGAATCTATAGTAATTAAGTTGCCTCATGAGAAAATCACAAAGAACTGAAAGTTTTACAATGTGGTATTGAAACATCAAATAGATTTGTAATGAACATGATGTGCAAATATGATAAAGTGATATCTAGCTTGCCCCCTTTAGTGAAGCAAAACATAAATGCAGGGGCACCTCCAAGGTTTAAGTGATGACTAGATACAATGATTTCAGAATAAACGATATCACAATCATACAAAAGACAATGCTACTTTGGGACAATGCACATTACACTTAGAATGACAATCATGCTCTCAGTAGTTGGTGCTTTAAAAAGAAGGTGGAGACTCTTGAACCGTGGCTTTTGTTGGCAAGGTTGAAAACCCGTAATCGGAAACAAAGACAAAACATGTACCAGAGCTCTTGATTTTAAAACAGAGGTAATAATTAATTTTTTAGATCATGCATGTTTCGTTAACGAATGCTAGCAGATAAGTCAATCACTTCTTGAGATGGACAAGTTTCGAGGAACGGCTCCCGAATGAGGACGATCACATCCTCTTAATCTCCTTTGTTTATCACTGCCAAAGTTTTCTGATTTCTCATGAACAAAGCGTGAAGGAGGGTTTGTTTGTTATATTATCTTTTTGAGCCGGGTGCACTCAATGCCAGTTCCTTCTCGTATTATGGGTTTGCACATTATTCATGCAATCCCGGGGTGAAGCTTGTCCAACTTAAAAAGATTATGAATTAACTACTACTTCCTCATGAACTTACAACAGAGGCACAAAATAAGAATGCTTTTTTCTTTGAATAATTTCGAGATGGCACATGCAAGTCTCCGTTAGGAATGGCAGGTAAATACCATGTAGGAAGATATGGTGGACTCATATGGCATAACTGGTATAAAAGGATGTGGATGCATAAGCAGTCAGTCCGCTTAGTACAGGCGAAGGTTAGCAAAAGACTGGGAGAGACCAACTATGAGAGCAATGACGGTCATAATCATGCAGAGCGACAAAGCAACATTGAATCAGGCATGGAAGTTATATCGCTACTCAGAAACAAAAGATCATCAAGGCTTGACACACTTTCTTTACAGTCTTAAATATGCGTGAGCATACGCCAAGTCAATCAAAATAAATTCTCGAAGGAAGATATTACTAAACCATACCACATCATAGGCAAACAAATCATGTTGGTACTCCAATTACACATTGGAAACCCCCCAGCTATTTGAGACTAACCATCAGAAAACATGAACTACTAAGCGCCATTATGCACGTAGCAGCTTTATCATAGACATATCAACCAATGCAACGGAAGCAAACTCTCTTAATAAGATAATCATGATAACTAAAGAGAGTTCAAGCAACCAACTAAACAAAAGCTCTTTGAAAAGATAAACATGAAACTGAGAGCTGAACATGATAGTAGCTATTAAAAGACAGAGAACACACACAGCAAGGATAGACATGAAAATTCTATGTCATGTTCTAGGTAGAAGTGGAGCGTATTTCTCTCCCACATAAAGAAAGCTGTGTTCCGACTCGTTATGAAAAACTAAAAAGGAAACTAAAAGCAAGACGCTCCAAGCATAGCACATAACACATGAAGTGATTAAAATATAGTAGAACGAAAGACGAACTGATAATGTCGATGGAGAAGGGGATGCACGGGGGCATCCCCAAGCTTAGACGCTTGAGTCTCCTTGAATATTTCTTGGGGGTGCATGGGGGCATCCCCAAGCTTGAGCGTTTGACACTCCTGAATCTTTTTATCATCTTCCCTCGCACACTTGAAAACTCCCTTCATACATAACTCGTCATAATCTGATTAGCGAGGTTAGCACCCATAATAAAATAATTGTACCTTGCTGGAAATAAAGATATTCTTGAAGGTCTACTGTTTCTCAAGATTGCCAAAAGGTTTTTGCAAAGAAAAAGCAAGCTCTAGGTTTGCAAAATGAAGGAAAGGCAAAACATGACAGAATCTATGAAAAACAGAACAGCAGGTAGTAAATGATTTGTTCGGGGCACTTCTGCAACTCTAATAAAAAAACTCAGAACAGATGCACGAAAGACAATTATATAGAGCACGCTGTCGAAAAAATGCAGACCAAAAATATGATCTGGTGATTTTATACGAATTTTTCTATCCAAGGACAGAATCTGTTTCCTGGACAGCACCTCACAACTTTTGAACTTTCTAGCAATCAGAGGCTATACTTGGCACAAATATTGAAAAGTAAAGATACAATGATGATGCAACTGTAGTAAACAATATCAAGACACAACAAAAACAAAATAAATTTATTCATTGGGCTGCCTCCCAAAAGCGCTTTCTTTTATGCCTTTAAGCTAGGCATAATGCATAGAGATCAAGTTTTATCAAGAGTAAAAGAATAGCTAGCCCGTATAACGGACTCAAAAGGTAACTTGATCTTCTTTCGAGGGAAGTGTTCCATCCCTTTCTTGAGAGGAAACTGAAATTTTATATTACCCTCTTTCTTGTCAATGATAGCACCCACGGTGCGTAGAAAAGGACGTCCCAAAATAATTGGACAAGAAGGATCACATTCAATATCCATAATAGTGAAATCAACGGGAACATAATTATCATTGACAATGATAAGAACATCGTCGATCCTCCCCAAAGGTTTCTTGATGGAAGAATCGACAAGACGAACACCAAAAGAATAAGAATCAAAAGGTTTCAATTTAAGCATATCATATATTCTTTTGGGCATAACAGAGGTACTAGCACCAACATCACATAAAGCATAGCAAGAGAAGTTATTCAACTTAATTTTTATCATAGGATCCCAACCATCTTCTAGCTTTCTAGGTATGGAGGCTTCTACTCTAAGTTTCTCCTCCCTAGCTTTGATAAGAGCATTAGTGATATGCTCTGTGAAGGCAAGGTTAAGCGTGCTAGTGCGGAGATCTCTAGACATCTTGTGAAGGAAATCAATAACTTCGGTAAGAGTGCAATTATCAAAATCAAGGTCACTAGCATCAAGTAAAGTGGTAGTGGTGTCCTTTAGGTTCACTTGTTTGGTAGTTTCTATAGTCATAGCATCACCATTAATAGGTCCATCGGGACCAGGAGTGCATTGGGTGCTAAGAGTTTGGATATCCTCAACAACTTGGATAGTAGCAACAGTGTGGTGGGTAGGAAGGCTCTTAATTCTATCTTCTTCCTCCCTTTCTCTAGCCCATCTCTTTTTAAGTTTAGCCATCATCCTAATATTTTCACTAATTTGCAATTGAATAGCATTAAAAGGAGTTACCTTCCACTCCTCAAGAGGAGAAGTTCTAATTTTAAACAATTCTACCTCATTGGCTAAATTATCTACCTTCGAAGAGAGATCACCTAGTTTGTTTAGTTTTTCTTCTACACTATTATTAAAAGCTTTTTGGGTAGTGATGAAATCTTTAAGCATAATCTCTAGTTCAGTAGTGGAGTTCTTGGTGCTAGGATAAGCATTGTTGTTCCCATAAGAATTAGAGGGGAACGGTCTAGGATTGCTAACAAAGTTACTCCTATAAGCATTGTTGTTAAAATTGTTTCTAGAGATAAAGTTCACATCTACTTGTTCTTGAGCAATCAAAGAATTTAAAGGAACATCACGAGGATCAATAGAAGATTGCTTCGAAAGTAGAGACATGATCAAGTCAACTTTTTCATTAAGGGAGGAAATCTCCTCGACAGAGTTTACCTTCCTACCTGTTGGAGCGCGTTCGGTGTGCCATTGGGAATAGTTGGTCATCATCTCATCGAGAAGCTTTGTGGCAGCACCAAGTGTAGTTGACATAAAGGTTCCTCCCGCGGCCGAATCTAACAAGTTCCGCGAGGTAAAGTTCAAGCCTGCATAAAAAATTTGGATAACCATCCAAGTAGTCAAACCATGAGTAGGCCAGTTCTTGATAAGAGATTTCATACGTTCCCAAGCTTGGGCAACGTGTTCATTATCCAATTGTTTAAAATTCATTATGTTACTTCTTAGTTGGATAATTTTAGCAGGTGGATAGTATTTTCCGATAAAAGCATCTTTGCACTTGTCCCATGAATCTATGCTGTTTCTAGGCAAAGACTGAAACCAAATTTTAGCTCCTCCTCTCAAAGAGAAAGGAAAAAGCTTAAGCTTAACAATATTACCATCTACTTCTCGGTACTTTTGCATATCACAAAGTTCAAAAAAGTTGTTTAAGTGTAAAGCAGCATCATCTCCAGCACCGGAGAATTGATCTTTCATGACTAGGTTCAGTAAAGCAGGTTTAATTTCATACGAAGGTGCTGAAGTCACACAACTTGGTGTTCTCGGTGGAACCCATAGTAGCAAGCAAGCAAGATAACTATTTTTGTGATTTTCGATAAAAGATACTAAAGCAAAAACTGAAAGGTAAACTAACAAGACTAAAAGCAAAGGTAAAAGATAGCATGCAACTCCCCTATCCTGAAGAGTGGAGTCCCCGGCAACGGCGCCAGAAATTGCTTTGCTAGGTGGCTTCTCACCCCTCGTTGGTTACCCCAAGTGGAAGGTTTGAGATGCAGTGTAGCAGATGTTTTCCCTTGGCAATACCAAGGATCGATTTCCCAGAGACTCCCAGTTTCAACAGGAAGGTGTCAACTGCTAACGGCGCCAGATATTAGCAATCAACATGGACCTGGACACAGATACAAATAACTTTGCTCCCAACGAGTACATAGAGGTTGTCAATCCCTCCGGCCTTGTAGTTTACAAAGGATCAAACGTAAGTGATAATAGTGATAGATATAATTGCAATAGTAAATAAAAGCGGAAAAGTAAATAGCGGATGTGATCAATGATGGTAATATGGACCGGAGTCTCATGATGTTCACTAGTGATGTCTCTCTCCCAAAAGACGATAAAACAGCTATGTGAGGTAAACGAATTACAGCTGGGCAATTGACAGGACCATGTGCGCAAACCAATGTTGACTACATTGCAAGAAAGGTTGAGGTTCAAAGCATGGGCGGTACGCCGAGGTAAGTAGACCGAAATCCATCTGCATCTAGTACTAATCATCCACCTTGAGATATCTATCCAGAACATCTCGCTGGTATTAAGTTGCGAGTCCCACCCATAGTGTAAACTCAAAGCAACAGACAACTGCATTAAAAGAACTTTGCGTAAAGTAAACAGTCCTTGCACCCGCGGGCACAAGCACCGTTGTTTTCCCCCTTGTGGCAATAGCACAACCCCTAGACTCATGTTTCTGTCACTCAAACTAGTCATCGAGGGGCATGAACGCACAATCAAGCATAACGTTCCCTCTTGGAGTCACTACCTACTACTTGGCCAAAGCAATAAATAACAACGGAGAACATTCAAGAATTACTTACGAACATAAATATAAAAGAGGTGAATCAAATATATTACTCAAGCACAATATGAACATAATCTCATAATCCATCGGATCCCAGCAAACTCATCATAGCAACAGCATAAGGATTACATATGTGTCTCGATCATGTAGGGCAGCTCACGAGGACTAATTAGTGAAGCACAAGAACGGGAAGAGAACATCACATAGCTACTGGTCATGGACCCATGGTCCAAGGGAGACTACTCACAACGGGAGGCGTCCATGGTGGTGGAGAAGCTCCCGGTGGTGATCCTCCCCTCCGGCAGGGTGCCGGGAAGAGTTCTCCTGGTGCTCCCGATCTTGGAAGCGGCGGCGGCGCCGGAACAGAGATGAGATCGCAAAAAAGAGTTCCCGTCTCGAGGGTTTCGGGAGACGCTTTAAATATATGCGAAAGGGGGACATCAGCGGAGCCTCGGGGGGCCCAGGCGCCCCCCGGCGCGGCCCAGGGGGGGCGCGCCGCCAGGGCGCCTGGAGCCCTGGTGCCCCCCCCCAGGCTGTACTTCGGACGCCCGGTAGTTTCTGGAACGCTGATATTTTATATAATTTTTCTGAATTTTTCCTGGCAGTTCTCGTAATGTGAAAACCTGAAATACAAAAACAGCCGAAAACAGAAACTGGCACTGGGGTGCACTGAGTTAATATGTTAGTCCAAATATGATCAAAAGTGTATGGAAGTGTATAAATAACATAGCAATATCACCCAAAAGAGGCATGGAGCAAGCAGAAATTATAGATACGTTTTGGACGTATCAGCGCCACATAGTTTTTTCAGGAAAAAGGGACATCCTGGGAGTGGAGGGCAAGACAGACATATCTGAAGATTATGAAAATTTTCATGAAATTCCTCCCTTCAAAGTCCAGGCTGACCCAAGCATCCTGATAAACGATGAAGATTATCCATGGTTACGGCGCAATAAGCAAATGACACAAGCGAAGAAAAAGTGAAGACTTTTTTCCGCAACTATTA
This sequence comes from Secale cereale, assembly GCA_902687465.1. NCBI lineage: Eukaryota > Viridiplantae > Streptophyta > Magnoliopsida > Poales > Poaceae > Secale > Secale cereale. The sequence continues at coordinate 814,584,297 of LR738715.1, read as the reverse complement.
TGATGATACCATGCCAACTTTGTAACAGACGAGTATGATACCATTGTCCGTTTTGTACATGCACATGCTATGCCAACTTTTTCAGTGTTCATTTGAAAACTATGAATTTAGGTCGAATTTTCTCTATAGGTGCATTTATGTTCATTTTTTTAGTAAAGTTAACCACAAACTTGTGATTCACACAAATTTCAAAGAATTCAAATTTTAATTATTCAAATTTGAAAACTAATGGCACTAACAGAAAGTTTATAATTTTTCTAAAACTAATGGCACTAACAGAAAGAATTAAAAAATAAAGCAAAAAACAAAAAAACTTGCAAAAAAATAAAAATAGCAACAATAAGTATTTTGATGTAAGTAGAAACAAAATAAAATAAATAAAGCAACAAAGAAAACAAATAATTTCAAATTTAAACTATTCAAATTTGAATACTACTAGCACTAACAGAAAGTTTGTAATTGGTTTTACCTAAAGCAATAATATTCACAAAGAAACTCTAAATACAACAAAAAAAACTTAGAAATAAATAAAGCAGAAAAGGAAAAAAATTAAAAAAATGGGCGCTGCCCAGTGAGCCTGCAAGGCCTACGGCCAAGGATGCAGCTGGACTATAAGGCCCAGCAGACTCACAGGGCAGCGCGCAGATTTAGGCCCAGAAGCCTGCAATAGAGAGGAGTTCAATAGAGCCACCGCAGTGGGGCTTATAAACCACTCCGAGCCCCTGTCAACAAGCGAGGTGGGACTAGAAATTTTTGCCGCGGGGCAGGACAATGGCTTTGGTCCCGGTTGGTGGCACCAACCGGGGCTAAAGGGGGGGGGCATTGGTCCCGGTTCGTGGTACCAACCGGGACCAATGCCCCCCTTTAGTCCCGGTTAGTGCCACCAACCGGGACCAAAGGTCTCTCCTTCCCGCCCTTTGGGCTGCTGAAAAGAGACCTTTGGTCCCGGTTGGTGGCACTAACCGGGACTAAAGGGGGCATTCGTCTCGGTTTGTGCCACGAACCGGGACCAATGCCCTGTCTATATAAGTAGCACTTGTGAAATTTCGTTTCAGTTATCTCTTTTCCCCGCCCCCGACGCCGCCAAGCCCGAGCTCGCCGTCGCCCCGCGCCGTCGCCCCATCGCCTGACGCCACGGGCCGACCGGCTCGCTCCTCATCGCCGGCGCCCTCTGCCCCCGCGCTCCTCGTCGCCGCGCCCTCCCCGCTACTCGTCGTCGGCGCCCTCTGCCTGCCCCTGCGCTGTGAGCCGCCGCGCCCCTGCCCGGCTCTATATATATATTACTATATATATGTTTTTTTTATCTGTGATATGATATGTATATATACGTGTATGTGTATATATATAGTTGCTTATGTGTATATGTATATGTGTATATAGTTGCTGTATGTGGCTATAATGTATATGTGTATGTGGCTATACTTTTTTTATTTTTCTTAGGAATTTGCTAAATATATATGTTAAAAATGTTTTTTTTGTTCATAGAAAGTTTCTTGTTCATATATAGAAAGTTACAATTATAGAAAAGTTTTATATATGCAAAAGTTACAAATTTAGAAAAAGAAGGATAGGAAAGAAGAAAATAAGAAGAGGAAAGAAAGAAGAAGAGGAGAGGAAGAAGAAGAGAAATAAATAAGAAGAAGAAAAAAGAAGAAAAATAAGAGGAGAAGAAGAAAGAAATAGACGAGAAGAAGAGTTTCTCTTCTCCTCTATTCCTTTCTTCTTCTCCTTTTTTTTTCTTTTTTTTCTTCGATCTTCTCCTCTCTTTTTTCTTCTTCTTCCTCTTCTTCTTTTTTATCGGGTATGTCGTTGTCGATATACCCCCTCCCCGATAACTTCGACATGAGGGGGGGGGGGCGAGGGTCGTCGAGGGACCGAGGGTCGTCAAGGGTCGAGGATCGTCGAGGGGTCGAGAGGTTGCCTAGTGTCAAAGTATTGAAGAAATCCATGCCTTCATCATTTGCCAGAAGTAACCGGGGCATGTTGGTACGAAGTTCTGGAAAGTTATTTTGGAACGGAGTTCCTGATAGGATAATCCGTCTTTTGTTACGAATTATCCTATCTGGGACTCCGTTCCAAAATAACTTTGGAGAGCTTCGTACCATCATGCGCCTGTTACTTTCGCCTAATGATGAAGACATGGTTTTGTTGAATCCTTTGACACTAGAAAAAATGTGACACGAGGGGGTCTAGGGTTGTGGATCGCCGAGCAGTCGAGGGTCGAGGTGTCGAGAGGTTGCGTAGTGTCAAAGTATTGAAGAAATCCATGACTTCTTCATTTGCCAGAAGTAACCGGGGCATGTTGGTACGAAGTTCTGGAAAGTTATTTTGGAACGGAGTTCCTGATATGATAATCCGTCTTTTGTTACGAATTATCCTATCTGGGACTCCGTTCCAAAATAACTTTGGAGAGCTTCGTACCATCATGCGCCTGTTACTTTCGCCTAATGATGAAGACATGGTTTTGTTGAATCCTTTGACACTAGACAAAATGTGACATGAGGGGGTCTAGGGTTGTGGATCGCCGAGCAGTCGAGGGTCGAGGGTCGTCCAGGGGTCGAGGGTACTAAAAAAAATTATTCTATCGGGAACTCCATCCAAAACAACTTTGAAGAGCTTCTCGTACCATTATGCGCCTGTCATTTCCGGCTAATGATGAAGTCATGGTTTTCTTGAAATCTTCGATATTACCCCCTCCTTGAAGCATTCTCGAGGCCACCCCTAACCCTTGAAGCGTTGTCGAGGCCACCCGAAACCCTAGAGAAGCAGCGTCGAGGCCACAAATTAATATATATGATTCGTTACTATGATTAGCTAGCTAGTTCTACGTTTGCCATTAATATATCCATCTGTCATGTTTGAATAATAATTGGCATGTTGTAAATATTTGTAGAAACTGTGGACGACAACCCCCGAGACGAAGCATAAGAAGCGATGTTGCTGGACATAATCGCAGACGGACAAGATGTCGTCTTGTCGTTTCTCAACGACACCAATGAGCTGCTGGAAAGAGAGGAGGAAGATCCAGGCTATGATTATGATGGCTCCGGTGACCCAATGCACATGCAAGAAGTTGACCGTGAGGACGGCTCCGGTGACCCAATGCCGGTGCAAGAAGGAGACCGTGATGATGGCTCCGGTGACCGAACCGAGTCCAGCCAGCAGGTATATATATTAGTTAAGCTTGTGCTGACTAGTTAATTGATGTATTCATTGTTTTGATATGTACACATATTAATTAATTAACTCTCGTCTTTGTTCTTTTTTCTAGCCCTCCGGATCGAGCAAATCTTCAGTAAAGAGACGAGGCGCGAAGAAAAAGTTGAGGTCGGATGAAAAGTTTGAGATCACAGAAATCGCGTGCACCGGTGAACCGATTGAACCGATCCGGACAAAGAACGCATTTGTTAATCACTGCGGGGTTCTGGTTAGGGACAAGATCCTGATCAGCATCCATCAATGGTTAAAGCCGGCTACTGAAGACGCTCAGGTGTCTTATGTCACTGATATGCAGAAAGAAGATCTTTGGACTGAGCTGAAGTCAAATTTCACCCTACCGCCAGAGGCTGATCCGGCGAAGACAGTTACAGAGGATTTAATCAAGTCTTTTGCTCTTAGGAAGATGGCAGAACTATTCAGGGGGTGGAAGAAACACCTGAATAAGTTTGTCAGCAAAAAAGAGACTCCAGAATTCCAGGGCATATATGACAAGATCAGAGATGACTGGGCCCGCATTTGTGGCCTATAAGACATCGGAAAAGAGTAAGAAGATGTCGGCGACAAACCAGAAAAATGCTGCGAAGAAGATGCATCACCATCGCACGGGGTCGGGTGGCTACCTCACAGCCCGGCCTAAGTGGGCCAAGGCTGAGAATGATCTACTTCAGAAAGGGATCGAAGCAGAGACAATGAACTGGCCAGACCGTTGCCGGACTTGGTTCTTCGGGGCTGGCGGAACCTTGGACCCTGTATCAGGGAGGTGCATTTGGACGGACAAGCAATTGGAAATACCACTCAAGAAGCTTCGTTACTATATCAAAGCAGCACAGCAAGGGACGTTCTTTCCCGATAGAGAGAACGACGAGCTCACAATGGCCCTTGGGAATCCTGAGCACCCTGGACGGACACGAGGCATGCCAGGCTCCATTCCGTGGAGTGTTGGGTTTCCGGACGCAGGCGGTTACAAATTCCACGAGAGGAGGAAGAAAGTGCAGCAGACCAAAATGCAGGCGCTGCGCGCCAGAATACAAGCGATAGAGGAACGAGAAGCAAATCGGGACAAAAGAACTGTCAAAGCTACCCCGCCATCTCAGCGGAGAAGCAGCGTGGCTTCCACCGAGCTGCTTCAGCCGGAGCATGTCTTGACGGCTCCTGCCAGCTATCCCGTGGATGCTATCATCGAGTCTCAAAATTGCCACCTTATGACGTAGTGGATAAATACGAAGGTCAAGGCGGCTGCTGGCTCTGTATATCCTACTGGACCCGGTGCAACTTTTCACTGCCGGCCGATTCCAGAAGGATATGCTAGGGTGATGGTGGATGAAATAACGAAGGGATTTGAGGACCTCCAGCTTGACCACCATACCGGTGAAGGAGAAACTCGGCTGGGTTCTTCACTGAAGACTCCATGCCTATGGCGGAAGGACCACATCAACATGCTCAATTGGACGCCTCCGCCTCCTCCTCCTCCTTCGGCGAGTCAGGGCACTCCGCCTCCTCCACCGCCTCCTCCTCCGGCGAGTGACGATCAGGGCACTCTGGCTCCTTCTCCGGCACGTGGCGGCACTCCGCCTCCTTCTCCGCATGCGCCGGCGCGCCCGAGCAGCCAGTCTCCTCCTTCTCCGCCTAGTCAGCAAGGGCGGAAGTGACCTGCCGCCGCTCCGGCTGCTCTGGCGCGTAAGCAAGGAAAGAAGACAGCCGCTTCGTCTAGCAGTACAGCCAGAGGCGGGAGGCAATACAGATTCGGTCCTTCTCTCACGCCTCTAGAGAAGTTACCATACGAGAGGTCCGACGAGGAAAACACGAAGATCGCTGAAGGCGAAGTGAAGGACTGGCTTGAAGGGTTGATAGAACAGAGACATCCACCTTCGGAGGAGAAGATAGATTCGGTGAAAGCAAAGCGCACTCTTGCTGCCCTGAAGAAACCAGCGAAAATTCAGCCGAAAGACAACTATGACCGCATTATTGAAAATTCATTTCACGAAGCGAAGCGGTCGGGAAGTACTAAAAGTGATCAAAGGGCTGCAGAAGGACGTGCTGGGAAACAAATTGCCCAGCTCGGCGAACAAGCGGACCAATCGTGCCCCCCGCTCAAGGTGTCTAGCGACATCATCGCTAATGATCCGAGGATGATGCCCGGTTATAGCAATCTTGGAGATTACCTGCCCGACGATGTACATTATGATTTCTTGGAGGTGCAGATACAAAGATACGAGTACGGAAAGCCTCTCGTCAAAGATGAAAGATCTCTATCAACGATGATGCGAAGATTCCATGATTGGTACTTGAAAATCTGCAGAGAGTCTGGGGAGGGATAGTTTGTATGTGAGAGTTAAACCGGAGCATGACCTCGTTGGAATTGAACTGTTGCCTATTCCATTTGAGGAGTTCTATCAGTTTTTCAATCAATTGGCCCTCGATAAAGCAATGGTCACCTGCTACTGTCTGTAAGTATAGTACTACTTCTGTCATTAAGTCTCTCTATATAACTCAGCTCTTTCATTGCATGTATTTATAATTATCCTCTCTATATTATGCAGATTGAAGATCGTCGAATTGAAGAAAAGACAAGTCGGTGATATAGGGTTCATTAACACATATCTCATAGATGCAACTGAGGTTGAATTTCGTGCCTCACATACCGAGGCCAACTTGCTACGATCGTTGGTGGTAAATGAAAACAAAGATATAATACTCTTTCCTTACAACTTCAAGTGAGTGTTACTGTCTTGTCCATATTCGGTTTCCCTTATATATTAGTCAAGGTTATATTAATGTAATTGATGAGTTCATGCATGCGTGCGCAGGTTCCACTATATTCTCCTAGAGATTAAGCTTGAGCAGGGAGTAGTAACTGTCTTGGACTCTAAACGAAAAGATCCCAAGGAGTATGCGGACATGACTCAAATGCTCGAGAAGTAAGTTAAATCGATCATTATCCACCATGCATATCAGCAACTTTGTTCATTTCTGATATCAAGTAATTGTTTTCTTTGTCTGGCATGGTTTGGAAAAAATTCAAGAAAAAAGTTCCGGGACTGCCGAAGAAGCTGGAATTTAGACACCCGAAAGTAAGTACTATATAGTAGCATGTTCCGCGCATCTCCTATTGATTCAAGCGCTAGTTTCATCAATACCATTTGGCATTCTTTCTTATCAGTTTGATTGACCTCTATTTCTTGTAAAGTGGTTGTGGCAGGAACAAAGAAATGATTTCTGTGGATACTACATTTGCGAGTCCATCCGCCACACGACCTGTGAGCGAGGCTACTCTGACGCACAATTTGAAGTGCGTAAGCAATTAATAATATTCATAATTTTATTTCATTACCATCATTTGTGTTGAGTTTCATATATATGTATGTATGTATTGACCCCCTTCTTCAAATTAGATCTTTCGGATGCGGAATGAACTCCTAGCACCAGTTCGTCTGCGAGCAATTCAAGAGGAATTGGCGGCATTCTTCCTTGACCACGTGATCGCGCCAGACGGAGAATACTATATGGACAATGCGTCCATCGTATAGGAGATTATATTTGTAAGAGATAATTATTGTAAATATGTACCCGGTAGTGTCGGATACATATACGAGAACTTGTTGTTCGACCAATCTCTTGGAGAAGGAGAGGTGGTCGATATTACTTCTCTCTCTATGCATATATATGTTGATTACGATCTTCTGTTTCCTTCGTTTGCTTACTAGCTATCTAGCTAGCGTGTCTAGTCCTCTCTATACGTATGTGTAGTACGTAGCGTTGACCAAGCACGGACATAAGAGAGGACACTTCTCTCTATTAATTAGCTAGCTAACACAATATATGAAGCACCTAAATTAACCCCCCAAAACCTCCAACCCCCACTCCCCTTTCAAAAAAAAAACAAAAACCACAACCACAGAAATTTTGACGCGTGGATGCCTTTTGGTCCCGGTTGGTGCCACCAACCGGGACCAAAGGCCCTCCTGCCTGGGCTCCGCGGACAGGCCACGTGGAGACCCATCTGCCCCGGTTCTAGACTGAACCGGGACTAAAGGGCTAGGGCATTAGTACCGACCCTTTAGTCCCGGTTTAAGAATAGGGGCTAAAGACCCTTACAACCGGGGCAGATGTCCCTATATCTACTAGTGGCCACGGTCATCCATATCCACACTACTACCCGCCATGGATCCTATCGCGGCCAAAGCTCTCTGGGATGGGCTTACGTTGGAGCGGAAGAAGCCCATGGTCGCCACTGTTGCCGACTGGTTGGACTACAGGGAGCCAAAGGACATGCAAATGGGGGACGCCTCCTCCACTGAGCCAGCGCCACTTTCCTCTTCCTTCGCGGCACCTTTTTCCTCCGTTCCACCCTTGCGTAGTGCATAGCACCCTGACCATCGGCATGGCCCATTCCTATTATATGGACATGGCGCGGGAGTAGTGGGCGGAGCAGTTCCGGGAGGCGCATGCTGAAGGGAACTACAACCACAACCTCCTCCAGTAGCATCTGCAGGCGGAGGATCAGGTCTCTACCGGCAAGGCAGTTGCGCTGGACGAGAACCTGGTGGAGCAGGAGTCGCTGCTCGAGTCCTAACGCACCGCTCGCGAGATCCGTCTCGACCGCTGGCGGTACTAGCAGTGGCTAGTGGGGGTGGCTGCTGCCGGCTAGGAGCGCGACGACGGCGCTGGCGAGGCATTGTTCGGCGACACCGACGAGGAGGACATCGCCGAGACTGCGCCCTGGCATGACCACGAAGAAACCGGCACATCCGAGTGCACCGACAACAGCAAGGAATGATAGTGCACGGTAGGTCGCCACCGCTCGGGTGCCAAGATAGCCGCCGCTCCTCCCCTCCCGTCGACGCCAAGCTTGGTGGGCTCACTATCTTTGGACGATTAGTCGCTTGGCGGCAACATCGAAGCGGACAAGTTTAGTTCCGCGGTTTAGGAGGCCGAGCTTGAGAGAGTCGAGGCGAAAGTGGAGACGGCGAAGGTTCAGTTCTTGGGGTTGATGGCCAGAGACGGGTACCGGACGCCGGCGATCATTTAGATTAGGCATAAACTATACTACACAGCCTGCCTCGAATTGCTTTGATGTATTTGTAGTGAAATCCGTCATGTTTATATGAAATCCGGCATGCTTATATAAAATCACGCAGTGTTTATATGAAATCCACACTTGTTTGCATGAATTTTGTCTGGTTGGTTTGATTTATTGTGAAAATGTATGCGGCTAGCGTTGGATGTCTAGCTCCCGCGTCTGTGTTCGTAGACTAGTCTCCCCCTATCCGCGGAAGGACGTGGGAGGATTTTTGCGGGTTGCCATTGCAGATGCCCTTACGCATATTTAAAGGTTAATGATTAATAATTTTAATATATCAACGAATGGATGACAAGTATTTTTTGATTAACATGGGATTTTCTAGCATATCTTTTTATTTTTAATCTGTATTTTTCTTTTCTATATGTACTAATAAAGTAAGATGTGTTTCGCCAATTTTTTTCATCCATTCACCGCTCGAAAAAAAAATCTATCCAAGGTGGTACTAATATTTTATCCATTTGGCTGCTAGAAAAAGAATTTTCGTACATGGGCCGCGCACTGTGGCCCGTTGAAGCCAACCCACTTATTTTTATGCCCATGTAGGTGGGAAAATACTATTTTCCGTACTGAGCGACAAAGAGTCGGAGTTTCGCACAGGACATCCAATAATGGGCTGACCCATTTTTCTTTGTTTATGTGTTTTACTTCTATTTTTATTCATATTGCCCTACTTTTTATTCTCATTTTTCTGTTAGATTTTTTTCCTAAATTATAAATTCTGAAAAAACATTCAGAATTTAAAAAGTTATATTTTGGAAAACGTTCAAAATTCCAATACTTTGTTGCCATCTTGAAAAATATTCAGAACTTGCAAAAGTTTCCCGTGTTTTCAAAACATATATATTGTTTTTCACTTTTTTTGAGAGTTCCAAAAAGAAAATGGGATTTGAAAAAACTGCTCCAAATTAGAAAAATATTATTGTTTTAATGAAATTTTCACAATAAAAAATAATATTCATGTATAAAAGATGCACATTTTCTAAAAATCTTAAGAATTTTCAACGCATGTTCCTGTTTCAAAACATGTTCACAAATTTAAATAGTGTTCATATTTTTGTATAAAAACTTGGTGTTTTCAGATAATGTTTGTGTATTTTAAAAGATGTTTCCTTTCATATTATGTTCTCATTTTTCGTAAATTGTGCATAATTTTTAGAAAACTGTTCAGTATTTTTTTTCATGTTTTCTAGAATATTCAGAAATTTCGTACTTTAAAATTCCTTTGATAGAAAGGATGAAAGGAAAAGTAGATTGAATAAATCATGGGCCTTTTCTGGCGCACGATGACGTAACAAAACTCTTAAATGCCTTAGGAGAATGAATGAAAAAAGATTGATTTCTTCACACGCGGCGAAACCGAGAAGCTAAATGTTCATTTTTCGTGTGCACATAGGGTTTTTTTTGCTCATATAATTCTTCCTGACTTTAAATGCATACTATTTTATCTTCCGTTGTAATTCACGGGCATATGTGCTAGTAGTATATAATAGATAAATAGATGCCAACCGAGCCACTCGATGCGTGTCGTGGAGTTGTCACGGCAAATGTCCTAAGAAAATGACTTAATTATGGAGCTATAGCGACGTGGTTAGCTTAAAGGGGTTAAAAAGGGATAAGAGACACGGGAGGTTTATACTGGTTCGGCCCCTTGCGTGAGGGTAAAACCTAATCTAGTTTGAGGTGGAATTGCTGGGGTTTCGATTGCTAGGGAGCGAATACGCTTGCTTGGCTTTCGATCTGTTGTTTCTTGCCCTAAGCCGCTGCCGGGTCGTCCCCTTATATACACGGGTTGACGCCCTGCGTGATCGTTTGGTTTCTTTGTGCCACCCGAAGGAAAAGCAGGAGCGGGTGAGCATGCAATCCCAAGAGCTGACATGTGGTGCCAGATTGAAGGGTACGCACGAGAGGAGATATGCATACGACCGCCGCGAAAGAAACATATAGGCACGACAATGGGGCAGCCCATGCCAACCGCGCAGCCCTAGCAGTGTCGTACATAAGCATTCGATTGTGAGGCATGCAATATGGGCATGAAGCAACCTCAAACTGATACACGAACCACCCAGAATATGTCCTCCAGGCCGCCCCACACCAACCGTCCAGGGCAAGCACTGTCGAACATCTGGTGGGATACCAAAGGGACCTGACAAAGATGCGGTAAATAGTCGGGCAGATTATCAATTGAGCCCCCACCAGCACAGGAAAACCCCAATCAGTTGTGTCTGTGTGGTAAAAGACGCCAGATGAGGCAGGGTCCATACGAGTCCGCACGTGTCGTGGACCTCTGGAGCTGTCGAGACAGTCAGGGGCGGACCTGTCTCATTGTACGGAAGGGAGGCCGCCAGACAAGAAGCGGGGGGCGGCATGAAGGAATCAGACAACATGGATGTCACGGAGGCGGATACTCGAACATGCTTTAAAGGAGTAACACGGTATGTTGCCTTCAATGTTGTCTTTCTCCATAGCTAGATATTGTCTCCACTCACTCCTCACTTCATTACAATTCAATACTTCAAACTACCCTTCTTTATTGTCCTATCAGCTATGAGAGTTCTAACACACTTACATCTGCCTATCAAGTCTTGCTTGATTGTCTGCCAATATGATATATATGACCAATCACCATAGTTACCTTTTCGTAACCAATTGCCATTTGCATGACTTTGGCTTGGGAGGCATGGAGACAAGTAGATGTGTGAAATTGTAGACAAAAATTTAGATTAGATAAAAATAGAGTACGCTGGTTCTTGCTGGTGTGGGTCAAACATAGCGAAAACGCTTGCTCCTCCATCTTACGACTTTGTCGCTGCGTGACACCCTGCATGTGGCTGTGGACAGTGGTGGCCCGAGATTCGTATGTCCATGATAGCCCATATGCGCCCGGCAACCAAGAACCAACACAAGTACAACATTAATGCATTGCGCAACGACAGCTGCAGAACAGTAGTCACTAGCGTGGATGAGCATCGTCAATACTTGCCGGCCGTAGTAGACACTGATGTTGCTGGATGACTTTGCGCTATACATGGCCTTGGCCGCGTTCACGAGCAGCTCTGCGTTGACGGCCAGCAGGAAACATCGGGCCTCCTAATTAGTCCACGTCACGTTATATATATATATATAT
>LR738715.1:814560125-814571235 GCA_902687465.1 Secale cereale | reverse complement strand
ATATATATGATGGGTCTATTCTCATAACATCCCTTAAGACCTTATACTCATAACACCCTTCCCTCCACACCGCTCCCCCTCCCCTCCCCGCCTTCTACCGCGGGAGCGGCCGGGAGAGCCGCCGCACCTCCTTTTCCCGCCTCCTTCTGCGACCACGAAGGAACCGAACGAACTACACGAGTTAAGAAAAAATCCCACCCCACCTTATCCTCACCTCAACCACCCACTCCTCTCTCTCTCCCCCTATGCTCCGCCACCGCACCAACTCCCACCCCCGCACCACCACTCGCAACCCCGCCGGCCATGGCGCTACCTTCCCAGTCCGGGGCGCCACGCAACGACGCAGCCCCCACCACCACGCGCGGCATCGCACAACATACCTTCTACCTCCCAAGGCCGGCGCGTCCCCAACACCCTCCCATGGCCGGAGGAGTCGCGGCAAGGTATGGGAGGATCCGGCTGCGGGGGTTGCGCGGGGACGGCGGGAGGTATGCGGAGGAGCAGAGCGGAATCGCGCGGCAGGGGAGGGGGAGGGTCCGGCTATGGGGGTCGCGGGGAGCTGCTTGCTGGGGCTTGGCAGGTGAGATCCGTCGCCGACCAGCATAGGGGAAAGCTGGTGGTGGCCATGGCGACTTGTAGGCCCCGGCCCGCCGGCGCACAGGAGGGCGACGAGGGCTGTAGGTGGGCGGTGGTGGCGCCAACGCCTCGATCCAGGAGGAGTTGGCTGCATGCTACAGGAGGCAGCGACCACCCACCGCATTGCGAGCTCAGTTGTCGCTCCTCGTGCAGCTCGATTGCCGCTCCCCGTGCAGCTCGCTTGGGCATCATCAGCGGTCCTCAGGGCATCAGCCTGCAGTGCACATGGCGTGTTTGTGTTCTGGCGGCACCTACGGGAGTGGGTGGTGGCGGACCTCCTATCGACGTGGATGCATTTTCTCAGCCTCGAGCTCCTCCAACTCCTCCCCACCCTCTCTTGTGCTTCTATGTGGTTTGCTAGCTTGATGTGGTTGTCTGGAGATTTGCAGCTTCTGCCCGCACCGATTTTCATTTACTTTTTTTCCTACAGAATGCGGGGAACAAAATAAAACATTGAATGCAGTTCGCTCGCGTTGTCCTTCCATCATCGTGCATGTTTGTTCAGTTCATCTAGGTGGTTCGCTTTGTAAAAAAATAGAATTTCCCATGAGAGGTTCACTTCTTTGTCTAATGTACTTTCTGAGACTAAGGAGGTGCGGGAGTTTGCAATTTGTGTAGCAGTTCTTTATCCCTATGCTACATCTGCAGTGCACTTGGTCATTGTGTGATGAAGAAAAAATGTATATACTGAATTTGGTGTGTTCTTTTGGGTACTGAATTAGGTGTGTTCTCCTGTGTACTATTTGTGTTCCTTTTTAAGTGATGCCGTTCACTTGCCCCCAACATGAAAATGCAAAAAAAAATTGCGGAATCTCAAAAAAAAATTGTTACCAAAACAACACAAAAACATAATGCGGTTCACTTGGTGATCAAAAAACAAAAACACATCGGAAAGCAACTCACTTCTCAACGCACGCAAAAAATAATAATTAGGTTCACTTTTGGTAGTGTTCCGCTTCACTTTGGGGAGTGTTGCGGTCCACTTTCCTTTGGAAAAAAAGTTAGAAAAAAGACAACAAAACTCCTCTGAGAAAAATCTACGTCCAACAAAATAAATCATGAGGTTCGATTGACTGTCTGATGCAGTGCGTTCTTCAGTTTGAAGCAGTGCGCTTTTCTGTCCGATGCAGTGCACGCGTCGATTTTGTTTGTCGCGAAAAACAGAGTTTCGCGTTTTTGTAATTTCAAAACTGCTCTTAAACCGTAATGAATTAGAGCGAGTGTTCTACATGAGAAAGTAGCGTCTCGACGATATCTTTCCAACGGTGTATCATTTGGATCATTTCGGCCAACGTTTTGTAAAAATTTCACGAAAAAACGGCCGCTGCCGTTCGTAGTCAGCCGCACGATTTTCAAATTTAACTAAAAACCGTAAGGAATCTTAAAAACATTTCAACATATGAAAGTTGCGCCTCGTTCGTAGGTTTCCAACGGGATATTACAGGCCTTGTTTGGATAAACGGTTAGAAAACTGGAGTGAAAACAGTACCGAAAATTTGAAAAAAATTCGAAAAACACAATTCCGCGATTTAGTAAATTCAAAACTGCTCTTAACCCGTAGCGAATTAGAAAAAATAATAGATATGAAAAAGATGCGCGCCGACGATATGTTTCCAACGGTGTATCATATGTTTCATTCCGACGAGCGGTTTAGAAAAAAACGCCAAAAAACGCTCGCTATCATTCGTTATGAGCCGCACGATTTTCGAAACTGCTCTTAAACTATGTTGAATTTTGAAAAGTGTTCAACATGGCGAAGTTGCGTCTACTCCATAGTTTTCCAACGGTATATTACACGCATAATTCCGATAAACGGTTAAAAAACTAAAGCAAAAAAGGTACCGAAAAAACAACACGTACAGTTTTTTCAAACATAAAGTTCGTTGGTCTCTGTGTTGCGGTGCGTATAGCTTTCCAATGCAGTATTACAATGCAGTTCGGAAGTGTTATGAGAATATTATTCTCATAATGTTATGAGAATAGACCGGCTGTATATATAGACACACAAGTGCGAATGGCTGTTCTCTAAGGGCATCTCCAGCCGCGCCCCTAGAAAGGCCTCCCCAGGCGTTTTTTTTGTGCCGGCGCCGAAAAAACGGCTCAGTCGCGTCCCCAGGAGCCCGATTTTCACCGGCTTAGGCCGAAAACAGCGTCGGCGGACCCAGGCCGAACCCGGCGCGCTGGGGGGCGCCCGGGAGCGCCGGGGCGAACCGTTTTGGCGCAAAAAAGACGCGGGCCAGCCGCGTCAGCGACATGGCGTCTCGTCTTCCCCCAACTGTCTCGGTTCCGGCGAGGAATCAATGGCAAGGCTGCCGCCGGTCAGCCTTGCCATTGATTCCTCACGGGCGGCGCGTCTCGGGACGGCGCGCCGACACCTCCCCTCCCTCGCACGCGTACACACGGGCGCGGAGCGGCTATAAAAGCCGGCGGTCTCTCAGTCGCCTGTGCCCACACCAGACTCGTCCCTCGCCGCCGCCCAGCCCCTCTCTCTCCGTCCCCTTCTTCCTCTCCCAAGCGCCCCCTCTCTCTCCCTCTCTCCACCACCGCGCCCGTCGCCATGGCAGAGCGCTTCCCTGGAGACGAGGCGGCGGCGAACGGCTTCGGCCGCCGTTCGTTCCGCAAACAGGAGTCCTGATTCCTGTTCCAGGCGAACATCCCGGTGCCGTCGGACATGCGCGCTGGGCAGACGGGGTGGCGGCTCAGCGATGGGGGAGTGCCCGTTCCCCCGTTCCCCGACGCCGTGGCGAAGCCCAGGTACTTCGCCGAGGAGATCGAGGTGGCGCGCGCCTCCCTAACCGACGACGAGCGCTCCCTCCCCCAGTACGCCGCCGGCAATCACGCGGCCTGGGCGGCGTACTTCCAGAGCCGCCAGTAGCAGCGTCTGGCCTCCACCAACGGTGCACCGGTGGTCGGCAGCGCGAAGAACAGCGAGGGACGCCACCTATGGTGGGGCGTCCCCGGCCGCACGCTGGATGGCGTGCTGGCGCACCTCGACGGCGGGAACAACCCGCCGTTGACCTATCCTGCGACGCGGGCCGCCCCGTCGCAGCAACACCGGCGCGCATGGGTGCCAAGGAGGTTTGCCTCCTCCTCGTCTTGCTCCTCTCGCTCGTCTTCCCACTCCTCTGGTTCTCCGGCGCTTCTCGGCGTCAAGGCCGAGCCCACGGCGGAGACGCCAATCGGCCGGCGCACTCGCAGCGTCGGCATCGTCGTCAACGAGGGCAGCCGGTGCACGTCCTCCTCGTCGGTTCCTCCGTGCTTCGTCAAGCTAAAGACGGAGCCGGGCTGGCGCCGGTGAAGGCCGAGCCGGGGCTGGCGCCGGCGAAGGCCGAGTTCGACGACGACGACGTGGCACTAGAGTGGGCGTGCCAGGACTCCATTGCGATGGAGAAGGCGCGCCAGGAGAGGGAAAAGGAGCGCCAGCGCGTCGCCCTGCGCCGCTTCGAGGAGCGCCGACGCGGCCGCGAGGAAGACGGCGTCGTCGTCTTATGCGACAGCGGCGACGACGACGACGCGCCGTCGCCAGTCCGCCATGGCGACGCCGGGCAGGGGTCCAGCAGTGGCGCCCGCGTCAAGTAGGAGAAGGCCGACGACGACGATGGCGGCGACGACTTCAGCCCCTTCCTTTTTTAGATTAGGTTTATGTAATGAAAATGTACGAAATTCGCCAAAATTTACCATGTTTGGACAAAATTTAACTAGTTTTTATCATATCTTCGCCGAAGGTTTTTTTTTAATTTTAATACGCGCCTGGGGGCGGCCCTGGGGGACCGACGGCTGGGGACCAACTCGCCCTCAGGTCTATTTTTTGCGCCGACTCACCCCCAGGCGGCGCTTTTAGACGCCCCCCCCAACGGCTGGAGATGCTCTAAGTAACATAGCCGAAGGTGGTTCCTAGTTAGTCGCAAACCCACACATGTGCAACTACTATAATGTATGGACAGGGTTGATTCATATCCCGACCGTGACCATATCACCATGATTAATAGACCGGTGTATCTCCCTACTGCTACTTGTTTCACGTGTCTGACTTTTTCTTTTGCGGGAGTTATTTCATGTGTCATGTTGTCTCCCGGGCTATTATGTCTCTTTGAACAATTGTCTGGCCTAAAAATAAACTTTCACAAGAGCGAGTTGTTTTACTTTGGAAGAGCCAAAGAAGAGCAAGACACTTACAGACAACTGTTCATGTGTGAATTAGGTTCTTTGCCATTCAGTTATTTGGGCATACCGATTCATCACCGTAAGTTATCTAATATAGAATGGAAGTGCATCGAAGATCGAATTGAAAAAAGCTTAGTTGATGGAAGAGCAAGCTTATGTCGTACGGAGGTCAGTTAGTGTTGATTAACTCGGTACGTACTAGGATACCGATGTTCCTGCTATCATTCTTCGAGATTCCGAAACGGGTGCGGAAGAGACTTGATTTCTATAGATCTCGATTCTTCTGGCAGTCAGAAGAGGCCAAGAGGAAATACCGTCTACCGCGATGGGATATCCTTTGTCGTTCCAAGGACCAGGGGGCCCTCGGTATTGAGAACATGGAAATCAAGAACAAATGCCTTATGAGTAAATGGCTCTACAGGTTAGAGACAGAGCCGGAGGGTATGTGGACACAGATTTTACGCAATAAATATTTATAGTCGAAAACGCTCGCCCAGGTTACCGTGAGACCAACTGACTCGTCATTCTGGAAGGGGCCCATGAGAACGAAGGACTTTTTCTTCGTAGGGTCAAATTCTTGGTTGGCAATGGAATGTCAACAAGATTTTTGGAGGATACGTGGTTAGGAGAGACGTCACAAGCTGTACAATATCCCACCCTTTATAACAATGTGCAACGTAAGGAGGATTACGTAGGCACTATATTTCAAACGATTCCCTTGAATATTTAGTTCAGACGTGCGTTAGTTGGTGAGCGATGGGCTGCCTGGATGCACTTGGTTCGGAGATTGATAGACGTTCAATTATTCGACCAACCGGATTCGACGCACTGGAAGTTAGCTAGAAATGAGGTATTTACGGTGAAATCTTTCGACATGGATCTGATTAATTCTGGCCCAATCTCGAGATCGTTACATATTTGAAAGGTTAAGTGCCCTGCGTATTAAAATATTTATGTGGTTCGTTCACAAGCAAGTCATCCTCATAAAGAATAACTTAATTAAGAGGCCATGGGTAGGTAGTTCAAGTTGTTGTTTTTTTGATCATGATGAAACAATACAACATCTATTCCTTGAGTGCCCACTCGCCAAATTGCTTTGGAGAATGATCCATATAGCCTTTAACATTAATCCTTAAGTTGACATTGAATCGTTGTTTGGAACGTGGTTAGCTGGGGTTGAGCATATTACTGTGGCTCGTATTCGGATTGGAATATGTGTGCTTCTTTGGGCTATATGGAATTGTAGAAATGATATGATCTTTAACAAACAGAACACTTTATCTTTCTTGCAGGTTATCTTCAGAGTTACCGCATGGATCCGTACGTGGTCCTTACTCACTCCTATGGACTCCAGGGAGCCTTTGGTAACTGGGTGCAACCAGTGGGAGATGGTAGCACGGGTTATATTTAATCGGTTCGGATGGCGATCGCATAACATGATAGGAGTCTAGGGAGCTTATCCTTTAAATTACCTTACCGGTTGCGATTTTGAGCATGTAATTTTCATTTCCTTGTTTCGCTCCAATTGCGAGCTGTAATACTGTTATGACTTTGTGCTACTTTGAGAATTTTTTAATAAGATGGTTGCATGCATCATTATGATGCATAGGCCGGAGGTACGCCTCCATTTCCAAAACAATAAAAATAAATTGTTTGTACGGATTTGCATGACCTAGACATGCATCGATCTCGCTAAACGAATGAAACACACATGTACATACAAGCTCCAGTGTAGCAAATGAAATGTATTGTGTTCACGATACTGTCAAGGCAGGGTAGGGGTCTAGCGGTGCCGCTGTTCGAGTTGGCAGTGGATGAGTTTGGTGGAGACAGGATAGCCCTCAAGATGCTCATGATGGGTTAGCCCTGGTGGTCGTGGGAGACGAGGAGCGTTGGTCAGCGGCGAGGACGAAGATATGAGGAGAAGACATGTGCAGTTCATTTTGTTTAGTGGGAGTATCATAACTAGTATCATGTATCTTAACTAAACAATTTTGACGTTATGACATATAATTAAATGAAGAAAGGGAGGGTTGAGTATCATACCATATCATAATACATGATTTGCTATTGTATGTCATGCATGATTAATAAGGTCATCGAAGATACTAATGTATGCTACTTTACATTCCAGAGGTATTATCACACACTAATACCATATTATTTATGTTTTTAGAAATGGAGGTTCAAAACGCGGCCTCCGTATCCTTTTTCAAAAATAAGGTCATCGAAGATTCTAATCTATAGTAGTATCATATGCATAATATTAACTTATGATACTACCAACCACGGGTGGTATGCATCCTTTGTTAGTAGAATCGATCCATCAACCAACAACACGGAAGGGATGAGCCCTAATGTACGTATCCACCAATTTTTCCGGTTGAGCTTCCAACTCATCGGCGAAGGCGAGTATTACATGAAGCCCAGTTGCTGTAGCTATCCTTTACACCGCTAATTCATATTCGATGCTCAAACAATCACTTATAGGCCTATCTGTATACGACGCGCACCCTCCTCGCACCTGATGGCTTCTCGCCCCTCGTTGGTTACCCCAAGTGGAAGGTTGAGATGCAGTGTAGCGGTAGTTTTCCCTTGGCAAAGATACCAAGGATCGAATTCCCCTGAGACTCCGAGGTTCAACAAGAAGGTGTCAACTGCTAACGGCACAACTAGCGATCGACAGGACCTGCACACAGATACAAATAACTTTGCTCCCAACGAGTACAGAGAGGTTGTCAATCCCTCCAGCCTTGTCGTTTACAAAGGATCAAACGCAAGAGATAATAGTGATAGGTATGACTGCAACTAGTAAGTAAGAACTGAAAGTAAATAACGGGTGTGATCAGTGATGGTAATATGGACCGGGGTCCCATGATGTTCACTAGTGATGTCTCTCTCCCAAAAGACGATAAAACAGCTAAGCGAGGTAAACAAATTACAGCTGGGCAATTGACAGGATTATGTGCGCAAACCAATGCTAACTATGCTGCAATCCATCTGCATCTACTACTAATCATCCACCTTGAGATATCTATCCAGAACATCTCGCTGGTATTAAGTTGCGAGTCCCACCCATAGTGTAAACTCAAAGCAACAGACAACTGCATTAAAAGAACTTTGCGTAAAGTAAACAATCCTTGCACCCGCGAGTACAAGCACCGTTGTTTTCCCCCTTGTGGCAACATCACATCCCCTAGACTCATGTTTCTGTCACTCAAGCTAGTCATCGAGGGGCATGAACCCACAATCAAGCATAACGTTCCCTCTTGGAGTAACTACCTACTACTTGGCCAAAGCAATAAACAGCAACGGAGAACATGCAAGAATTACTCAAGAACAGAAATATAAAAGAGGTGAATCAAATATATTACTCAAACACAATTTGAACATAATCTCATAATCCATCGGATCCCAGCAAACTCAGCATAACAACAGCATAAGGATTACATATGTGCCTCGATCATGTAGGGCAGCTCACGAGGTCTAATCGGTGAAGAACAAAGAGGGGAGGAGAACATCACATAGCTACTGGTCATGGACCCATGGTCCAAGGGAGACTACTCACAACTCATCCGGGAGGCGTCCATGGTGGTGGAGAAGCTCCCGGTGGTGATCCTCCCCTCCGGCAGGGTGCCGGTAAGAGTTCTCCTGGTGCTCCCGATCTTGGAAGAGCGGCGGCGGCGGAACAGAGATGAGATCACGAAAAAGGGTTCCGTCCTCGAGGGTTTCGTGACGCGGTGTAAATATATGCCAAAGGGGGGCGTCAGAGGAGGCCAGGGGGGCCCTGGCGGCGCGGCCAGGAGGGGGGGCGCGCCCTCTGGCTGCCTGGAGCCCTGGTGGCCCCCCTCCGGCCCTACTTTGGCCGCATGGAAGCTTCCGGAACGCTGATTTTTTATATATTTTCCCGGAATTTTTCTGGCAGTTTATGTAATGGGAAAACCTGAAATACAAAAACAGCAGAAAACAGAAACTGGCACTGGGGTGCACTGAGTTAATAGGTTAGTCCAAATATGATCAAAAGTGTATGGAAGTGCATAAATATCATAGCAATATCACACAAAAGAGGCATTGAGCAAGCAGAAATTATAGATACGTTTTGGACGTATCAACATCCCCAAGCTTAATTCCTGCTCGTCCTCGAGTAGGTAAATGATAACAAGCATAATTTCTGTGGTGACATGCTATTAACCATATAAGAACTTTTCACAGTCACATGACAAGTGCTTACTGAGACAATGAGTCTGTAGTAATTAAGTTGCCTCATGAGAAAATCACAAAGAATTGAAAGTTTTACAATATGATACTAAAACACTCAATAGATTTGTAGTGAGCATGGTGTGCAAATATGACAAAGTGGTACCTCGCTTGCCCCCTTTAGTGAAGCAAAACATAAATGCAGGGGCACCTCCAAAGTTTAAGTGACGACTAGATACAATGATTTCAGAATAAACGATATCATAATAATGCAAAAGACAATGGTACTTTGGGACAATGCACATTACACTCAGAATGACAATCATGCTCTCAATAGTTGGTGCTTTAAAGAAGGTGGAGACTCTCGAACCGTGGCTTTTGATGGCAAGGTTGAAAACCCGTGGTCGGAAACAAAAACTAAACATGTACCAGAGCTCTTGGTTTTTAAAAACAGAGGTAAAATTATTTTTTAGAGATGCATATTTCGTCAACGAATGCTAGCAGATAACTCAATTACTTCTCGAGCTGGACAAGTTTCGAGGAACGGCTCCCGCATGAGGACGATCACATCCTCTTAATCTCCTTTGTTTATCACTGCCAAAGTGTTCTGATTTCTCATGAACAAAGCGTGAAGGAGGGTTTGTTTGTTGTATATTTTTTAATGAGCCGGGTGCACTCTTTGCCAGTTCCTTCTCGTATTATGGGTTTGCACATTAGACATGTGATGGGCCTCTAACCCCTCGTTGGTTACCCCAAGTGGAAGGTGTGAGATGCAGTGTTGTGGAAGTTTTTCCCTTAGCAAAGATGCCAAGGATCGAATCCCCAGAGACTCCTAGGTTCAACAAGTAGGTGTCAACTTCTAACGGCGCCAGATATTAGCAATCAACGTGGACCTGCACACAGATACAAATAACTTTGCTCCCAACGAGTACAGAGAGGTTGTCAATCCCTCCGGCCTTGTAGTTCACAAAGGATTAAACGCAAATGATAGTAGTGATAGATAATGTTTGCAATAGTAAATAATAGCGAAAAGTAAATAGCGGATGTGATCAATGATGGTAATATGGACCGGAGTCTCATGATGTTCACTAGTGATGTCTCTCTCCCAAAAGACGATAAAACAGCTATGTGAGGTAAACGAATTACAGCTGGGCAATTGACAGGATCACGAACGCAAACCAATGCTGACTACATTGCAAGAAAGGTTGAGGTTCAAAGCATGGGCGGTACGCCAAAGTAAGTAGACCGAAATCCATCAATATCTACTACTAATCATCCACCTTGAGATATCTATCCAGAACATCTCGCTGGTATTAAGTTGCGAGTCCCACCCATAGTGTAAACTCAATGCAACAGACAACTGCATTAAAAGAACTTTGCGTAAAGTAAACAATCCTTGCACCCGCGGGCACAAGCACCGTTGTTTTCCCCCTTGTGACAACAGCACATCCCCTAGACTCATGTTTCTGTCACTCAAGCTAGTCATCGAGGGGCATGAACCCACAATCGAGCATAACGTTCCCTCTTGGAGTCACTACCTACTACTTGGCCAAAGCAATAAATAACAACGGAGAACATGCAAGAATTACTTATGAACATAAATATAAAAGAGGTAGATCAAATATATTACTCAATCACATTCTGAACATAATCTCATAATCCATCGGATCCCAGCAAACTCATCATAGCAACAGCATAAGGATTACATATGTGCCTCGATCATGTAGGGCAGCTCACGAGGACTAATTAGTGAAGCACAAGAACAGGAGGAGAACATCACATAGCTACTGGTCATGGACTCATGGTCCAAGGGAAACTACTCACAACTCATCCGGGAGGCGTCCATGGTGGTGGAGAGGCTCCCGATGGTGATCCTCCCCTCCGGCAGGGTGCCGGGAAGAGTTCTCCTGGTGCTCCCGATCTTGGAAGCGGCGGCGGCGGTGGAACAGAGATGAGATCGCGAAAACGAGTTCCCGTGTCGAGGGTTTCGTAGGACGCTCTAAATATATGCCAAAGGGGGGCACCAGACGGGGCTCGGGGGGCCCAGGCGCCCCCCCGACGCGGCCCGTGGGCGGCGCGCCGCCAGGGCGCCTGGGGCCCTGGTGCCCCCCCC
>LR738715.1:814542531-814560106 GCA_902687465.1 Secale cereale | reverse complement strand
CCCCCCCCCCGGCTGTACTTCGGGCGCAAGGTAGGTACTGGAATGCTGATTTTTTATATAATTTTTCTGGATTTTTCCTGACAGTTCTCGTAATGTGAAAACCTGAAATACAAAAACAGCCGAAAACAGAAACTGGCACTGGGGTGCACTGGATTAGTAGGTTAGTCCAAATATGATCAAAAGTGTATGGAAGTGTATAAATATCGTAGCAATATCACCCAAAAGTGGCAGGGAGCAAGCCGAAATTATAGATACGTTTTGGACGTATCAACATCCCCAAGCTTAATTCCTGCTCGTCCTCGAGTAGGTAAATGATAACAAGAATAATTTCTGTGGTGACATGCTATTAACCATATAGGACTTTTTATAGTCATATGACAAAAGCTTACTGAGACAATGATTCTATAGTAATTAAGTTGCCTCATGAGAAAATCACAAAGGACTGAAAGTTTTACAATATGAAACTGAAACATCAAAAAGATTTGCAATGAACATGGTGTGCAAATATGATAAAGTGATATCTAGCTTGCCCCCTTTAGTGAAGCAAAACATAAATGCAGGGGCACCTTCAAGGTTTAAGTGATGACTAGATACAATGATTTCAAAATAAACGATATCACAATCATGCAAAAGATAATGCTACTTTGGAACAATGCACATTACACTTAGAATGACAATCATGCTCTCAGTAGTTGGTGCTTGAAGAAAGAAGGTAGAGACTCAACATAAAAGTAAAAGAATGGTTATGTGCTAGAGCTTTTTATTTTGAAAACATAGAAGCAATTTGGTCAACGGTAGTAGTACTTCGTATGTGTCATGCATAAGACATCCTATAAGTTGCAAGCCTCATGCATCGAATACCAATAGTGCTCGCACCTTGTCCTAATTAGCTCGGATTTCCATGGGTTATCATTGCATTACATATGTTTCAACCAAGTGTCACAAAGGGGTACCTCTATGCCACCTGTACAAAGTTCCAAGGAGATAAATCACATTTGATTTCTCGTTTTTGATAGATCTCAACTTGAGGACATCCATACCGGGACAACATAGAAAATAGATGATGGACTCCTCTTTAATGCATAAGCATATTCTCATAAGAGATTGAGGATTAATGTCCAAGCTAAAACTTCCACCATGATACATGGCTTTGGTTGGCGGCCCAATGTTCTTCTCTAACAATATGCATACTCAACCATTCAACCCATGGCAAATCACCCTTACTTCAGACAAGACGAACATGCATAGCAACTCACATGATATTCAACAAAAGTGTAACAGTTGATGGCGTCCCCAGAAACATGGTTACCGCTCAGCAAGCAACTTATAAGAAATAAGATACATAGGCAACATATTCTTTACCACAATAGTTTTTAAGCTACTTTCCCATGAGCTATGTATTGCAAAGTTAGTCCGCTTAGTACAGGTGGAGGCTAGCAAAATACTGGGAGCGACCAACTAAGAGAGCAATGACGGTCATAATCATGCAGAGCGACAAAGCAATATTGAATCAGGCATGGAAGTTATATCGCTACTCAGAAATAAAAGATCATCAATGCTTGACAGACTTTCTTTACAGTCTTAAATATGCGTGAGCATACGCCAGGTCAATCAAAATAAATTCTTGAAGGAAGATATTACTAAACCATACCACATCATAGGCAAATAAATCAAGTTGGTACTCCAATAACACATTGGGAATCCCCCAGCTATTTGAGATTAACCATAAGAAAACCTAAACTACCAAGCGCCATTATGCACGTAGCATCTTTATCATAGACATATTAAACAATGCAACGGAAGCAAACTCTCTTAATAAGGTGAGCATGGTAATTAAAGAGAGTTCAAGCAACCAACTAAACAAAAGCTCTTTGAAAAGATAAGCATGAATACTAAGAGTTGAACATGATAGTAGCTATTTAAAAGACAAAGAACACACACAGCAAAGATAGACATGAAAATTCTATGTTATGTTCTGGGTAGAAGTGGAGCGTGTTTCTCTCCCACATAAAGAACGCTGAGTTCTGGCTCGTTATGAAAAATTAAAAAGAAAACTAAAAGCAAGACGCTCCAAGCATAGCACATAACACATGAAGTGATAAAAATATAGCGGAACGAAAGACGAACTGATAATGTTGATGGAGAAGGGGATGCACGGGGGCATCCCCAAGCTTAGACGCTTGAGTCTCCTTGAATATTTCTTGGGGGTGCACGGGGGCATCCCCAATCTTGAGCGCTTGACACTCCTAAATATTTTTATCATCTTCCCTCGCACACTTGAAAACTCCCTTCATACATAACTCATTATAATCTGATTTGCGAGGTTAGTACCCTTAATAAAATAATTGTTCCTTGCTGGAAATAAAGATATTCTTGAAGTTCTACTGTTTCTCATGATTGCCAAAAGGTTTTTGCAAAGAAAAAGCAAGCTCTTGGTTTGCAAAATGAAGGAAAGGCAAAACAGGACAGAATCTGTGAAAAACAGAACAGCAGATAGTAAATGATTTCTTCGGGGTACTTCTGCAACTTAAATCAAAAAACTCAGAACAGACGCACGAAAGACAATTATATAGAGAACGCTGTCGAAAAAATTCAGACCAAAAAGATGATCTGTTGATTTTATACGAATTTTTCTATCCAAGGACAGAATCTGTTTCCTGGACAGCACCTCACAACTTTTGAACTTTCTAGCAATCAGAGGCTATACTTGGCACAAATATGAAAAGCAAAGATACAATGATAATGCTACTGTAGTAAACAACATCAAGACACAAAAAAAGGAAAATATAAAAATTTATTCATGTGGGCTGCCTCCAAAAAGCGCTTTCTTTTATGCCTTTAAGCTAGGCATAATGCATAGAGATCAAGTTTTATCAAGAGTAAAAGAATAGCTAGCCCGTACAACGGACTCAAAAGGTAACTTGATCTTCTTTCGAGGGAAGTGTTCCATCCCTTTCTTGAGAGGAAACTGAAATTTTATATTACCCTCTTTCATGTCAATGATAGCACCAACGGTGCATAAAAAAGGACGTCCCAAAATAATTGGACAAGAAGGATCACATTCAATATCCATAATAGTGAAATCAACGGGAACATAATTGTCATTGACAACGATAAGAACATTGTCGATCCTCCCCAAAGGTTTCTTTATGGAAGAATCAACGAGACGAACACCAAAAGAACAAGAATCATAAGGTTTCAATTTAAGCATATAATATATTCTTTTGGGCATAACAGAGGTACTAGCACCAACATCACATAATGCATAACAAGAGAAGTCATTCAATTTAATTTTTATCATAGGATCCCAACCATCTTCTAGCTTTCTAGGTATGGAGGCTTCTACTCTAAGTTTCTCCTCCCTAGCTTTGATGAGAGCATTAGTGATATGCTCCGTGAAGGCAAGATTAAGCGTGCTAGTGCGGGGGTCTCTAGACATCTTGTGAAGGAAATCAATAACTTCGATAAGAGTGCAATTATCAAAATCAAGGTCATTAGCATCAAGTAAAGTGGTAGTGGTGTCCTTAAGGTTCACTTGTTTGGTAGTTTCTATAGTCATAGCATCACCATTAATAGGTCCAATGGGACCAGGAGTACATTGGGTGCTAAGAGTTTGAACATCCTCAACAACTTGGATAGTAGCAACAATGTGGTGGGTAGGAAAGCTCTTAATTCTATCTTCTTCCTCCCTTTCTCTAGCCCATCTCTCTTTAAGTTTAGCCATCATCCTAATGTTTTCATTAATTTGCACTTGAATAGCATTTATAGGAGTGACTTCCCTCTCCTCAAGAGGAGAAGTTTTAATTTTTAGCAATTTTACCTCATTGGCTAAATGGTCTACCTTAAAAGAAAGATCATCTAGTTTATGTAGTTTTTCTTCTACACTCTTATTAAAGGCTTTTTGGGTAGTGATGAAATCTTTAAGCATAATCTCTAGTTCAGTAGTGGAGTTCTTGGTGATAGGATAAGCATTGTTGTTCCCATAAGAATTAGAGGGGAACGGTCTAGTATTGTTACCAAAGTTACTCCTATAAGCATTGTTATTAAAATTGTTTCTAGAGATAAAGTTCACATCTACTTGTTCTTGAGCAATCAAAGAATTTTAAGGAACATCACGAGGATCAACAGAGGATTGCTTCGAAAGTAGAGACATGATCAAGTCAACTTTTTCATTAAGGGAGGAAATCTCCTCGACAGAGTTTACCTTCCTACCTGTTGGAGCGCGTTCGGTGTGCCATTGGGAATAGTTGGTCATCATCTCATCGAGAAGCTTCGTGGCAGCACCAAGTGTAGTTGACATAAAAGTTCCTCCCGCGGCCGAATCTAACA
This sequence comes from Secale cereale, assembly GCA_902687465.1. Lineage (NCBI taxonomy): Eukaryota > Viridiplantae > Streptophyta > Magnoliopsida > Poales > Poaceae > Secale > Secale cereale. The sequence continues at coordinate 814,555,777 of LR738715.1, read as the reverse complement.
AGTTCCGCGAGGTAAAGTTCAAGCCTGCATAAAAAGTTTGGATAACCATCCAAGTAGTCAAACCATGAGTAGGGCAGTTCTTGATAAGAGATTTCATACGTTCCCAAGCTTGGGCAACGTGTTCATTATCCAATTGATTAAAATTCATTATGTTATTTCTAAGTTGGATAATTTTAGCAGGTGGATAGTATTTTCCGATAAAAGCATATTTGCACTTGTCCCATGGATCTATGCTATTTCTAGGCAAAGACTGAAACCAAATTTTAGCTCCTCCTCTCAAGGAGAAAGGAAAAAGCTTAAGCTTAACAATATTACCATCTATTTCTTGGTACTTTTGCATATCACAAAGTTCAACAAAGTTGTTTAAGTGTAAAGTAGCATCATCTCCAGCACCGGAGAATTGATCTCTCATGACTAGGTTCAGTAAAGCAGGTTTAATTTCATATGAAGGTGCTGAAGTGGCAGGTGTAGTGATAGGTGTGCTGATAAAGTCATCGTTGTTGTGACTAGTGAAGTCACACAACTTGGTGTTCTCGGTGGAACCCATAGTAGCAAGCAAGCAAGATAACTATTTTTGTGATTTTCGATAAAAAATACTAAAGCAAAAACTAAAAGGTAAACTAACAAGAATAAAAAGCAAAGGTAAAAGATAGCATGCAACTCCCCTATCCTGAAGAGTGGAGTCCCCGGCAACGGCGCCAGAAAAACTCCTTGATGGGCCTCTAACCCCTTGTTGGTTACCCCAAGTGGAAGGTGTGAGATGCAGTGTTGTGGAAGTTTTTCCCTTTGCAAAGATGCCAAGGATCGAATCCCCAGAGACTCATAGGTTCAACAAGTAGGTGTCAACTGCTAACGGCGCCAGATATTAGCAATCAACGTGGACCTGCACACAGATACAAATAACTTTGCTCCCAACGAGTACAGAGAGGTTGTCAATCCCTCCGGCCTTGTAGTTCAAAAAGGATTAAACGCAAAAGATAGTAGTGATAGATAATGTTTGCAATAGTAAATAATAGCGAAAAGTAAATAGCGGATGTGATCAATGATGGTAATATGGACCGGAGTCTCATGATGTTCACTAGTGATGTCTCTCTCCCAAAAGACGATAAAACAGCTATGTGAGGTAAACGAATTACAGCTGGGCAATTGACAGGACCACGAACGCAAACCAATGCTGACTACATTGCAAGAAAGGTTGAGGTTCAAAGCATGGGCGGTACGCCAAAGTAAGTAGACCGAAATCCATCAATATCTACTACTAATCATCCACCTTGAGATATCTATCCAGAACATCTCGCTGGTATTAAGTTGCGAGTCCCACCCATAGTGTAAACTCAATGCAACAGACAACTGCATTAAAAGAACTTTGCGTAAAGTAAACAATTCTTGCACCCGCGGGCACGAGCACCGTTGTTTTCCCCCTTGTGGCAACAGCACATCCCCTAGACTCATGTTTCTGTAACTCAAGCGAGTCATCGAGGGGCATGAACCCACAATCGAGCATAACGTTCCCTCTTGGAGTCACTACCTACTACTTGGCCAAAGCAATAAATAACAATGGAGAACATGCAAGAATTACTTATGAACATAAATATAAAAGAGGTAGATGAAATATATTACTCAATCACAATCTGAACATAATCTCATAATCCATCGGATCCCAGCAAACTCATCATAGAAACAGCATAAGGATTACATATGTGCCTCGATCATGTAGGGCAGCTCACGAGGACTAATTAGTGAAGCACAAGAACGGGAGGAGAACATCACATAGCTACTGGTCATGGACTCATGGTCCAAGGGAAACTACTCACAACTCATCCGGGAGGCGTCCATGGTGGTGGAGAGGCTCCCGATGGTGATCCTCCCCTCCGGCAGGGTGCCGGGAAGATTTCTCCTGGTGCTCCCGATCTTGGAAGCGGCGGCGGCGGCGGAACAGAGATGAGATCGCGAAAAAGAGTTCCCGTGCCGAGGGTTTCGAAGGACGCTCTAAATATATGCCAAAGGGGGGCACCAGACGGGGCTCGGGGGGCCCAGGCGCCCCCCCCCCCGGCGCGGCCCAGCGGGGGGGGGGGGAGCGCCGCCAGGGCGCCTGGGGCCCTGGTGCCCCCCCCGGCTGTACTTCGGGCGCAAGGTAGGTTCTGGAACGCATATTTTTTATATAATTTTTTTGGATTTTTCCTGACAGTTCTCGTAATGTGAAAACCTGAAATACAAAAACAGCCGAAAACAGAAACTGGCACTGGGGTGCACTGGATTAGTAGGTTAGTCCAAATATGATCAAAAGTGTATGGAAGTGTATAATTATCATAGCAATATTACCCAAAAGTGGCATGGAGGAAGCAGAAATTATAGATACGTTTTGGACGTATCAACATGCAATCCCGGGGTGAAGCTTGTCCAACTTAAAAAGATCATGAATTAACTACTACTTCCTCATGAGCTAAAACAGAGGCACAAAAGAGAAATGCCTCTTTTGAATATTTTTGAGATGGTACATGAAAGTCTTCGTTTAGGAATGGCAGGTAAATACCATGTATAGGAAGGTATGGTGGACTCTTATGGCATAACTGGTTTAAAGGATTTTGGATGCACAAGCAGTCAGTCCGCTTAGTACAGGCGAAGGTTAGCAAAAGACTGGGAGCGACTAACTAAAAGAGCAATGACGGTCATAATCATGCAAAGCGACAAAGCAACATTGAATCGGGCATGGAAGTTATATCGCTACTCAGAAATTAAAGATCATCAAGGCTTGATAGACTTTCTTTACAGTCTTAAATATGCGTGAGCATATGCCAAGTCAATCAAAATAAATTCTTGGAGGAAGATACCACTAAGCCATACCACATCATAGGCAAAGAAATCATGTTGGTACTTCAATAACACATTAAGAACCCCCCAGCTATTTGAGACTAACCATAAGAAAACATGAATTACTAAGCACCATTATGCACATAGCATTTTTATCATAGACATATCAACCAGTGCAACAAAAGCCAACTCTCTTAACAAGATAAGCATGATAACTAAAGAGAGTTCCAGCGACCAACTAAACAAAAGCTCTTTAAAAAGTAAAGCATGAAAACTAAGAGCTAAGCATGACAGTAGCTATTGAAAGACCAAGAACACACACAGCAAAGATAAACATGAAAATTCTATGTTGTGTTCTAGGTTGAAGTGGAGCGTGTTTCTCTCCCACACAAAGAAAGCTGAGTTCCAACTCGTTATGAAAAGCAAGCAAAGCTAAAGAAAACTAAAAAGGAAACTAAAAGCAAGACGCTCCAAGCATAGCACATAACACATGAAGTGATAAAAAATATAGTGGAACGAAAGACGAACTGATAATTGTTGATGGAGAAGGGGATGCACGGGGCATCCCCAAGCTTAGACGCTTGGGTCTTCTTGAATATTTCTTTGGGGTGCATGGGGGCATCCCCAAGCTTGAGCGTTTGACACTCTTGAATCTTTTTATCATCTTCCCCCGCACACTTGAAAACTCCCTTCATACATAACTCATCATAATCTGATTAGCGAGGTTAGTATCCTTAATAAAATAATTTTTCCTTGCTGGAAATAAGGATATTCTTGAAGGTCTACTGTTTCTCAAGATTGCCAAAGGTTTTTGCAAAGAAAAAGCAAGCTCAAGGTTTGCAAAACGAAGGAAAGGCAAAACAGGACAGAATCTGTGAAAAACAGACCAGCAGGTAGTAAATAAATTTTTCGGGGCACTTCTGCAACTCAAATCAAAAAACTCAGAACAGATGCCCGAAAGCCAATTGTATAGAGCACGCTGTCGAAGAAATTCAGACCAGAAAGATGATCTGGTGATTTTATACGAATTTTTCTGTCCAAGTACAGTATCTGTTTCCTGGACAGCACGTCACAACTTTTGAACTTTCTTGCAATCAGAGGCTACACTTGGCACAAAGCTGAAAAGTAAAGATACAATGATGATGCTACTGCAGTAACAACATCAAGACACAACAAAAGCAAAATAAAATTTTATTCATTGTGGGCTGCCTCCCAAAAGCGCTTTCTTTTATGCCTTTAAGCTAGGCATAATGCAAAGAGATCAAGTCTTATCAAGAGTAAAAGAATAGCTAGCCCGTATAACGGACTCAAAAGGTAACTTAATCTTCTTTCTAGGGAAGTGTTCCATCCCTTTCTTGAGAGGAAATTGGAATTTTATATTCCCCTCTTTCATGTCAATGATAGCACCAACGGTGCAAAGAAAAGGACGTCCCAAAATAATTGGACAAGAAGGTTCACATTCAATATCCATAATAGTAAAATCAACGGGAACATAATTTTCATTGATAATGATAAGAACATCGTCGATCCTCCCCAAGGGTTTCTTTATGGAAGAATCAACAAGACGAACACCAAAAGAACAAGAATCAAAAGGTTTCAATTTAAGCATATCATATATTCTTTTGGGCATAACGGAGGTACTAGCTCCAACATCACATAAAGCATAGCAAGAGAAGTTATTCAACTTAATTTTAATCATAGGATCCCAACCATCTTCTAGCTTCCTAGGTATGGAGGCTTCTACCCTAAGTTTCTCCTCCCTAGCTTTGATGAGAGCATTAGTGATATGCTCGGTGAAGGCAAGATTAAGTGTGCTAGTTTGGGGATCTTTAGACATCTTGTGAAGGAAATCAATAACTTCGGTAAGGGTTCAATTATCAAAATCAAGGTCACTACTATCAAGTAAAGTGGTAGTGGTGTCCTTTAGGCTCACTTGTTTGGTAGTTTCTATGGTCCTAGCATCACCATTAATAGGTCCAATGGGACTAGGAGTGCATTGGGTGCTAAGAGTTTGGATATCCTCAACAACTTGGATAGTAGCAATAGTGTGGTGGGTAGGAAGGTTCTTAATTCTATCTTCTTCGTCCTTTAGGGGTGCAACCACTTCGGGTTTAGCTGCCATTTGGTTTATCAAAGTGGCTTGTGTGTGGGACATATTGGAAACTTGGGTCTCAGTGATAGTGAGCCTAGTCTGGAGGTTAGAAATCTCAATATTTAGGCTCTCCAGTTGTCTACCAATGTCTTGCAAGATAGCAGTATGCTCATCTAATTGCCTCGAGAAGGTTTTGTTTTGTTCATATTGGGTGTGCATGTAGTTCTTAGTGGCCTTCTCTATTTCTAGAAGTTTCTCATAACTAGGCATGTCTCTATCTCTTTGGGTGGAGTTCTTGGTGCTAGGATAAGCATTGTTGTTCCCATAGGAATTAGAGGGGAACGGTCTAGGGTTGCTACCAAAATTACTCCTATAAGCATTGTTATTGAAATTGTTTCTAGAGATAAAGTTCACATCTACTTGATCTTGAGCAATCAAAGAATTTAAAGGAACATCACGAGGATCAATAGAAGATTGCTTGGAAAGTAGAGACATGATCAAGTCAACTTTTTCATTTAGGGAGGAAATCTCCTCGACAGATTTTACCTTCCTACCTGTTGAAGCGCGTTCGGTGTGCCATTGGGAATAATTGGTCATCATCTCATCGAGAAGCTTCGTGGCAGCACCAAGTGTAGTTGACATAAAGGTTCCTCCCGCTGCCGAATCTAACAAGTTCCGCGAGGTAAAGTTCAAGCCTGCATAAAAAGTTTGGATAACCATCCAAGTAGTCAAACCATGAGTAGGGAAGTTCTTGACAAGAGATTTCATGCATTCCCAAGCTTGGGCAACGTGTTCATTATCCAATTGTTTAAAATTCACTATGTTACTCCTTAGTTGGATAATTTTAGCAGGTGGATAGTACTTTCCAATAAAAGCATCCTTGCACTTGTCCCAAGAATCTATGCTATTTCTAGGCAAAGATTGAAACCAAATTTTAGCTCCTCCTCTCAAGGAGAAAGGAAAAAGCTTGAGCTTAACAATATTACCATCTATTTCTTGGTACTTTTGCATATCACAGAGTTCAACAAAATTATTTAAGTGCAAAGCAGCGTCACCTCCAGCACCGGAGAACTGATCTTTCATAACTAGGTTCAGTAAAGCAGGTTTAATTTCATAAGAAGGTGCTGAAGTGGCAGGTGTAGTAATAGGCGTGCAGATAAAGTCATCGTTGTTATGACAAGTGAAGTCACACAACTTGGTGTTCTCGGCGGAACCCATAGCAGCAAGCATGCAAGATAACTATTTTTGTGATTTTTGATAAAAGACACTAAAGCAAAAACTGAAAGGTAAACTAACAAGACTAAAAAGCAAAGGTAAAAGATAGCGTGCAACTCCCCTATCTTGAAGAGTGGAGTCCCCGGCAACGGCGCCAGAAAACTTTGCTTGATGGCTTCTCGCCCCTCGTTGGTTACCCCAAGTGGAAGGTTGAGATGCAGTGTAGCGGTAGTTTTCCCTTGGCAAAGATACCAAGGATCGAATTCCCCTGAGACTCCGAGGTTCAACAAGAAGGTGTCAACTGCTAACGGCGCAACTAGCGATCGACAGGACCTTCACACAGATACAAATAACTTTGCTCCCTACGAGTACAGAGAGGTTGTCAATTCCTCCGGCCTTGTCGTTTACAAAGGATCAAACGCAAGATATAATAGTGATAGGTATGACTACAACTAGTAAGTAAGAACTGAAAGTAAATAACAGGTGTGATCAGTGATGGTAATATGGACCGGGGTCCCATGATGTTCACTAGTGATGTCTCTCTCCCAAAAGACGATAAAACAGCTAAGCGAGGTAAACAAATTACAGCTGGGCAATTGACAGGATTATGTGCGCAAACCAATGCTAACTATGCTGCAAGAAAGGTAGAGGCTCAAAAGCATGGGCGGTACGCCAAGGCAAGTAGACCGAAATCCATCTGCATCTACTACTAGTCATCCACCTTGAGATATCTATCCAGAACATCTCGCTGGTATTAAGTTGCGAGTCCCACCCATAGTGTAAACTCAAAGCAACAGACAACTGCATTAAAAGAACTTTGCGTAAAGTAAACAATCCTTGCACCCGCGAGTACAAGCACCGTTGTTTTCCCCCTTGTGGCAACAACACATCCCCTAGACTCATGTTTCTGTCACTCAAGCTAGCCATCGAGGGGCATGAACCCACAATCAAGCATAACGTTCCCTCTTGGAGTTACTACCTACTACTTGTCCAAAGCAATAAACAGCAACGGAGAACATGCAAGAATTACTCAAGAACATAAATATAAAAGAGGTGCATCAAATATACTACTCAAACACAATCTGAACATACTCTCATAATCCATCGGATCCCAGCAAACTCAGCATAGCAACAGCATAAGGATTACATATGTGCCTCGATCATGTAGGGCAGCTCACAAGGTCTAATCGGTGAAGAACAAAGAGGGAAGGAGAACATCACATAGCTACTGGTCATGGACCCATGGTCCAAGGGAGACTACTCACAACTCATCCGGGAGGCGTCCATGGTGGTGGAGAAGCTCCCGGTGGTGATCCTCCCCTCCGGCAGGGTGCCGGGAAGAGTTCTCCTGGTGCGCCCTATCTTGGAAGTGCGGCGGCGGCGGAACAGAGATGAGATCGTGAAAAAGGGTTCCATCCTCGAGGGTTTCGGGACGCGGTGTAAATATATGCCAAAGGAGGCCAGGGGGCCCTGGCGGCGCGACCAGGAGGGGGGGGGCGCCCTTTGGCCGCCTGGAGCCCTGGTGGCCCCCCTCCGGGCCTACTTTGGCCGCATGGAAGCTTCCGGAACGCTGATTTTTTATATACTTTTCCCAGGATTTTTTTGGCAGTTTACGTAATGGGAAAACCTGAAATACAAAAACAGCAGAAAACAGAAACTGGCACTGGGGTGCACTGAGTTAATAGGTTAGTCCAAATATGATCAAAAGTGAATGGAAGTGCATAAATATCATAGCAATATCACACAAAAGAGGCATGGAGCAAGCAGAAATTATAGATACGTTTTGGAATTATCAGCACCTAAGTTGAAACGGGGCATGCCCGTGATGGTTACGTTTTCTATTTTGGGAAGCTTCCACCATCAGGTTTTCTATTTTGGGACAAACCAGATAGTCTGGCCTCAGAGGAGGCGCTCGGGGCGATAGCGGAAAGCGGCCGCCCTTGGCCGACTGATCGGCGAGTGGGAGGCCGGTTCTGGGCTCTCGTGGAGGAGGGAGAAGAAGATGAGGACGGCGAGGACGATGGCAGGTCACCGGTGGAGCGGATCCAGCCGGTGTTGCCGCGATCGCCGGAATCGGTGGACTCGGTGGCGAGCTTGTGCTGTGATCTTCTTGATCAAGGGTACATGGAAGAAGATATTCAAAGGGCGGTGGAAGAGTTGGTTGCGGCATCTGATCCGGCGAGAGTAGGGTTGGGGCCAGGAGACCATGTTCAAGTTGTCCGGCGGCTCGTTCATCGGCGGACGGTGCCTCGGCCATGGCAGGGACCGGTTCCTAAGATGAGTTTGCCTGTTTTAACATTAGGTGATTTTCTTACTCCTGGAGTTTGGACGCAGGTGCAGCGGCGCCGGAAGGCTGGGCGGCGACCGGAGAGTTCGACGGCGAAAAGAGGGCAGATCTCGATCCAGGAATCGAGGGAGGCTCGTTTGAATTGTCTGTTGGGCCTAGGTGGGCCGGTGGGATCGGGAACGGACAGGGGCTATGGGCATGCGGCCCAGCCAGAAACGGTGCCTGAGCATGCGGCTCATCGGGCTGAGGAGGCGTCTAAGACCGCTGTCCAACCCAACATGCAGGGGTTTAGGGTTCGCACGTCGAGGGCTGCGCCGTGCTATCGCAACTTTGGGAAAGGTCGGGCGCTTCGGTTGCGGTTGGGAGCGCTGCCGATCTTGCATTCTACCTTTGCTTCGATCCTCATGGCAGGGAAGGGGAACCCTAATCCGACGACACCGGCGCCCCCGACGATGCCTGGCGCACCGGCTGAGAGTCAAGGAGCCGGAAGGACTGCGGGAGCTCTGGCGTATGGCGGCCGGGGAGGTTTCCAGGGTCGTGGTTTTGTGCCTGTGCCTGCGAGTAACCAACGTTATGTGCCTCGACGAGGTGGTTTTGGTGGTCATGGTGGTCGGGGTGGGGCGGGCAGGTTCGGCCGAGCAGGAGGCCGCACCCCTCACCAAGACGCACCACAGCGCAGAGAACATGCTCAGGAAGTGGTAGAAACGGCAGGGGAAGGAAAGCCCGCTGCCCCCTCTACCTCGGCAGGAGCAACTGAGGCTCCAAGCGATAAGGAGCTTCCCCAAGCTGCAGTGGCGCTGGTTCGGGATCTTGTGATTGCGGTTTCGCCGGCTGTGGACGCGACGACTGATAGCCAGGCTGAGAAAAGAGAAACGGAGGCTACTTCCAAGGGCCAGCGCAAGCGGGAGAAGCTCTATTGCTTCCGCTGTGGTGAACCTGGGCACTACGCAGTTGGATGTTCAACTGAGCTCTGTGATCTGTGTCTGCGCCCGAAACATGAGACGGAGTGTCCATTACTTTCGGCTCCTAAGCATGTGGTGACTATTTATGGAGTCTGTGAACCAATGCTTATGTTCTTTGAGACACCTACGATGAAATCGTGTAGACCCCGGCTCGAGAATGCTAGGACTGGTATGATTCCTGTGACCAAGGGCTCTCTCTCCGAGGAGCAAATTATTTTGCAACTTCGCAGGCTGGTTTCAAACACATTTCAGTGCTCACTTGTTCGGGTTGAGGACCAGGTGTATAAAGTTGATTATCCTACCAAATTTGACCTTCACAGAATCAATCAATTTGGTATGTGTAAGGTTCCAGGGAGCTCTTGTGTACTTGAGTTTGATGAGTGGAAGCGGAACGAGCCGGTTGGAATACCTCTTGTTCTGATTTGGGTTAGATTTTATGGACTTCCGCCGGAATTGCTTAATGATTTCCTTGAGACTTGGAGTGTTGGCTCTCTTATTGGGAAGACTCTCGAGGTGGATATGCCCTTTACACGTATGCACGGCATTGCTCGGTTGCGGGTGGGTGTGCTTGATGTTGATGCTATTCCAGGCCTGCTGGGATGGGTGTATGAGGGAATGAGTTATGATTTGATGATTGAGATTGAGGGTGCACCTTTGCCACAGGATGCCAATACAGCCTCAGGTACGTATGATAGTGCAGGTGATGGAAATGGTAAGCAGGATGATCTCATGGATCATGATCAGGCGGGTCAGCATTCTGTCTCTGGAGGGCCGGGTCAGACACCTGAGGCATCCGCGGGCAAGGCCCCAGCCTCCCCGACGCCCATGACAGGGATCCAGGGTCGCCGGTCATGTGCATTATCCGCACCGGGGCGGCTTTGGAGTGAGAGGGTAGAGGAGGATGATCATTTCGAGCATGAGTTGCCGCCGCTCTCTCCTGGATCTGAGGATGGAGGCAATGGTATGAGTATGCAGCTGTCTCGGCAGCGCCAGAGCCCAGCACAAGAGGCTTTGGCCCCGGACTCTCCGACGGGGGAGCGCGGTTCACTCTCGGCAATACCGATCAGCTCACCTCAGAGGAGGTCTTTGGCACCGGGAGCGATTCTTGATTCGACAGGACCTAAGAGTCAAGTTGAGATGCAGGAAGCTCAGGCGGCAGGCTCGTCACCTACTTTGATGGCAGCCGAGGGGAGGATGAATACTCGTTCGGGAGGCCGGACGGTGAGTCCGACGGTCGAGGAGGTGGTGGCTTTTGGCGGGATACCAGATTCTAGCGAAAGGCGACCGAGCCATCGCATTCAGGCGCAACCGGATGCAGATGACCTTCAGATGGGGCTTGCCATGCGGGCGGCCCGGAACTGCGACATCAAGGTGTCTACAGGTATGTCTGTTAATACTACTGTTTCTGTTTTACATTTTTCTGAAAACGACATAGTAGAGCGAGCAGATAAATTGGGGGTGTCTTTGGGTGAAAATGAGCACCAAGTTGCATGCTCTATTAATGAACTACTTGATCAGGAGGCGGATAGAGCTATTATCATGCTTAGGAATTTAGCTACGGTGCAACGATGGAAGATAGTGACATTAATGAGCTTGGGGTGGGTCAGCTTGAAGCATTGTGTGAAGATTTGACACCATTAGGTGGCCTTGACCATGATCCTAAGGACTCGGAGGAGCATGCGGCTCTTCCAGCTCCTACGAGAGGGCTCCCGACAAGTGATGACGTGGAAGCTAAGCAGTATGCGGCTATTGCTGATCCGGTAGAGAGCCTCAGAGGTGAACACGGTCATGCGGACTGTGTGAGCACAATCGATGATCCCCAAGCGCATACGTCGGAAAAAGGTATACGACATGTCGACAGTGCGCAGGACCGCAAGGATCAGGGTAAAACGCAGATTCCATGACGATCCATGAAAGGGATTTTTTGGAATACTAGAGGTATTGCGCACCTCTCTAAGCGTAGGTTTCTAGCGGATGCATCCATCGAGCATAATCTTGACTTCATTGCATTGCTCGAGACAGGGCGTGATAATTTCACATCTTAGTTTCTTAGTACAGTTTCTGGAGGAGTAGATTTTGATTGGCACTGTCTACCACCTCCCGGGAGGTCCGGAGGGATTCTTTTAGGAGTAAAGTGTGAAACGCTCGAGGTGGTAAACGTATTCATGGGTGAGTTTGCCATCAAATTTCACGTGAGATCGAAAGTTGATGGGTTTAGGTGGGCTCTCGTGGCTGTCTATGGTGCGGAACAGCCGGAGCTCAAACCTGACTTTCTTGCTGAGTTAGTGAGGATTTGTGGTGGGGAGACGCTGCCAATTTTGGTTGGTGGTGATTTTAATATCATTAGGCGTAGAGAAGAGAAGAATAATGATAATTTCGATGCTAGATGGTCCTTCATGTTTAATGCCATTATTGAGAATATGCATCTGCGGGAAATAGATCTCACAGGTCACCAATTCACATGGGCTAATAACTTAGAGAATCCTACATATGAGAAGCTTGACAGGGTTCTTACTAGCATTGATTGGAAACAAAAAATCCCGCGTGTAACAGTACGAGCCCTACAAAGAGGTCTTTCGGACCATACTCCTTTGCTTCTCGACTAGGGTGAGGCGGCTCACCGAGGGAACAAGGACATATTCTCTTTTGAAACCGCTTGGTTTGAGAGAGAAGGCTTTGTGGAGCTCGTCGAGCGAGAGTGGAAGTCTGAATGTAGAGGGCAGTCTAACATTGACGAATGGCAATTTAAGATTAGACATCTACGTCAGTTCCTGAGGGGTTGGGCTAAACACAACAGTGGTGTATATAGGCAGCAAAAAGAAAGTTTGCTCGATATCATCAATAAACTCGACATTAAGGCGGAGAGTTCTTCCCTCAGCGCAGATGATCGAGTTGCCAAGAGGGAGGCTGAAGTCAATCTGGCGAAACTTCTTAGAGAAGAGGAACTCAAGTGGGCACTTAGAGCGAAGGTGCGATCGTTGGTTGAAGGCGATAATATTACACAGTTTTTTCACTTAATTGCCAATGGTAAACATCAGAAAAAACGTATATTTCAGCTTGAACAAGATGAGGGTACGATTGTGGCCAAGTGAATCTTAAGATGTATATTTTAGATTTCTACAAAAAGCTTTTTAGCGCACCAGATGACAACTTTGTCTCGATGGATGAGAGTCTAGTGCAGGACATTCCCCAACTGGGTAACGATGAGAATGACATCCTGGTGGCTCCTTTCACTGAAACAGAAGTGTTGGAAGCCATTTCACAAATGAAAAATAACAAAGAGGACCTGATGCCTATGTTCCACGATCTTTTCGATGGCCATTTACAACTTTTTAAGTTAAACTTTGGCACAATTACATTGCTGCCCAAGAAGACTGATGCGACTCGCATGGAGCAGTTCAGACCGATTTGTTTACTCAATGTGAGTTTCAAAATCTTCTCTAAGGTGGGTACGAATCGACTAACGCAGATTGCCCACGCCGTGGTTCAGCCTTCTCAAACCGCTTTTATGCCGGGACGTCATATCCTTGAGGGAGTGGTCGTTTTACATGAAACACTTCATGAAATTCACTCCAAGAAACTGGATGGAGTGGTCTTCAAAGTGGACTTTGAAAAAGCATATGACAAGGTTAAATGGCCATTTTTGCAACAAGCCCTACGCATGAAAGGATTTAACCCAGCTTGGAGGAAGCAGGTTGAAGCCTATGTTCAGGAGGGCAGCGTCGGAATTAAGGTTAATGATGACATAGGTCTTTTTTTCAGACGCAAAAGGGTTTGAGACAAGGTGACCCGATGTCTCCTATCCTCTTTAATATTGTCGCAGACATGTTGGCTATTCTGATAAAATAGGGCGAAAGGAGATGGCCAGGTGGGGGGGGG
>LR738715.1:814488601-814524407 GCA_902687465.1 Secale cereale | reverse complement strand
CATGGTATCATCATTTCACCCACATGGCATGTGCAAAAAAGTAGAGAGGGTCACGGCAAAAACTGGATGCACTTCGTGTACAAAATGGACAATCTCTTTCGAGGTATCACGGTTTAGGACGAAAACTCATATGATACAAAGGCATTGCATTTTTTTGAACTCCAGAGTTTTTGTGTCTTCAAAATGCATTATTCAAATCCACATCATCAATTATCAGCCCTTTCTGAATTCATTTGGTATTTTTCATTCATTTACTGATGATTTTTTTGAGATTGCTAAATGACCGTGAAATTGAAAAGCAGTACAAATTGAACTCTGAAAAGGTTGAACTTGGCATGGTATCATCATTTCACCCACATGGCATGTGCAAAAAAGTAGAGAGGGTCACGGAAAAAACTTGATGCACTTCGTGTACAAAATGGACAATCTCTTTCGAAGTATCAGGGTTTAGGACGAAAACTCATATGATACAAAGGTATTGCATTTTTTTGAACTGCAGAGTTTTTGTGTGTTCAAAATGCACCATTCGAATCCACATCATCAGTTATCAGCCCTTTCTGAATTCATTTGGTATTTTTCATTCATTTATTGATGATTTGTTTTGAGAGAGCTAAATGACGGTGAAATTAAAAGAAGTACAAATTGAACTCTGAAAAGGTTGAAACTTGGCATGGTATCATCATTTCACCCACATGGCATGTGCAAAAAAGTAGAGAGGGTCACGGCAAAAACTGGATGCACTTCGTGTACAAAATGAACAATCTCTTTCGAGGTATCACGGTTTAGGACGAAAACTCATATGTTACAAAGGCATTGCATTTTTTTGAACTTTTTTGAACCCGAGACTTGTTGTGTGTTCAAAATGCACCATTCAAATCCACAGAATCAATTATCAACCCTTTCTGAATTCATTTGGTATTTTTCATTCATTTACTGATTTGTTTTTAGAGAGTTAAATGAGGTATAAAATGTTAGTTAGATAATTTTAGATATAGAAATGTTAGTAAGATATAAAATTTTAGATATAGAAATGTTAGATAGAAATTTTAGATATATTTGCGACAATGTTAGATAGATAAAATGTTTGTTAGATAAATTTTAGATATAGAAATTTTAGTTAGATATAAAATGAAATACCATATAAAAAATTGTTGCGCGCTACCCTATGGGCCTACAAGGCCCTGGGCCTGTATTTGCAGGCCCATAAAGACCCAGCAGACTCACAGGGCAGCGCGGCAATGTTAGGCCCACAAGCCTGCAGTAGAGAGGTGCTCGAAGGAGCAGCCGCGGCAGGGTTTATAAACCAGTGCGGCTGCCCCTCGGCTAGCGAGGTGGGACTAAACTTGCCGCACCGCACCTGTGCCAGGACCCCCTTTAGTACCAGGTCGTGGCACCAAACGGTACTAAAGGGGTGTCTTTAGTACCGGTTGGAGCCACACTACAAGAAATATGTCAACTTGTGACCGCCACTATTGGTCACTGAATGGTCACAAATTTCCATTTGTGACCTTTTTGTGACCAAAAACATAAGGTCAAAAGCTGGCCGTCATAAACTGACTATAGCGACCTTCTCTGTGAGAAGGTCATTGACGTTTATGACCAAAATATGTCTATTGTCGTGTTTTGTTCACTAGCAGCCTCCCCAGGCCACGTAGGCATCCAGCGTGGCAAGCTGATGTGGCACAAGATTCAGCCCGGTCCAACTCGGTGTTTTACATGGGCCGAGCCCAATAATTTGGCCTTATATATATTTTTTTCCGTATTAATTCTGGACAGCCACATGAGCCAGGCCCAACAATTCAACATTTTTATTTTCTGGGCCATTACTATTAATTTTATATTTTCAGCCATATTATTTTTGTGCTGGTCCCACTGGTCAGATTGGTCCCACTTGTCATGCTGATATCACAATTGGACCCACACGTGAGAAATTTCAAAATTTGTCAAACAATTTTCATAAGTGGGACCCCCTGGTCAGGTTTCCATTTCATAGTATTGAAATTATATACACAATCAGTATTTCAAATAGACTATAGAGAAAATGAAATTCATCCAAAACAACACTAAATATTACAATACATAACATGCTATTCTCACTAATGTTACACTCTGGCTGATATTACAATACATAATATGCTACCCTTGCTGATATTACAATACATAATATGCTACTCTTGCTGATAGGCTTCACGGCTTCGCATTTCATACTTCACCTATATATGCAAAAAAGAAGAAGAATAAGAACCTGTAGGCAGCATCAAACATAGCTTATACAGTTCATAAGGTCAGCTGACTATTAACGACTTTCCTATAGATTTGCTCACTGGATACACACACACTTTGCATATACTTTTGGAAGGAAGTGCAGATTCAAGAAAACTGCAGAGTTATATCTAGACTAAGATACTTGACGGTAAATAACAACAGGAAACAACAGCAGGAAAACCCAGATAGAAAGTAACAAACTTGTACCCCTGATACAGACCAGTAATCAACCCAAACAATGAGTACATTCTAACATGTTAAGTGGCTACCATTCCAATCATATTTGTACCATGCCATAGAAAAAAATCAGTGACCTCACTGCTACGGATTAAACTGATGCTCTTCTACTACTAATTAAACCATTCAAGCTCATGGTCAGGATCAACAATACTAATAACCTGTAGGTACAATGGTACAACAGCAAGCAAATAGTGGAATAATCCCACCACAGCGCGTGAAGAAAAACACTATCCTACTGCCACTCTCATCCATTCAACTGACAACATCTATTTCATGGAGGAATAGAAAGGAATAGATAGGCTAGTACCAGTTAATGATGACGTCAACGATGATATGGATGAGGTTGGCGTCGGTGAGCAGGGATCCACTTGTGCATGCATCCACTCCTCCAGCTCTAAGCAACTTCCAAGACATGGTAGTCATTGTTGAAGTAGGAGATCAGAACGACCGGACCCTGAGACAAAAAATGACAACAGTGACATCATGAGCATCATCTAAACAAACATGAAACAAAACCTAAAGAAATAAGCATCTGCCAGCAAGAGAAATTCTACCAAGACGAGGGTCTGTGAACAAACTGATCATAGATATGAAACTTTGTAATGCTCATGTTTCAGCTAATAGGGATTCCAGAACTACCAAGACTCAATTATCTCATCGACAAATAAACTTGAGGTACATTAGCAGTAATAAAATTTGATTACAAGCCAGGTGAAATGCTAACATACTCACTTACTACACAAATGTATCAGATTCAGTTCCATGCAAGAGCTTGTTCATGTCTAGAAGAGGAAATGAATGCAACTCTATATAGACAAAAACACATGTAGCAATGTTATACATAGCAAAACTTTAGTATTTGGTAGTATAATGAAAGAGCAGTTCAGTTGAGCATTCATGAAGAGGAAAACACAAGTAAAGAAGGATGTATTACTAAGTAAATGTGAAGACAGTGGAGTGGAACATGCATATAAATTTTACTGGATATGATCACAGATTCATATGAGGTGTGCATATAAATTTTACTGGATAGGATCACAGAATCGCATAATCACTAGGCCTACCAATCACTTCAACCCAAACTAAAAATAGCAGAAGCTCCAAGTCCAAATAGTAGTAATCTGATGCTACCCTATTCACATTCTTCTGACGACGCCTAGGAGCAGAGGCTGCTCAGGTTGCCGCCGGCGCCCGACGGCAGCAACTCGTTCACCACCTTCATCGCTGCGTCGCTCAGCCGACCCTGCAGGAAAGCAGACATCACGACCATCACACTGCCATCTTGTAGGTGAGTCGGGAGGTGACATCGAACATGATGATTGCACACTGGCCATGGATGCTAAAAAACAACAAGAGAAAGTAAGAATCCTATGTGGTAAAATGATGTGTATAGTTGCTGAAAAATGTTCCCGGCCAGTTCATGAACTGACATCTTTGAGAAACAGCAGGTCATTTCAGATTATCAAGGGCCCAGTTGCAACAATGTAGAGGAAATTTTGATGATCATTTATAAATTTTAATAAAATATTCTAGTAAAATCTCATATGGCATACACTAGCTATATACTGCAGAATAAATAGAGATCGGAGGTAGTATATCTTATCTTCTCTATAACTTTAATCGCATCATCACAGTGCGCCGCCTCTCGGCGAGTCAGCCTGGTCGTGTGGGAGGTAGCGATATGGCTATGACCGGCGGTCTGGCCATCCTCCGACTCAGGCTTCTTTGACTAGAGGCGCTGCCACGCACGCACAGAAGATGGATACAAGCGTCTTGCTGCTGCCAAAGGGGGCCATCTATTCTCTCATCAGTACACTTCTTCGTGTATCATCGCAACTTCCTATTTGGCATGTCCCTTTTTAAGGACCTAGGCATTTGCACTTCTTCAAAAATTGAGCGCACGTCTCAATGCAAAACCATAAATTTCGGCTGCCAGAAATTAGGATTGATTATTTTCCATAACTACTCCTAATTAATAGCATGCAACTCCTCAATCGTAGGCCACAAGGCTCCCAGAATCAATCGCAGCAGGAAGGAAATCATCGAATCCTTTCATGCGATACTTCAGCCTTCGATCAGGGCGCTAAAGACCAGAAAAGAGTATACACATACCTGGGTGGGGGGCCCTTGGCATCGGGGGGCCCGGGACGGCCGCCCCTCTCGCCCCCCCCCCTCAGGGCCGGGCCTGGCGGCCATGACGAGGCCGGCGAAGGCGATCTCGTTGACCAGCGTACCGTAGGGCCGTCTCCCCGCCGCGCCGCCCACCAGGTCGTCCTCGTCGGTGATGGAGAAGGCGTGGTCCATGTATCCATCCCGCTGCCAGCCGGTCGGGCGCCGCCGCCACCACCACAGTCCACGTGGTTCCGGGACGGAGCGGGTGGCGCTGCCTCACCTGAGCCGCCTCAAGATCTGGACGTGCGGGGGCGGGATTGGGGAGATCTGGAGAGGTGGTGGAGTGGGGTGAGAGGGGAGGAGGAAGCTTGCGGGGTGGGCAAAGGCGATGGGGAAGGGGAAGCGGTGGCGTGGTCGCTTGTGCCGCCGTTGCGAGGTCCGCGCCATGGGACTGGGAGGGAGATGGGACGGGGGAGGCGCGGGGGAGGGAGATGCCTCGATCGGATCTGGGAATGGGAGAGGACGAGGGTGGGTGGGTGGGTGAGTTAGGGTTTGGGTTTTTCGGGCAAAGCTCCATCGTTGATGGGTGTTGTGATGGATAGCTCACATCGTTTCTGACTAGGTGATCCGCGTGATTGTTGTTCCTCGCTTCTCATTGGCCGGTTATTTTGCGATAGAATCTATAAAATTTGAACCCAATTCTCCAACATTTTAAAGAAAAACAAAAAAATCTGTGTTGTAAAGATGGACCGCATCATTTTTCAAAAATATTAGTCCAGTATTTATTTACAATCAACTAAAATGTCAAGATGTTTCCATCCATTTTTTCGAGTGCTTGAAATGAGTTTTTGTGTGAAGGACCTACCATATATTTGTTGCCAATTTGTACCAAATCATTTTTATAAAATACTAGGCCATATTGAATGCACAATTGACAAAATGGTTGGGTGTCCAAGCTTTTATCCACCTCTCGTGAAAAAGACAAAGTTCCGCCGATCCAGCTGGAAGCGGGTCAAATTTGAACTGTAGCTGCCTCATAGTTTGCTATTTATTTTTTCCAAAAATCATTTCTAGGTACATAAGTATCTATTTAATCAGAGAAACACCAAAAAAAATTCCAAGATTCAACCACTAGCTAGCAACGGTCATTCCCGCCGTTTTGACCTCATTTTGAAACGGGCATAAAAAATTCAAAACAATTCAAAAAATAGGAAAACCTTCGCATTGTGTCATTATATATGACCAAGTTACCAGAAAAAAAATAAACTTGTAATACATTCATTCTTTTAAAAAAGTGTTCTCAGAAATGAGCTATCATGCGTGAAGATTCATGGCTTTCAAGCCAAATGATCAATCCTATGGCCACATTCATAGCATATTTTGTTCAAATGATGTCATATTGTGCACAAGGGTGCATCTTGGAATGGCAAACAATGTTGCCTAAGGGAGTTTTCACTTTCTTTGGACGAAAAAATCATTTTCCATTTTTCGAGTGCCCAAAAGGAGGATTTTTTGTGAAGGACCTCCCAAATAATTGTTGCAAAATTGGACCAAATCATTTTTATAAAATACTAGGCCATATTTAATGCACAATTGACCAAATGGTTGGGTGTAAAAAGTTTTGATCCACCTCTCGTGAAAAAGACAAATTTCAGCAGATTCAGTTGGAAGCGGGTCAAATTTGAACTGTAGCTGCCTTGTAGTTTGCTCTTTATTTTTTACAAAAATCATTTCTAGGTACATAAGTATCTATTTAAGCAGAGAAACACCAAAAAAAAATCCAAGATTCAATCACTAGCTAGCAACGGTCATTCCCGCCGTTTTGACCGCATTTTGAAACGGGCATAAAAAATTCAAAAAAAATCAAAAAATAGGAAAACCTTTGCATTGTGTCATTATATATGACCAAGTTACCAGAAAAAAATATAAACTTGTAATACATTCATTCTTTTAAAAAAGTGTTCTCATAAATGAGCTATCATGCGTGAAGATTCATGGCTTTCAAGCCAAATGATCAATCCTATGGCCACATTCATAGCATAGTTTGTTCAAATGATCTCATATTGTGCACAAGGGTGCATCTTGGAATGGCAAACAATGTTGCCTAAGGGAGTTTTCACTTTCTTTGGACGAAAAAATCATTTTCCATTTTTCGAGTGCCCAAAAGGAGGTTTTTTTGTGAAGGACCTCCCAAATAATTGTTGCAAAATTGGACCAAATCATTTTTATAAAATACTAGGCCATATTTAATGCACAATTGACCAAATGGTTGGGTGTAAAAAGTTTTGATCCACCTCTCGTGAAAAAGACAAATTTCAGCCGATTCAGCTGGAAGCGGGTCAAATTTGAACTGTAGCTGCCTTGTAGTTTGCTCTTTATTTTTTACAAAAATCATTTCTAGGTACATAAGTATCTATTTAATCAGAGAAACACCAAAAAAAATCCAAGATTCAATCACTAGCTAGCAACGGTCATTCCCGCCGTTTTGACCGCATTTTGAAACGGGCATAAAAAATTCAAAAAAAAATCAAAAAATAGGAAAACCTTCGCATTGTGTCATTATATATGACCAAGTTACCAGAAAAAAAATATAAACTTGTAATACATTCATTCTTTTAAAAAAGTGTTCTCAGAAATGAGCTATCATGCGTGAAGATTCATGGCTTTTAAGCCAAATGATCAATCCTATGGCCACATTCATAGCATATTTTGTTCAAATGATCTCATATTGTGCACAAGGGTGCATCTTGGAATGGCAAACAATATTGCTTAAGGAAGTTTTCATTTTCTTTGGACGAAAAAATCATTTTCCATTTTTCGAGTGCCCAAAAGGAGGTTTTTTTGTGAAGGACCTCCCAAATAATTGTTGCAAAATTTGACCAAATCAATTTTCTAAAATACTAGGACATATTTAATGCACAGTTGACAAAATGGTTGGGCGTAAAAAGTTTTGATCCACCTCTCGTGAAAAAGACAAATTTCCGCCGATTCAGCTGGAAGCGGGTCAAATTTGAACTGTGGCTGCCTCATAGTTTGCTATTTATTTTTTACAAAAATCATTTCTAGGTACATAAGTACCTATTTAATCATAAATACATGGTTTGGTGGCGATACGTCGAGGTTTGGGCGGTGGTCGAGGGCCCCAACTCTAGAGCGCGTAAACTCGCATGCCCGCTGCGTGGTCACTGCGTGAATGTGGCGTTGCCATGTGTTCTGGGCGGCCTAGGCATGTTTAGTGGGTTGGCCACTCCCCAGGTAGGTGCTAGGAAGAAAATTACAACATAAGATTCTCACGAGGAGACCGATCGATGCTCAAACATGAATTAGCAGCCAAGTGTTTGATTAGCGGTACGGAAAATGCACATGGCTAATGGGCGTGAGTTTTGGTTGAGGATGATCAGTTACTAAGAAGACCGTCTTCACAAATTTTGAGCTCAAAAGGAGGAGTCTAGGTGGTACTTGCTTTGCAAAGTACCACACTGGACATAAATACGAATGTTGAAGATGGGCTCAAAATAATGAATGGATTGAGCTGGCATTTGGTGGAGGATAGTTATTTGGGCATAGGAAAGCACTGTAGAAAATGGATACCATTTGGACATGCCAAAGTGGTACTTCCTTCACAAAGTGTTTTTATGAACAGAATAGGAAAATGAATATTTTTGAATTATTTCTGAACTAGGCAAGGAAGGTTTTTTACATATTTGACGAATATATGACCCAAAGAATTTATGAGATTTTTTGGGGAATTTTGGGAATGACAGAAATATAGGTTGCTTCACAATCTAGGGCAAAAACTGCCACATGGACATGACACATAGGCAAAACTGATGAGGTGGCGCCTAGTCGTAGCAACCCACCACAATTTTCAAGGTTATGACCATCTATATTGGTCACGAACAGCTAGAAATAAGGCAGCGAACCAGTGCTATCTGCTTTGTGACCATTTCGTGTAAGGAAATTATGACCTTTCTGACCAAAATGGTCGTTATAGTTTAGGGTTTGGAGCCCCCCGAACAGCTTTTGACCAATTGGTCTGAAATGGTCATAGATCTATGACCAATTCTTCCAGGGTCACTAACAAAAGGTCATAAGTTGACATATTTCTTGTAGTGCCACCAACCGGTACTAAAGGGGGTGCCCTTCCCGCCGCTTGGCCTAGCCAAAACAGGCCTTTAGTACCGGTTGGTGGCTCCAACCGGTACTAAAGGTCCATCCTATATATACAACACTTACGAATTTTCAGTTTTCCCTCTGTTCTGTTCTGTTTCTTCCTCTCCGTCGACGCCATCGCCGCCCATGGCGCGCTGCCCCAGTCCCCGTCCCCATCGCCGTCGCGGCCCCCGTCGCCATCGCGCGCCGCCCCCATCCCCGTTCGCTGTCGCCGCCCCCGTCCTCGTCCCCGTTCGCTGTCGCCTCCCCCGTCGCCGTCGATGCCACCGTCGTCGTCGCCGCCCCCATCGTCGTTGCCTCGACCTCGCCGTCGCCGTCGCCTCGACCTCGCCCGCGCGGTGAGGCCCTCTCCCCCGGCCCCTCGCACACACACACGCGCGTGCGCGCGCGCACACACACACATACACACTTTTTCTGTTTTTTAGAAATTTTAGTTTTAGCTAGATGAATTAGATTAATTTTAAACAGTATATAGAAATGTTAGTTATATAGAAATGTTAGAAATTTTAGAAATGTTAGTTTTAGCTAGATGAATTAGATTAACTTTCAAATTGTTAGACGATGATCCATTTTTTTAGTTTCTTATAATTTTAGTTATAGAAATTAAGAATGTTATGTTTGCATATAGTATTAGTTATAAAAAAGTTAGAAATTTTTCTTTTTTTTAGTTCTAGAAATATTAGAAATGTTATACAAATGTTAGTTATATATATAGAAATGTTATAATTTTTTTCTTCTGTTTTTTAGTTATAGAAATATTAGAAATGTTATAGAAATGTTAGTTATATAGCATTGTTAGAAATGTTATAGAAATGTTAGTTATATATAAATGTTAGAAATTTGAGTTATCAAAATCCAATCATTAAAAAAATGTTACTTTTTGCGGGCATATAGCTAGTATTTGTTCTCGACGATGCCCGACCCGCAACCTCGCCGTCGACCCGTCCGCGACGACGTCCGGCTGACCCATGTCCGGGACTGGGCTGCGCCGGGCTGGCACTGGGAGGTGTTGCCTGGAGGGGCGCGCCGCTTGATGAGGAACCTGGCCCCGGGTCCCGTCGTCGACCCTAATCTCGTTTGGTGGCATTCGCGTGGGCCAGTTTCGGTGCGGAGGGAGCCGGCCCCACCGAAGGTGGTACGTCGCTGTGTCAGGGAGGAGGACGAGCACGTCCGTCGCTACATGGTTGCGTTAGAGGGCGGCAGGTTCTCCAATACCTAGCAGTTTCTTCAGGGATCTCACTTCAGCTATGATCCTGTGAGGGTTCCTTCTCTTTGGGTGTCCACTGCCCGCGTCGCAGGAACCGCGAGTGTCCTAGATTCTTCTGTAGTATTCGATATTATTAGCTACCTAGCTAGTGATGTATTCGAAATTATATATTATTCGAGACGATGTATGCGATATTATATATTGTTCGAGATGATGTATTCGAGATTATATCTATTATTTGAGACGATGTAATTTGAATACTTAATTATTTTGTATTTCTTTTGGATTAGTTAAATAAAAGCTATGGAGGACAATACCGACAGAGAGGGAGAACAGACCCTGTTCGATATGATACGCCATCCTCGCGGGCCAGATGATGATCAGAATGAAGAAGATTATAACGGTTCCGAATTTCTAAACAACATCGGAGAGGGTGATATGATATTCGATCGCGACGACCGTATCGATGAAGTCATGAACTACGATGATGACGAAGAAAATGTTGATCTTGAAACAACAAAGACCGGCGAGGTATATATATATATATATTTATATAAGCAGGTGATACGTCTCAAACGTATCTACTTTTCCAAACACTTTTGCTATTGTTTTGCCCTCATTCTTGCACGATTTGAACTAAACTAACCCGGACTGACGCTGTTTTCAGCAGAGCTGCCTGTATGGTTTTATTGTGTGCAGGAAAATGGATTTTTAGGTGTCTCAGAAAATTCCAAGAAAAATCACAGAAAATCCACGCACCCAAAGGGCCATTGTGCCAGAAGTGGGGCCAGAGGGCAGCCAGGGGGGCCCCAGGCGCCCTGCTGGCGCGGCCCCACCCCTGGCCGCGCCAGGAGGACGCCTGGGAGGGTCCTCCCCCCTCTGGTGCCCTACCTTGGCTCCTATTTATTCCCGTGGCGAGGAAACCCCAGAACAGAAGTCGTTTTTCCAGTTTCCGTCGCGGAGCCGCCGCCACCCTCTGTTCTTCTTCGGAAGGGCTAATCTGGAGGCTGATTTGGCCTCCGGAGAGGGGAGATCGTCGCCATCGTCATCATCATCACCACTCCATCCTCCCTCCATGACTTCTCCTTCCATGTGTGAGTAATTCCCTGCTGTAGGCAAAGGGGATGGTAGGGATTGGATGAGTTAGATCATGTAATAGTTTTTCAGATTGTTGGGGGCATGTTGCCTATCATCTACTTTGGTGTTTATCATCTTTGCTTCAACTTGTTGCTCTTAATGCTTGTCACTTTGGGCCCGAGTGCCATGTTTTCAGATCTGAACCCTATGTGTTTGCATGAATATATTTGTGTTCTTGATCCTATCTATGAGTTGTTTGCACCTATTATGGTCCAGAACCGGCGATTCCAAATGTGACAGCTTGGGACACCAAAGGGGATGGTCCATAATTTGAGGATTCCATGTATCCATTGAGTTTATTGCTTTGTTCCGGTGCTCTTTGACAGGAGCACCTTAATCTCCATAAGTTCCTTTTGGCCCCATTCGTAGCGGGATGGTAGGACAAAAGATGTTGTGAAAGTTCTTATTGCAAGCACGTACAACTACCTGTGGGATACATGCCTAATGTTTGATATTTGCCTAGATGATCATTACTTTTCTGTGTGCCTTGCCCCAAGTTAGATTCGTGATGTATCTCATCCTTGCAGCGCCCAACCATCCATCTCCCTAGCCTACAGTGTTTCAATCCTTCTGGTTATTAGTTGTTACTTTTGCTGTTTACTTTTGCTGTCACCACCATCACTATCATATCACCGTTACCACTTATCTTTTGTTGCAAGTAAGTATATTTCAGGTGCGGTTGAATTGACAACTCAACTGTCAAATCTTATAAATACTCTTTGGCTCCCCGTGTGTCGAATCTATAAATTGGGTTATTCTTACCCGCGAAGACTATCTCGATCCCTTACGGTTGAGGGTTATCAAGTACCGTTTTCTGGCGCCGTTGCCGGGGAGCATAGCAATATTTACAAGTCTACTTGAAGTATCCTACCTGCTGCACTTCATCCTCTATGGGTAAGAAAGGAGACCCCAAGGTTCCGATCTTACTATCCACTACAAGAAGAGGTACTGTTCTGAACACTAGTGCTACACTTGATTCACCTTCTGTTATGAGTAAGTTTGCCTCACCACCACCACATGATGCTTCTACTGAATCTGTTACTATGTCCGATACTTTTGATGATGCTTCTACTACTCTTGATGATATTGGTTCACTTGGTAATGCTCTTGAGAAACAGATCGCTGCTGCTGCAAAAAAATCTGGAATTGAAATTCCTGTTACTCGCTACCCTATTGGTGGAACTTATGATTATCCTGATTTGAGTAAACTCAAGGAGAGACTCCTTGATGATGATTACATTATGCTTGATGATGATTTATGCAGGGAACTGACAGAGTTTGCCGACTCTGACCCTGAAGCTATTAAGAAGCTACTTGAAAGACACTCCTTGAAGAACAAGACTGTTCCTGATCCTGAATTTGCTACATCTCCTATATGCATCAATGATCTTGTTTATGATTTCTCTGTTGATCTTTCACTTATATCTATGGTTGAAGCTGACCCCTTTTATGGCAGAGAAAATGATGATGCTATTGCACACCTGACCAAACTCACTGAGTTGGGTGGCTTGTTTACCACGAATGAAAAGATACGAAACATTTATGTGACTAAGCTTCTTCCTTTCTCTTTGAAGGAAGGTGCTAAAACATGGTATGATGCAATACCATGTGGTTCCATTAAGAGTCCTCAAGACTTAGCTCACTCTTTTGTTGATAAGTACTTTCCTGCTCATATGCAACATGCTGCTTTATAAAGAATTTATAACTTTAAACAGTTGCAGGATGAGCACCTTCCTAAAGCTTGGGGGAGGTACTGTAGTCTGATCCAGGCTAGACCAGAACATGGAGTCCCTAAGAATGAATTAATCGATATATTTTATGCTGGTCTAACTGATGAATCCAGGTCCTATTTGGATAGTTGTGCTGGTTGTGTTTTCAGGAAAAGAACACCGGACGATGCAGAAGAATTGATGGGCAGGATTGCCAAAAACCATGAAGATTGGTCCGTCCCTGAACCACCTCCACCACCAAAGAAGAGGGGCATGCTTGTTCTAAGCCCGAAGATATGCAAGAAGCAAAGAAGTCTATTAAAGAGAAGGGTATTAAAACTGAAGACGTGACGAATCTACCCCCTATTGAGAAGTTGTGTGAGCTTACCACTCACCCTCCTATGGTAGAGGTACACTCTCCTTTAGATTTCAACGCAAGTGACATCCCTCATGGTAAGCCTCCTGATCAGTGTTTAGATGAGCTTCATAATTTTATTATGAAGCAAAGTCATTTTAATGAGAGGATACAAAGTCAATTGCATGATAATTCCCTTGCTATCAAAACTTTGCTTGATGTTCTAGGTAGAACAGTTAATGATGTTAAATGTCTTGTGAAGCATTTTCATATGGTTCAAACTCAGCTTGAACAAATTTCTAATGTGCAAAAAGATTTGCTTGCTAACAATACCAAACAAGATGATTTACAGGCCTTCGGGATTATGACCAGAGGAGGAACTAGCACTAAAGATCCTCTCTATCCAGAGGGGCATCCGAGGAGAATCGAGCAAGATTCTCAAATGCAGGAAGAAGAAATTGTTGGCTCTCCAAAGAAGAAGAAGAAGAAACACAAGGAGGCTGACAATTCCAATGATCCTATTACAAGTGAAGAGCCAGCTGTTGATCCCAACAGTATATCTACCTGCGATGCTGAGACTAAAGACAGTGCCGAACCTGAAGATAAGGATAAGGAGAAGAATGATCCGCCTGAAGTTCGAGAAGAAGAAGCACCTGACAAACGCAAGAAGTACACTAGAGAAGACTTCGTCGCAAGAAGACATGGGAAGGAAAGAGAACCATGGATACAGAAACCCATGCCCTTTCCAGGTAAGTCTCTCAAATCTAAAGAAGAAGAGCATTATAATAAGTTTTGTGAGTGGATGAAACCTCTTTTTCTTCAAATCCCTTTGACTGATGCTATTAAGTTACCTCCCTATTCAAAATATATGAAAGATATTGTTACTAATAAAAGAAAAGTTCCTAATGAAGCAATATCTACTATGCTTGCTAACTACTCTTTCAGTGGCAAGATTCCTGAGAAGCTTGGTGATCCAGGTATACCCACCATTCCTTGCTCCATAAAGAATAATTATGTCAAAACTGCTTTATGTGATCTTGGAGCAGGAGTGAGTGTTATGCCTTTCTCTCTTTACAAGAGGCTTTGTTTAGAGAAACTAATTCCTACAGATATCTCTCTTCAGATGGCTGACAAGTCAACAGCCGTCCCGATAGGTATTTGTGAGGATGTACCCGTAGAAGTTGCTAATTCTTTGATCCTTACTGATTTTGTCGTGCTTGACATGCCCGAGGATGGGAGCATGTCCATTATTCTTGGTAGACCTTTTCTTAACACCGCATGTGCTATTATTGATTGCAATAAAGGAAAGGTTACCTTCAATGTGAATGATAAAGAACACACGGTCTATTTTCCAAAGAAGACCGACAAGAGGCATGGCCTCAACTCTATAGAAAATATCGAGACCGTGAAGATTGGAGAATGGGACTGTCCACTACATGTGCACCACAAATACAAAACTATTATGGTGGGGACAATGTCCATTAAAGTAAAGGTGCAATGATCACTTCGTAAGAGGTGGGACTTTTTGCTCTATATATCGCCTGTTTGTTGGTAAGACTTGATCAACCTTACTAGTGATCATGTTTTATATAGGTAAAAAGTTGAGCTTGTTATGTTTTCATTTGTTTTAGCTTTTGTTCTCCTTGTTGTACCAAGTGTTTGTGTTTTTGAAGCTTCACAGTACTAATCACTACTTTAAGTTTTTAGAAAGTTTTGCAGCTTTTTGAACTTCGAGAAAATTTCAACAGTGAAGTTTTCAGAAAAATTCCAGAAAAATTAAAATTAAAATTTCCATGCCGGGAGTGACCCAGAGGCACCTGGGGCTGACCAGGGGGGCCACCAGTGGCCCAGGCGGCCAGCTGGCGCGGCGTGCCCTCTGGCCGCGCCCATAGGGCGCCTGGGGCCCACAGGTCCCGCCTCCAGGTGAGTCTTCTTCCTCTTTCTCTCTTTCTCTCCAAAAAACACGAGTTCTGCACCTGTTCTTGCGTTCTTGCTGTTCATGGAGGCAATTTTCGATCTCTCTCTACAGCCCATCATTCGAGCTGAGATTTTGAACAAATACTCCCTGGTATGTAACTCCTCCACCCCTCCAATTAGATTTTTTGTTGGTGGCTTCATTTGTGAGTATTTAGTAGTTCTTGGTGCTGTGTAGATGAGCTTGCATGCATGTGTAGAAATTTATTTTCCAAGTTTTGATGCAAGTTTATGCCTTAGGTAAGTGAGTTGATTAGTTTGCCTTAACCCACTTTGTTTAAATCCTTGTTTTTGTAATTTGTCAAAAATTTCAGAAATGAGTTTGTTAGGAAGGGCAAAGGGGTGGCTTGAGAAGAAGAAGCCCGCGCGCTCCGATCGAGTTACTAGAGCCGCAGCTTCACCCTCGACTGCTAGGGCGAGCTACAATGAAGATCATGTGCCCCTAGAGTTGTTGGAAGACACAAATCCAGCACGTGCGATGATGTTCCCATGTGATGAATTCCTTGAAGCTGCAGGAATTAAGGATGAGTTTTATAACCTTTGTGCTAATGCAGGTCTGGCACGGCTCGTCACGTGCCGTGTTGCTCAATATCAAAAACTCACCTCCGGTTTCATTAACAGTTTTAGATGTAACCTTGATACTGGTTCTATTGAGTTTAAAATTTACAATAATCTTTTGACCATGCCCTTGGAAAAATTTGTGAAATAATAGGTGTGCCAAACGTTGGGCGGACGGCGAAGATGACCTCTCAGCCCTCCGAGCTGAGAACCGTCTTCAACTCTCTCTACAGCATGGATACGAGGGATATTCATCGGTCAAAAATCTCCAGCATCTTATTCCCTCACCTCAGGTATTTTGCGTATTATTTTGCTAGAGGGGTGTTAGCTCGTGACAACACGAGCAACATTTCTACGCCGGATATTGCTATCCTGGCAACCGCCCTCTCAGGGAGGTTTGATTATAATGTGGGTGCCTTAATTGCTCGACGCCTTGCTATGAACGGTAACAAGGGAGATTTATTTGGTGGCGTTTATGCCACACTTATCTTAGAGTATCTTAAAGGCACCCCACACCCAGATGATAAGCCTTTTACTTATTTAAGTTTTGATCTTGCTGCTATGAAAAGGCATAAGTTTGTTACCATGACTTATGAGTTTCGTAACCTTGTTTATATCTTGCGTTTCGGAACTACCGCGGAGCGCAAGATCCGTCTACCTGCACCTCTTTTGTTTGATTTTTCTCGCAGGAACGGATGGTCCTTTGATGTTATCCAGTTCGATGAGTTCATGGTCCAGCATCAGTTTCATAACCCCATGGAGGGGGTTGTGCCCGACGAGGAGGAGCACGGTGAGTTACCACCTTTTGAGGGGGAGACCGTCACCCAGTTTGGTGAAGGGTCTTCCTCTGCTTGGAGTGCGGACCCTTCTTCATGGGAGGATCTGAGGACTTCGGTGTATGCGCCGGAATCCTTATACGACCCTTGGACTCACCAGTACCACCCCGGAGCAGGAGGCTCCTGGGGGCAGTAGCTACTACCAACTTAGGCCAAAAGCCTAAGCTTGGGGGAGTACGTGCCCTTCTCACTTTTCCATTGTATTATCCGTTTTATTTTTGTTCGCTTTGATCTTTTCGAAGTTTTTGCCTGTTCTTCTTTGTTCTTTCTTTGCAAAAACAACAAAAAGATTTTCTCTTTCTTTTGCTTTCGTTCAACCTTTGAAAAAACCCAAAAAGATTTCCTTTCTCTCTTTAGTTTGCTTTGTTTTCAGAGTTCAGGTCGAGTCCGTGATGGCATTTAATTATATTTCCTACGTTCGATCGTGCAAGTGACAAGGCAGTAATGACGAAGATCGACGGAAGGGAAGCAACAAGGAAAACCGGTATGAACTCTTCTTGTTTCTACTTTTGTACATATGCCTGTACTTATGATCTAGAGACCAGCTTGTAGCGACATAGTGCTATGTTTACATGCTTTCCCAGTGGTTCATGCTTTCTTTGTGGCTAATCTCAAATAGCTAGAGTATATAATGTGTTATTGAAATGATTTACATGCATTACATTGTTCATAGTTTGGTATACTAAGGTGGTATTTCCCTTTGGAGAATTCTTGGATTGACTTGGCACATGTTTACACATGTTTAAGACTAAAAAGTCTTCTTTGCCTTGATGATCTTTGAGTTTCAGAATAGTTATATCACTTTCATGCCCAATTCAATGTTGCTTTGTCGCTCTGCATGATTATGACCGTTATTGCTCTCTAGTTGGTCGCTTCCCAGTCTCTTGCTAGCCTTCGCTCGCACTAAGCGGAATTCTGCTTGTGCATCCAAATTCTTTCAAACCAGTTATTCCATATGAGTCCACCATACCTTCCTATGTGGTATTTACCGGCCATCCTAACGAAGACTTTCTTGTACCATCTCGAAATTATTCAAATTTACTCCTGTTTTGTGCCTCTGTTTTAGCTCATTAGGAAGTAGTAGGTAATTCATGATCTTCTTATGTTGGACAAGTTTTATCCCGGGATTGCATGTCTAATTTGCAAACCCCTAATACGAGGAGGGACTGGCATGAGTGCGCCCAGCTCACAAAAGATAATCACAACCAACAAACCCTCCTTCATGCTTTGTTTATGAGAAATCAGAAAACTTTGGTAGTGATAAACAAAGGAGATTAAGGGGATGTGATCTTCCCCATCTTGGGAGCCGTTCCTTGAAACATGTCTAGCATAAGAAGTGATTGGGTTGTCTACTAGCATTCGTTGACGAAATATGCACCTCCCAAAATCATTTTTACCTCTGTTTTCAAAACCAAGAGCTCTGGTACATGTTTAGTCTTTGCTTCCAACCACGGGTTTTCAACCTCGCCATCAAATTCCACGGTTCGAGAGTCTCCACCTTCTTTCTTCAAAGCACCAACTAGGAGAGCATAATTGTCATTCTGAGTGTAATGTGCATTGTCCCAAAGTATTACATTGTCTTCTGCATGCTTGTGGTATTATTTATTCTGAAATTCTTAGTTCTAGTTGTTGGGGAACGTAGCAGAATTCAAAAATTTTCTACGCTTTCACCAAGATCCAACTATGGAGACATCTAGCAACGAGCAAGTAAGAGTGCATCTACATACCGTTATGTAGATCGCGAGCGAAAGCTTTCGAAGAAGCATGGATGAAGTAGTCGTACTCTTTGCGTTCTTCGTCACCGATGATCTAGCACCGAACGGACGGCACCTCCGCGTTCAACACACGTCCGGTACAGCAACGTCACCTCCTTCTTGATCCAGCAAGGGGGAGGAGAAGTCGTCAGAGATCCAGCAGCACAACGGCGTGGTGGTGGATGCAGTGGAGATCGCAGCAGGGCTTCGCCGGGCGCCCTGCGTTGGGAGTATGGAGGTGTGACGGGAGGGGGAGAGGTGCCAGGGCAAGGGTGTGGCTTCCCTCTCCCCCCCCCCACATATATATAGGGGGGCAGGGGGTGCGCCAGCCCCCTGCAGATCCAATCTGCAAGGGGGGGCGGCGGCCAGGGGGGAGTCCTTGCCCCCCAAGGCAAGTGGGGCGCCCCCTCCCCCTTAGGGTTTCAACCCTAGGCGCATGGGGGGTGGGCCCTAGTGGTGCGCCAGCCCATTACGGCTGGACACTTCCCCCTTGCGGCCTAGGGGCCCCACCGGGATGGGTGGCCCCACCTGGTGGACCCCCGGGGCCCCTCCGGTGGTCCCGGGACGCTCCCAGTGACCCCCAGAGATCACCCGATGGCCGAAACCTGACTTCCTATATATCAATCTTTACCTCCGGACCATTCCGGAACTCCTCGTGACGTCCGGGATCTCATCCGGGACTCCGAACAACTTTCGGGTTTCCACGTGCATTTATCTCTACGACCCTAGCGTTACCGAACCTTAAGTGTGTAGACCCTACGGGTACGGGAGACACGTAGACATGACCGAGACGACTCTCCGGTCAATAACCAACAGCGGGATCTGGATACCCATGTTGGTTCCCACGTGTTCCTCGATGATCTTCATCGGATGAACCACCGTGTCAAGGATTCACTCAATCCCGTATGTTATTCCCTTTGTCCATCGGTACGGTACTTGCCCGAGATTCGATCGTCGGTATTCCCGATACCTTGTTCAATCTCGTCATGGCAAGTCTCTTTACTCGATCCGTAATCCATCATCCCGTGACCAACTACTTAGTCACAATGAGCTCATTATGATGATGTCTTACCGAGTGGGCCCAGAGGTACCTCTCCGTCATACGGAGTGACAACATCCCTGTCTCGGTTCGTACCAACTCAACAGACACATTCGGAGATACCCGATGCGTACCTTTATAGCCACCCAGTTACGTTGTGACATTTGGCACACCCAAAGTATGCCTACGACATCCGGGAGTTGTACAACCTCATGGTCTAAGGAATAAATACTTGACACCGAAAAACTTATGCATTACGAACTATACGATCTCGTGCTATGCTGAGGATTGGGTCTTGTCCATCACATCATTCTCCTAATGATGTGATCTCGTTATCACTCACATCCTATGTCCATGGTCAGGAAACAGTGACCATCTGTTGATCAACGAGCTGGTAACTAGAGGCCTACCAGGGACTCATTTTGGTCTATGTATTCACACATGTATCGCTGTTTCCGTACAATACAATTCAAGCATGAATAACAGACGATTATCTTGAACAAGGAAATATAATAATAATACTTTTATTATTGCCTCTAGGGCATATTTCCAACACTAGTCTCCTTTAAAACTCTGGAGGAGTTTCTGCATTTATGTTTTGCTTCACTCATGGAGGTTAGCGAGATACCACTCTAGTATGTTCAAGCTATGTGCAATGTAATCTTGTCTTGATTTTCAGTAGCATATTATTTACTTTTAGTTATTTGTGATTGGTCACTTGAAAGAAGGATTGCTTCGTACATTCTCCTCATAGCATAGTTTCAATACTTGCTAGACTCTTTTCGTAGTACATGCTTATATACATCTAATGAAGCAAAAGAGTTTGTCAAAGTTTTCTTTGTCGCGTCCAGTTCGTTGAACTGAATTGCTTGAGGACATGCAATATGCTAAGCTTGGGGGAGTTGATACGTCTCAAACGTGTCTACTTTTCCAAACACTTTTGCTATTGTTTTGCCCTCATTCTTGCATGATTTGAACTAAACTAACCCGGACTGACGCTGTTTTCAGCAGAGCTACCTGTATGGTTTTATTGTGTGCAAGAAAATGGATTTTTAGGTGTCTCAGAAAATTCCAAGAAAAATCACAGAAAATCCACGCACCCGAAGGGCCATTGTGCCAGAAGTAGGGCCAGAGGGCAGCCAGGGGGGCCCCAGGCACCCTGCTGGCGCGGCCCCACCCCTGGCCGCGCCAGGAGGCCGCCTGGGAGGGTCCTCCCCCTTCTGGTTCCCTACCTTGGCTCCTATTTATTCCTGTGGCGAGGAAACCCCAGAACAGAAGTCGTTTTTGCAGTTTCCATCGCGGAGCCGCCGCCACCCTCTGTTCTTCTTCGGGAGGGCTAATCTGGAGGCTGATTTGGCCTCCGGAGAGGGGAGATCGTCGCCATCGTCATC
Source organism: Secale cereale (assembly GCA_902687465.1). NCBI lineage: Eukaryota > Viridiplantae > Streptophyta > Magnoliopsida > Poales > Poaceae > Secale > Secale cereale. The sequence goes on along the minus strand of LR738715.1, from coordinate 814,503,657 downwards.
ATCATCACCACTCCATCCTCCCTCCATGACTTCTCCTTCCATGTGTGAGTTATTCCCTGCTATAGGCAAAGGGGATGGTAGGGATTGGATAAGTTAGATCATGTAATAGTTTATCAGATTGTTGGGGGCATGTTGCCTATCATCTACTTTGGTGTTTATCATCTTTGCTTCAACTTGTTGCTCTTAATGCTTGTCACTTTGGGCCCGAGTGCCATGTTTTCAGATCTGAACCCTATGTGTTTGCATGAATATATTTGTGTTCTTGATCCTATCTATGAGTTGTTTGCACCTGTTATGGTCCGGAACCGGCGATCCCAAATGTGACAGCTTGGGACACCAAAGGGGACGGTCCATAATTTGAGGATTCCATGTATCCATTGAGTTTATTGCTTTGTTCCGGTGCTCTTTGACAGGAGCACCTTAATCTCCATAAGTTCCTTTTGGCCCCGTTCGTAGCGGGATGGTAGGACAAAAGATGTTGTGCAAGTTCTTACTGCAAGCACGTACAACTACCTGTGGGATACATGCCTAATGTTTGATATTTGCCTAGATGATCATTACTTTTCTGTGTGCCTTGCCCCAAGTTAGATTCATGATGTATCTCATCCATGCAGCGCCCAACCATCCATCTCCCTAGCCTATAGTGTTTCAATCCTGCTGGTTATTAGTTGTTATTTTTGCTGTTTACTTTTGCTGTCACCACCATCACTATCATATCACCGTTACCACTTATCTTTTGTTGCAAGTAAGTATATTTCAGGTGCGGTTGAATTGACAACTCAACTGTCAAAGCTTATAAATACTCTTTGGCTCCCCGTGTGTCGAATCTATAAATTGGGTTATTCTTACCCGCGAAGACTATCTCGATCCCTTACGGTTGAGGGTTATCAGCAGGCACATCTGGTGGTCTCACATGTTTTAAATGAGTTGAAGATATATTAACTAATCGATCTTTCTTCTTTCTGCCATCTGGATCGAGCAAATCTTCAGGCAAAAGGATGAAACGAGGCCCGAACAAATTGTTGAAGGAGGGCGTAAAGTACAATATCAAGGCAATCAGACCTAATGGCGAACCATTAGCGCCTAAGAAGATTGCGGACAAGTTCGTTCGTCAGTGCGGAGTTCTTGTGAAGGACCAACTCCCGATCTCCCTTCAAGAATGGAGAAAGCCAGCAAAGCCACATGCAGATGTTACTTTTGTCGACGACAGACAAAAAAGTCTACTTTGGAATACTCTCATGGAACATTTCACCCTACCAGATCATTTTGCAGAAGACGATGAGCAGAAAGTCAAGGACGCTGCTCTTAGGAACATGGCGGTTGCATTCAAGAAGCACAAGAATCGTGAATGGGCCAAGTACGTCAAGGGAGGAAGGAAGAATCCAGTATTCGAGGGAAATCTAGAGAAGCAAAGTGCTCATTGGGACGATTTCGTGAAATTCAAGGATTCAGAGTTTGCTAAGGAACGGTCGATAATAAACAAGCAGAATGCCAAAAAAAAGGATAAGTTCCATAAGCTGGGGCCAGGTGGCTACGCGGTGGGAATGCCTAAGTGGGATAAGTTTGAGAAAGAGATGGAGGATGCAGGTGTCACTCCGATTACTAGGAGCTGGCCCCCCAGGTGCAGGACTTGGTTCTATGCGCATGGGGGGGAGTTGGACCCGAAGACAGGCAAAGTTTCGTTGAAGGCATGTCTGAAGGGAGCCGGCGAGGAGCTACTTGTTGCAATAGAAGAGGCTCAAACGGGGGTGTTCCAGCCCAACAGAGAGAACGACAAGCTTACGCGTGCCCTAGGAAATCCTGAACACCTGGGAAGAACACGAGGCATGGGCGCTATGCCGTGGTTTGAGGGGTTTTCAGACTAGAACGCCGACTAAAGAACCCGTGCGAGAAGGAAGATTGCGGAGGAGAAGCAGAGGAAGCTGGACATTGAACGCCTTCAAGGCCTAGAATCAAAGCACGCGGACTTGGAAGAAAAATTCCAGTGGCAGCATGAGTAGATCAACTCACTTAGCCAGCAAAGGGGGTCTCAGCAGCTGCAACAGCTAGCGGATGATCCAGCATTGCATACCACCGGCCCATCCATGCCGAGAAGCAGCATGGGTTCCGCCCCGGGCGATGCAATGCTGGATAGATACCCAGTGGATGAAATCATTGAGAACACTAACTGCGAGCTACACTTCAAAATGAAGAACATATCCATGAAGGTGGCGGACGCCCTTGCTTTTACAAATCCCCCCGAGGCAACCTTCCATTGCAACCCGATTCCAGCAGGATATGCTTGTGTCATGGTTGATGAGGTGGTGGACCAATATTGGGGGCTAGAGCTTGACATTCCTGGAGGTGACGACGAGCACACACTCGGAAAGGCCAAACACCGTATCATCCTATGGAGAAAGGATTGCATCATCTTTCGAAGGACACCGACACCGCGTGAGCCGACTCCTCGTCGAAGTCCACCACCGAGTCAGCAGACTATCGCTCCTGCAAGTCCACCAATGCGTCAGGCCACTCCTCCTCCTCCAAGTCCGGCAAAGCGTCAGCCCACTCCTCCTCCAAGTCCGACACAGCGTCAGACATCCACTCCTCCTCCAAGTCCGGCACAACTTCAGGCCACTCCTCCTCCAAGTCCGGCACAGCTTCAGGCCACTCCTCCTCGTCCAACTCAGCCCCGTCATCCGTCTCCGCCGCCTCAGCAATCGCAGAAGAGACACCCCGCAGCTATGGTGCGTAGTGGTACAGGTCGAGGCAGTACATGAAGTACAGACGGAGGCAAGCGAACTAAATATGGTCCAAGCCTCACTGATCCTCCTCAGAGGGCTTATGACAGGACGGAGGAGCAAACCAATGCCATAGTGCGGGTAGAAGTGGACGACCATTTTGGACCGAAACCGCCACCGCCGCCAAGGGAGAAAGTGCCTGAGAAAAAGATTGACCACTTCGTTTGTATGGCTCAACCACCAGCTCCCGAGCCTGTTGACAACGACTATGAGCGCCAGATCAGGAAGTTAAATCGAGCACGTCTACAGAAGGAGGCGAGCTCGAGCTCGAGCAAACAACAAGCAGCTGGCAAAAAATGCGGGAAAACCGTTCCCCAGCTGGGAGAACAGACAACGCAATCGATCCCCTCGCTTGTTGTGCCAACAACACGTGAGAGTACGCGCGCCCAATATTATTGTGGGCAAAGAGTTTACGTTCCCGGGGACGGCAATGTGGTAATAACCGAGGAGCATATAAAGCAGGCTGAAATGCTCAACATCACTGTTGGACAACTCCTCGAGATCAATCCCATTCCTGTGCTTACAGAGGAGGAAATAAAACGGAAATATGTCCGGGGCGAACCTTTGGTCAAGCCAGACGAGTTCAAGAAGCTCCCAACGAGAATGTATGAATTGCATCAATGGTACATGGCCATTACCAAGAGTTCCAATCGAGTGTCCCTCATGGTGAAAGTCAAGGAAGATCATTACTACCATGAGAACGATGTGTCCGTTGAGTATACTGAACTGTTTCAGTTATACAATCAAGAGGCACTCGACAAATCTATCGTCAGTTGCTATTGTCTGTAAGTGATTTCTTTCTGTAATTTAAGTCTCAAGCTAGCTGTAGTGATCCTTTTGATCAATCATTACCTGTAATTATCCTCACTATATTCTTTTCTGTGGTATTATGCAGGATGAAGATGTATGAAATGAAAAAAGCTGGACGCTATGGCATTGGGTTCATTAACCCAAACACCGTTAATGAATACACATGAAACCTAGGTGAATATTATAAAAAGCATGTAGAGGACAGCATGCTACAGTTCTTGAAGTGCCTCAAATACAATGATGATATACTACTTTCTTACAACTTCTAGTGAGTAACTATCTCTTGTACTCAAATTCTCTGTTTTTGCCTAGAAGCTAGCTACATGTTTTTGCTTACATATGTCCGCTTAATTAAAACATCCAAACGTGTGTGCATACAAATTTCACTGGATCTTGTGTATCATTAAAGTTGACGCCGAAACAGTTGAAGAACACGACTCACTACTTAAAAAACAAAGTGACTACACCATCTTGAAAGGGATAGTCAATAGGTAATTTCAATCATTATTAACTATATATCTCGGCCTATTTAGTTCGTCATTTCCTCATATGAACTACTTAATAACCCATTTATTCATTTTGTTTGTCGGCGGGCAGGGCTTGGGCAAGGTTCATCAGCGTCACTCCAGGCGAATGGAAACAAAGCCTGAAATGGTTTCGACCCAAGGTAAGTAATTAAGTAGTACTAGATAGCTAGCTAGCTGCCATTATCTTTTTAATTATCATGCTTGATTAATTATTATCTGATCAAATATCATTCTCGTAAAGGCCCTGAAGCAGGCGCAGGGGACTCATCTGTGTGCATACTGCGTTTGCGGGAACATCCGCATGATGACGTCCGAAAGGAGCAGATCTCAAAGACAGGAATGGGTACGTTTGTCAGAACACTATTCACAATTTTTACACCATTATCGATATCTACTCACATAACTAATAAACATGCATATTGATCTCCTTAACAGTTCAAAGAGGTGCGGGACAAGCTCCTAGAAACGGAGCGCGTACAAGCACTTCAAGAGGAAATAGCGGGATTTTTGCTCGACCAGGTCATAGATCCGAAGGGAGAATACCATTACCCGCTACCGCCCCCATGAACCACTTCTAATTGTCTTCGGGCTCCGAAGGCACCAATTAGGCAAATGCCACTGGATCCGAAAGCAAAATGTGGGAGAAATTGTATAGAGCTATACATGTGTGTATGTGTGAATATATATGGTGGTTTGTGTGAGATATTTGATGATATATATATATATATATATATATATATATATATATATATATATATATATACAGCCGGTCTATTCTCATAACATTATGAGAATAATATTCTCATAACACTTCTGAACTGCATTGTAATACTGCATTGGAAAGCTATGCGCACTGCTTCCTTCTTCTGTTCCGAACCACATAGAGGGGCAGTAGCAAAGCTTCATGGAGCAGCGTTTCTGGCTAGTTTGGTCGATTTCTATTGTTTTATTTGTGTGTGCGCTGATTTAATATGTGATTAAACACGTAATTCTGCGAGAAAACAACGGAAATCTTTTGATTTGGCGGATCTGCCTCTGTTCTTCCGCTCGTGCAGGAGTTTCGCATCCTGCTGGCGGTTCATATTCATTTTTATAGCGTGGTCCTAGTGTGTTACTAATTTCGCGTTCATGTTTGTGTTATTCCGTGACAGATTAATTTGCTAATAGGATTGAAATTTTAGTATAATTGGTCGAGTATCTCTCTGTTCTAGTGCAAAAACGGCAAGTTCTCTGTCCTTCCCCGTCCGGATCGAAATTGTTGTGTTTTTATGTAATTTTCTGTTGTTTTTCGCAATTATGTGCTGCCTTGCTCCTATCCGTATGAATTGCAGCGGATTAAGTTGTTAATTTTGAAGAATTTAACTTTTGTCCATGTTTTTTGTGTTCTTGCGGGCGCCATTGGCTCTCGTCGCGACTCAAGATGTTTTTTGAGATTTTTGCACATTATATAGTTGTTAGAACTGCATTGTAGGCTGTGTTTTTCGTCTGCGGATCATGGAGGGGTGAATTGCCGTAATATGCAATGCGCGATGAATATTGTAGCGTGGTGAACTGCATTAATATGCAATGCGAGCCTGTATGAACTGCATTACAGCCACGGGGGGTTGGGGGACTAGTTTAATAAGTTTTTTTGCTTGGTCAAGCGCGGTGGACTGCAGTAATATGCAATGCGAAATGCACATTGTTATGTTACCGCACTGCTTTATTTGACTTTTTTGGGTTGTGTCTGTACATATATATATATATTGGTGGGTCAATTGGCTCCCCTCCCACCTCCTCGATCTGTCTTTTTCCCAACCAGACCCTACGCCTGGCAATGGATTGCGCGTGCGGCTGCCTGGCAAGGTTGGAGCCCATGCTGGAGACATGCGTTTTTTCTGAAGGGTTGGTTCTGAACCAGAGGCAACGGCACAGCGCGCTCTGTTCCCTTCTCTATTCTTCAGGTATTGGATTTTGGGCTCCATTCGTCCATCAGATAACTGACGATGAAGTCAGTGATTCATCGGTATGTATTTCTCGCATAGTCTTTTTCATGTGTTGTTTGTAGTTAACACACTAGCTGAATATTTGTAGCAGTATTAGTTTCTGAAGAAATATTTTTCACTAAGTATAAGTGAACTGCTTTTCACACAGTAGTTTTATTATGAACATTGTAGGAGCAGCAGCAATTTTGTCTAGTCAATATTATTATATGTTGACATCAATATTTTTTATGAAGATTGTAGCAGCAATTTAGTTTCTGAAGATTGTAATCTTTTTCTTATTTGTTCTTATTTTTTCTGTTCTTGTTGTTTTGCTTGCAGAAATTCCCTTCTGGTCTAGTCAGGGTAACAGAAAGCTGTGTTAATTTGGTCTTGGTTAGCAAGAATGGATATCATGATGTTGATGTTATGTATTCTGTTGGCTCTAATGATTGTTTGGTTCTCAAAGATGGCTGGAAGGAATTTGTGGAGGAAGCTGGTCTTCATGCTGGGGATGTTGTCATGGCTATGTTTTATAGGCATGCAAAGTGTTTGGAAATCAAGTTAAATTTACTTTAGATCAGTCTTGCTTGAGCAGCAGAAGCATGAGACAAATTTGTTGTAATAATTTGACATTTTTGTGTTGCTTCTATTTTATTTCCTCTAAGAAATCTGAGTATAAGTGAACTGCTTTTCACATATAGTTTTTCATGTGCATCCTATCAGCAGCAGCAGTTGAAGCAATATACAGACTGGAAACACCCACTGAGCTTTTTTTTAATCTACATACGGAACTAGAGTTTTTAATAAAAGAGGACTGCATCAACCATTATAATAGCAGCAGTTTTGTGAAAGAATACTCTCTGTGAACTACTTTGATAGATTGTTTTTTATGTGTATCCTAGCTACAGCAGCAGTTTGAAGCAATATACATACTGAAAACAGACTACTGAGAACTGCATATTGTTGATAGATACAAACCAAGGTTCTGCGCTCATAATTAACAAAGTACATCATCAAGCAAACTAATGCAACATAAGCAAACATTGTGCCAAAGCAAATTACAACGAAAGCAAACTAATCTACATAAGCAGAAGGAAACAAATCGAGCACTTGCGACAGGAATACTTGGCTATCAGCATCTGGCCTGCTTCACCAGTTCCACCCGTTGGAGGTGGAGGTGGAAGTTGATCCCCCCTTGCTCGCCACCCTCCAGGATGACCTCGGGCGCTTCCTAGTGTTCTCTTTTGCAGAGTGGGCGAGGCCTTTCTGCACTGTGGTGATTCGGTTCCATACCTCGAACGCAGTGTAGGTGTCCTTGGCAGCATACTCAACGTGCCTCGTGCTGAGAATCGAAGTCCACTGGCTGTGGTCGTGGTCTGTCATCTTTGTCTTCATGTATGCGTATTCGTCGTCGATGATGGCAGCAGATACGTCGCGAAGTGAGTCCAGTGGCTTCGTTCCATCAGGCACCCTCCAGTTCGCCTGAATGTCGACGAAGTTGGGGATGTGGAGGTTGCACCGTGAAAGCTTCTCCCTGTCCTGGTTGATGCAGAAACTAGCGAACTCGTACCTAAGCGAAGTGAACCGCAAGTTATACTTTTCGGAACTACATACAGAAACATATAGAACTGCAACACAGATGAAAAGGAGAGACCCATCGGCCTGCAACTATATTTTACTCAGCAGAAAGAATTGCTTACCTTGGGTCGCCGAGGAACCTGTCGAAGGTGATGCATCTCTCGCCCATTGTAGCACATACTTGGAAAAGCAGCACTGGGTGGTATTTGCCGTTGGAGAGTTGAATCAGGGCCGCTCTACTCTTGTTGGGTGTGTACTCGAGGTTGATGCCGACGATCTTCTGGCAGCGCCTCTGGAGAACTGCCTTGTACTCTTCGACGTACGTCGCCATGGCGTCCACGTCGTTGGTGTAGATCACCTTGAGCTTGGTCTTTCCGTGCGCCAGGACATCGTCGTAGGTCTTGGTGAACGGCATGGCTGGAAAGAGGAGGAACAGGAGGAGGAAGCGCAGCGTTGTGTGTTTCTGCGAGGATCAGGGTGATGGAGCGCGGGATTTAAAGGGGAGCGGCAGCAACTTCTGCCGAGGCCACGATCTCGTCCTCCAACCGTCATGGCGATCGTGTGTTGGTGATGATCGTGGCCTTCGGGCATGTTGCAACCGGCCGGATAGAGGAGCGGGCGCGCGGCGCTTCGGGCGATCGTGGGCGCGTTTATTTTGGGCACGCAAACCGATTCGTTTTCTGTAAGCGAACTGCATCGTTTTGAAACCGAGCCGTTTTTTGTAACTGAACTGCATCATGTTACAACCGAGACGTTTTTTTTATTTTTTGTCTATGACCTGTGGGCCTGTGGGCCTTTTATTCATTAAGTCTCTCTTTTTCTTCTATGTTTTCTGCAGCCCCCCTTCCCCTTCCTCTCCGCCGCACAAAAATCCCCCTGCCCTCGTGCTCTCGCGTTGGAGAGCGACGACGCCCGCAACCGCCGCCGTCCGTAGGGGCGCTCTCGTGGTGGACAGCGACGACGCCCGCAGCCGCCGCCGTCCGTAGGGGCGCCTCCTCCGCCGTCGTCGTCCGCAGCCGCCTCCTCCGGCCGTCACATCGTCTCACGGTGAGCCCCAAATCGCCCCCAACCCGTTCCATATCTTGTGCTAGGGTTATTTTGGGAGTCAGCATTCTCTTCTTAAGTTTGTTTTGTATGCTTGAAATTGCAACGCCCTATGGATTGAAAGTTTTTCTCTGCCTGCTTTTGGGCTTTGTTGTCTAGGGTTTAATTATTATCACTTTCTGATTGCAGACACAACATGGCTTCTTCCTCCCCAATTGATGCCTCACCAGTTAGAACGGCTTCCCCATCTAGTACAACATCAAAGTGAACTGCATTTTTCATACACGGTCAAGTGCTTCTTGTTGAACGAAATAGTGCACTGCATCGTAGATTCCTTTAACAAGGCCCATTTTTTAGACATGTGACAAACTAATATGAACTGCCTCAAGTTAATTGTTTTTACATTTTTGGAATGACATTAAGTTACTTGTTATGTTTAATTGTTAAACATAAACTGCTAAAAGAGCATTGCATTTGCACATTGCTTTGTATTTTTTTGTCTATCCACTATGCGGTTGCCAAATTGATATGAACTGCATTAAGTTTTAGTTTTTGCCTCTCACAGAACTGCATGAATTTGTTTTCTTTTGTATATCGAAGCACACTTCTTTTTATATGTGGTCAATTGGTCACTGAGCGAATTAGTGCACTGCATCATATATCCCTTTACCAATGTCCATTTTCAGACACGCGTCAATATGATATTCAAGCGACATGAACTGCATTTAGGTTTACTGTTATGTTTTAATTGTTAAACATAAACTGCTGAAAAGAGCACTGCTATTCTACATTTGTATTTCCAAGTTGATATGAGCTACATTAAGTTTAGGTCTCCCTCTCACACACATATCTTTCTTATGTTATTCTCACCCATAGTTTTATCTCCTGGTGGGTCCGGGGGTGGTGGTGTTAACTATTTTATTACACGTTATTTCACAGCCGATGTTGTCGGTGGCGGTACATCTGATCAGGGCAGCATTCTACCTGTATTGAGTGAAATCCAGTCGCAATCTATTGATTGCACAAAACCAGTTACACAGGATTGGATGGTCCCTGATCAGATTGCAGCTGATGTTGAGAGGAAAAGGCAGAAAGCGATTGCGCTCGGTAATACTTTCGTGAAGGCTCATAAGGCGAAGAAAGTAAAGTTTTAGGAGGGTAAGGAGATAGGAAGGAGGATTGCAGATTCAAAGAAGTCTGCTATGTTTGCCCCCGCAAAGAATTCTGTGAAGAGAAAACTCAATAGTGTTGCAGAGCAAGGTTTTAGTTCTCCACGCCGGAGCCCAGGTGTTGATTACTCAAAGAGGCCTAATTATGCAGAGGTTGATGTGGATGGGATTCAAGGAAAGCGGAGACGCGCGGACGATCACTCTGGTGTTGATTCTGAGCGTCGTTCTAAGCTAGCGCGGGAAAATGCAGCTAGAGAAGCGCTGGACAGTGATTCTGATGAGGAGGATGTTGATGTTAGTAAGGTATACGCTATTTATTTATTTTTTCTTCTGTTTTTTAAGTTGTTTGGCATGAGTTTGCTGATGTGAACTGCATTGTTTATTCTTTGTTTTTTTGTAGACTACTTAGAGTACCAAGAGGAAGAGGTCTGAAGATGATGTTGCGCATGAATGGCGTTTTAACAAGACTGTTCGGCTGTGCATTCCAAACGTATGCAAAGATGTCGCCTTGTTGCGTGAGGCGTACAGAACTTTGGTGCGGCAATCAGGTTTTGGCATTGTCTTCGACCTGAAATTAGAGAAGAATGTTTCTCGTGTTCTGATGTGCAAGCTAATGGGAAAGATCGACCCTGATACGATGAGATTGGACTGCGGGTCAAACAAGGTTCTGGAAATCAATCGTGAGGCTGTCCATCACATTTTTGATTTCCCTATGGGTTCTCACACTGCTCCCAGGCCTGCTGCCAGTGGCCATGATGATTCGCTGGCTAATCTGAAGGATGAACTTGGTTTCAACCGTTCTCGTAGCATAGATGCGAAGGACCTGCTTAATTTACTTCGCACGCTGGCTGCGGACCCTGCGAAGGTTAATAAGACTGTGAAGGGTTTTTTTTCTCATTGTTTTCCAGTACTTGCTTTGTCCCAGCCCTGCAACTCGGTTGTCCAGGGTAGCTGCTATGGTTGAAAACTTGGATTTTACATCTATGGCTAGCATGGACTTTTGTCAGCTGTTGTCGACGAGCTCCAGGCCGCTGTGTACAAGTGGAATTCTAAAGGGAGCAAGCAGAACTGCGCTGAGGGTTGCACCATCGTGCCCCTGTTCATGTACCTCGATTCGTTGAATCTTCGAAAAGTATCGGTTATGGATAGGCGCACGCTACGCGCCGCAATACTGTCCCATGTGAAGTTGAAGAAGATTCACAACGCCGACATTATTGTCAGGGGAAAGATACACTGGACTCTTACAAGTTTGGCAAGCTGCCGGTCAGTGCATAGCCAGCCTTTGTGTTTGTTTTATTCCTTTTTTGCCATGCTAAATGAGAACCTCTCATGTACTTTTTTTTGTGAACTGCATCTCTTGTGTTGTTAATTTGTTTAATGGAAGGCGGAAGCGGACATTGTGTACAAGCGGACTGCAGTTGCCGAAGCGCCTGAAATGTTTTGTGAGCCTCTTGCTAGGGCGGCTCCAATTCGACGGGGTTGTGGTTTTGCTAGGGTGGCTGCTGGAGGTTTTTCTGGCGAGGCTTCTACTGATCGCAATAAATTTGTTCAGGTCGATGATCTTCTCGACAGGGTCATCAATTTAACTTGTGATTTCCCAACATCCGGTTCCAGGATGAGGAATATTGCTTGATTGTTTCTTGAAGGCAAAGGCCCTTCTGAAGCAGAAATCGAGGCCGCTCATAACTTTGACCGTGGGCAGCTTGAATTCCTTGAGCAGACAGTTATGAATATCAGGTCTTCATTCGTTCAGTTTAAGCAGTCTCAGGACAACAAGTGTGCTAGGTATGAGCAGGAAGCTGAGGCATTTGTGAAGGAAATGAACAGGCATGAAGATGTTGTCCGGCCTTCTTTGCCTGACCCCGCAGTTGTGGATGTATCTCTTTTTTTCATATGTGAACAGTTTTTTTACCCATATTTGTTACTATTTTTTCTGTGTGTTTGTGGCATTTACTATTTGTTTTTCGCATGCTTTTGTTCTTTTCGCAGTGTGGAGGAGAATCTTCTAAGGCTAACGCTTGTCGTGATGACGACCACCAGGACCACTACGGTGTTGATTCTGATTATTTGTTTGACAGGCCATTGTCCCCCGTTGACGAAGCTGCCAAAGACAATCCTCTTGACGAAGGCGTCATCGACAAGGTTTGATTTCTTCCTTTTTTTGTTACAGTGAACTTCATTGTTTAATTTTTTGTAGTGTCCAAAACAAACAATCATATTTTTGCACCAGCAGTGGCAGCGAACTGCAGTTTTTAACTTTTTTGTAATGTGCACCAGTAGTGGTAGTGCACTGCAGTTGTTGTTTAGAGAAGAAGCATCATCTTTTTAGCAGTGAACTGCATGATCTGGTGTTGGTTTCTTAGTTGTAGAACTGTAGATTTGGATAATAGTTTTATGTATGTTTTTTGTTTTTTAGGATGCCGAATCAAACGTGGAAATACATGGGAAGGAGGCAGAGGGTGACGCTGGCAAGGACGAGGAGGCTGACAAGTCTAAAGAGATGGAAGGCGATGCTTCTCTGGTGAGTATAGAGAATTTTGCATTTTGTGTTTTATTTTTTATTTTTCATGGGAGCTTCATGGTCCGTTTTATTAGTGAACTGCATTCTATCTTTTTTGTGTAATGTGTTTTATTTTTTAACTCATCAGAACTGCGGATTAAATGTTGAAATCCAAGCGGAGCGCATCATTGAGGATGATAATGTGGAAGGGAGAGGAGGGGAGGAGCCTAATGCGGAGGTTGATAAGGCAGAAGGTAGAGAAGGAGGGGCGTGTCCTGTTGAGGCTGGTAAGGCACAAGAGAGAGAAGGAAGGGAGGATATTGTGGATTGTGATAAGCATGAAGAGAGAGAAGGAGCTCCTTGTGTTACAGTTGAAATTGCAGAAGAGAGAGAAGGAACTCCTAGAGTCGGATTTGATGCTGCGGGGACATCCGCTGGCATTGATGGTGTTGGTGGGCCTACTGTTTTGTTGCTTGGCGATGAGGTGCCTGAGAAATTTTGTGTCTTCCCTCGCGCCCCCGAGCAATCTGATGGCAATCCGTCTTTCCCAGCCGAGACAACCAAAGTCCCAGCTGAGACAGTTTCGATTGGTTCTAAAGAGGAACAGCCAAGACTCTCTCAGGACATGAGCAATCAAGCGTCGCTTGATGATGATATTACCGGGCTAGATCACTTGACGCTCAGCGAAGATGTATATGAGCAGCCGCAGGAAGTTTATTCTGAAACCGAAGGTAAGCGAACTACATTATTTGTTCTTTCCCGGGGGCGAAATGGACCGTGTGTGTTTTATTATCTGATATCGTTCCCACTCTGTATGCAGATGAGGAATTACCTATTGTTACTCCTTTGAGGATTGATCCAGCTCTTATGAGAAGATACAATGAGTTATATGACGTTGTTACGAGGGCTAGGAGGGATAAGAAGAAGAAGTATGACATTTTTTGTCTTACACCCCGGTTATTTAATATGTTATTTTTTCAGGGACACCCATCTTATCACTTTTTGCTGGGCTTTTTTCTTCTTCTCTGAAGGCATCTAGTTGCGTTCAAGGGCGAGTTTGGTGATATTACTATCGGTCATGTTGCCGAGTCTTTTTGGTCGTATGGAACGCTGAGCACGCGCCTCGCAAACATTGGCGTCTCTATGTTTGCTGAGAGGTTCAAAGGATCTCAAACGATGATTGTCCCGTACAACCTATGTGTAAGCATTTTCATTAATTTATATTTATCCCTCGTCCAATTTTTATTTGTGCTATAAGCATTTTCATTAACTCTCTGGTTTTGTCTTTTTTGCAGAATTTGTCACAACCCTAGTTCGGGTATGCACTAGGCTAGTCTTGATGTTTGCATCATGTTTAATTTTCAAATGAAATTGAATTGAGGACTTGTGAAACCCTCAGAAACCCTTTTTGAAAATGACCCAAATAAAAATTGCTCCAAAAAGGTCCAAGAAAATGTTCATGTTGCTCTCTGAAAATATTGGTTAGAGATAAAAATCAAACCAATATTATTAGGAGCTCATAAGTATTTATTTTGGGCATTTTGAATTAATGCAATAGTTATTTGCTTGGATATATATATTTATTGTATATTTTATATATGTCCAAAATTCTGATTCTTTATTTTAAGGGGCTTGGATTAATTCCTAGGTCCCTGCAAAATAAAAATGTCAGAAGAAAATAATTGATTTAATTTAGAAACTAAATCAAAACAAATGTCAGAAAAATAGAAAAGAAAATAGAGAGGGAAGGACTTATCTGTGCCACCCTGGTGGCCCAACTGCTTGGCCCAGCAACCGGCCCAGGTGACTGGCAGCGCCAGTCACCCTCAACCTCGTGCCAGGAGGCCGGGGCGCGTGCCCGACGCGTGCTTCGCCGCGCCGCGCCACCTCCTGCCTGCCTGCTTCATCCCCCTCGCCGCCAGGTTGCTTCTGGACGAGCCACGCGCCCCCCCGACCCTCTCGCACTCTCCCTGGACCCTCCCCTCTCCTCTGTCTCCCTCTCTCCGCTCGGACACGAGCACGTCGTCGCCGCCGATCGCAACCATCATAGCCACTGCCTTCCCCTCGCCTCTCCGACGAGCATCAGAGCTCCGCCCCGCCGCCGTGAACCTCTACGCCGAGCTGCAGGACCCCGGACGCCCTGAGACCTCGTCCCCGAGCTCTTCTTGTCCGCACGGCGACCGGACGCCGTCGACGAATTCGCCGCCTCCGATGCGTCCCCGAGCCCACCAAATCCCCAACAGACCCGCGGTGAGCTCCCGGATCGTTTCCCCCTTCTTCCCTAGTCGCGTTCGACCTCGAGGCCTTATCCCCGCTGATGCTCGACCTCACCGCCGCCGGCGATGCCGCCACCGTGGCCACAGCCACGCACTCCCAAAACCGAGCATGCCACCGCACTCGCCGCTTCACCAGGAGCCCGTAGCACCTTTCCCCTGGCCTCCCCGTGCCTTGTAGCCGCATATCCGACGAGGGCCGAACTCCGGCGCCGCCGCGAGCTCGTTTCCGGCGAGCTCCGGCCGCCCTAGCTGCTGCTGCTTGTAGGAATGGACGCAGACGAGCTCCAGCTCCTCGCCCGTAGTCTCCGCTGCCCAAATGACCGCCGGGACGGCGATTCCGTGCCCCTCTGCCACGTCTGTGGACGCCGGCGTCGAGCCGCCGGTGGGTTTGACCGCTGACCGGCGTGG
>LR738715.1:814468557-814488557 GCA_902687465.1 Secale cereale | reverse complement strand
CCCACTGCCCAGTTGACTCCCCCTCTCTCGCACTGACCTGCGGGCCCCGCCCGACTAATTACTCTAGTTAGTGGTAATTTACTTAGTTAGTTTAGTCCTATAGTCACTGACTAGTGGGCCCTGCCGGGTTAGTTAGGGCTAACTAACTCAGTTAGTTTGCTGAGCCACTGACGTGTGGACCCTGTTGGGGATCGTAGCAGAAAATCAAAAATTTTCCTATGCGTCACCAAGATCGATCTATGGAGTAATCTAGCAACGAGCATAAAGGAGAGTGAGTGCATCTACATACCCTTGTAGATTGCGAGCGGAAGCGTTCAAGAGAACGGGGATGATGGAGTCGTACTCGTCGTGATCCAAATCACCGATGATCCTAGCGCCGAACGGACGGCACCTCCGTGTTCAACAAACGTACGGAGCGGGGACGTCTCCTCCTTCTTGATCCAGCAAGGGGGGGGGGGAGAGGTTGATGGAGATCCAGCAGCACGACGGCGTGGTGGTGGAAGTAGCGGGATTCCAGCAGGGCTTCGCCAAGCGCTGCGGGAGGAGGGAGATGTGTCACGGGAGGGAGAGGGAGGCGCCAGGGTTTGGGGTGCTGCTCCCATGCGCCTCCCCACTATATATAGGGGTGGAGGGGGCTGGTTTCTTGCCCTCCAAGTCCATTGGGGCGTTGGCAAAGGTGGGGGAAAGAAATCCCATCATTTCCTTTCCCCACCGATTGTTATCCCCCCTTTTTAGGGATCTTGATCTTATCCCTTCGGGATATGATCTTATTCCTTCTAAGGGGGATCTTGGTGCGCCTTGACCAGGGGTGTGGGGCCTTGCCCCCACTACCCACGTTCATGTGGGTCCCCCCATGCAGGTGGGCCCCACTTCGGAACCTTCTAGAACCTTCCCGGTACAATACCGAAAAATCCCGAACATTTTCCGGTGGCCAAAATAGGACTTCCTATATATAAATCTTTACCTCCGGACCATTCCGGAACTCCTCGTGACGCCCGGGATCTCATCCGGGACTCCGAACAACTTTCGGGTTTCCGCATACTTATATCTCTACAACCCTAGCGTCACCGAACCTTAAGTGTGTAGACCCTACGGGTTCGGGAGACACGCAGACATGACCGAGACGACTCTCCGGTCAATAACCAACAGCGGGATCTGGATACCCATGTTGGCTCCCACATGCTCCACGATGATCTCATCGGATGAACCACGATGTCAAGGATTCAATCAACCCCGTATACAATTCCCTTTGTCTATCGGTACAGTACTTGCCCGAGATTCGATCGTCGGTATCCCGATACCTTGTTCAGTCTCGTCACCGGCAAGTCTCTTTACTCGTTCCGTAACACATCATCCCGTGATCAACTCCTTGATCACATTGTGCACATTATGATGATGTCCTACCGAGTGGGCCCAGAGATACCTCTCCGTCACACGGAGTGACAAATCCCAGTCTCGATTCATGCCAACCCAACAGACACTTTCGGAGATACCTGTAGTGCACCTTTATAGCCACCCAGTTACGTTGTGACGTTTGGTACACCCAAAGCATTCCTACGGTATCCGGGAGTTGCACAATCTCATGGTCTAAGGAAAAGATACTTGACATTTAGAAAAGCTTTAGCATACGAACTACACGATCTGTGCTAGGCTTAGGATTGGGTCTTGTCCATCACATCATTCTCCTAATGATGTGATCCCGTTATCAACGACATCCAATGTCCATGGTCAGGAAACTGTGACCATCTGTTGATCAACGAGCTAGTCAACTAGAGGCTTACTAGGGACATGGTGTTTGTCTATGTATCCACACATGTATCTGAGTTTCCTATCAATACAATTCTAGCATGGATAATAAACAATTATCATGAACAAGGAAATATAATAATAACCAATTTATTATTGCCTCTAGGGCATATTTCCAACACATGCTACTGTTACTTTCGCCTAATGATGAAGTATTGGTTTTGTTGAATCCTTTGACACTATAGCTAGACAAAATGTGACATGAGGGGGTATAGGGTTTGTGGATCGCCGAGCAGTCGGGGGTCGAGGGGTCGAGAGAGGTTGCCTAGCTAGTGTCAAAGTATTGAAAAATTCCATGACTTCATCATTTGCCAGAAGTAACCGGGGCATGTTGGTACGAAGTTATGCAAAGATGTTCTGGAACGGAGTCCCTGATAGGATAATCCGTCTTTTGTTACGGATTATCTTATCTGGGACTTCGTTCCAAAACAACTTTGGAGAGCTTCGTACCATCATGCTACTGTTACTTTCGCCTAATGATGAAGTATTGGTTTTGTTGAATCCTTTGACACTATAGCTAGACAAAATGTGACATGAGGGGGTCTAGGGTTTGTGGATCGCCGAGCAGTCGGGGGTCGAGGGGTCGAGAGAGGTTGCCTAGCTAGTGTCAAAGTATTGAAAAATTCCATGACTTCATCATTTGCCAGAAGTAACCGGGGCATGTTGGTACGAAGTTATGCAAAGATGTTCTGGAACGGAGTCCCTGATAGGATAATCCGTCTTTTGTTACGGATTATCTTATCTCGGACTTCGTTCCAAAACAACTTTGGAGAGCTTCGTACCATCATGCTGTTGGGGGACGTTGCATGGGAAACAAAAATTTTCCTACGCTCACCAAGATCAATCTAGGAGATGCATCTACGAGGGAAGAGTCGGATCCACATACCCTTGTAGATCGCGATGCGGAAGCGTTGCAAGAACGGGGATGATGGAGTCGTACTCATCGTGATCCAAATCACCGATGATCCTAGCGCCGAACGGACGGCACCTTCGTGTTCAACACACGTACGGAGCGGGGACGTCTCCTCCTTCTTGATCCAGCAAGGGGGGAGGAGAGGTTGATGGAGATCCAGCAGCACGACGGCGTGGTGGTGGAAGTAGCGGAATTCCAGCAGGGCTTCGCCAAGCGCTGCGGGAGGAGGGAGATGTGTCACGGGAGGGAGAGGGAGGCGCCAGGGCTTGGGGTGCGGCTCCCATGCGCCTCCCCACTATATATAGGGGTGGAGGGGGCTGGTTTCTTGCCCTCCATGTCCATTGGGGCGTTGGCAAAGGTGGGGGAAAGAAATCCCATCATTTCCTTTCCCCACCGATTGTTATCCCCCTTTTTAGGGATCTTGATCTTATCCCTTCGGGATATGATCTTATTCCTTCTAAGGGGGATCTTGGTGCGCCTTGACCAGGGGTGTGGGGCCTTGTCCCCACTACCCACGTTCATGTGGGTCCCCCCATGCAGGTGGGCCCCACTTCGGAACCTTCTAGAACCTTCCCGGTACAATACCGAAAAATCCCGAACATTTTCCGGTGGCCAAAATAGGACTTCCTATATATAAATCTTTACCTCCGGACCATTCCGGAACTCCTCGTGACGTCCGGGATCTCATCCGGGACTCCGAACAACTTTCGGGTTTCCGCATACTTATATCTCTACAACCCTAGCGTCACCGAACCTTAAGTGTGTAGACCCTACGGGTTCGGGAGACACGCAGACATGACCGAGACGACTCTCCGGTCAATAACCAACAGCGGGATCTGGATACCCATGTTGGCTCCCACATGCTCCACGATGATCTCATCGGATGAACCACGATGTCAAGGATTCAATCAACCCCGTATACAATTCCCTTTGTCTATCGGTACAGTACTTGCCCGAGATTCGATCATCGGTATCCCGATACCTTGTTCAGTCTCGTTACCGGCAAGTCTCTTTACTCGTTCCGTAACACATCATCCCGTGATCAACTCCTTGATCACATTGTGCACATTATGATGATGTCCTACCGAGTGGGCCCAGAGATACCTCTCCGTCACACTGAGTGACAAATCCCAGTCTCGATTCATGCCAACCCAACAGACACTTTCGGAGATACCTGTAGTGCACCTTTATAGCCACCCAGTTACGTTGTGACGTTTGGTACACCCAAAGCATTCCTACGGTATCCGGGAGTTGCACAATCTCATGGTCTAAGGAAAATATACTTGACATATAGAAAAGCTTTAGCATACGAACTACACGATCTGTGCTAGGCTTAGGATTGGGTCTTGTCCATCACATCATTCTCCTAATGATGTGATCCCGTTATCAACGACATCCAATGTCCATGGTCAGGAAACCGTAACCATCTATTGATCAACGAGCTAGTCATCTAGAGGCTTACTAGGGACATGGTGTTTGTCTATGTATCCACACATGTATCTGAGTTTCCTATCAATACAATTCTAGCATGGATAATAAACGATTATCGTGAACAAGGAAATATAATAATAACCAATTTATTATTGGCTCTAGGGCATATTTCCAACAGTCTCCCACTTGCACTAGAGTCAATAATCTAGTTCACATCGCCATGTGATTAACACTCACAGGTCACATCGCCATGTGACCAACATCCAAAGAGTTTACTAGAATCAGTAATCTAGTTCACATCAATATGTGATTAACACTCAATGAGTTCTGGGTTTGATCATGTTATGCTTGTGAGAGAGGTTGTAGTCAATGGGTCTGCAACATTCAGATCGCTATGTACTTTGCAAAACTTTATGTCATATCGTAGATGCTGCTACCACGTTCCACTTGGAGCTATTCCAAACTGTTGCTCCATTATACGTATCCGGTATCTCTACTCAAAGTTATCCGGATAGGTGTTAAGCTTGCATCGACGTAACTCTTTACGTCGAACTCTTTATCACCTCCATAACCGAGAAACATTTCTTTATTCCTCCAAGGATAATTTTTGACCACTATCTGGTGATCCACTCCTGGATCACCTTTGTACCCTCTTGCCAGACATGTGGCAAGGCACACATCAGGTGCGGTACTCATCATGGCATACCGTATAGAGCCTATGACAAAAGCATAGGGGACGACCTTCGTCCTTCCTCTTCCTTCTGCCGTGGTCAAGTTTTGAGTCTTACTCAACTTCACACCTTATAACTCAGGTAAGAATTCCTTCTTTAACTAACCTATTTTGAACTCCTTCAAAATCATGTCAAAGGTGTGTGTTCCTTTTGAAAGTATCATCAGACGTCTTGATCTATCTCTATAGATCTTGATGCCCAATATGTAAGCAGCTTTATCCAGGTCTTCCTTTGAAAAACTCCTTTCAAACAACCCTTTACGCTTTCCAGAAATTCAACATCATTTCGGATCAACCATATGTCATTCACATATACTTATCAGAAATGTTGTAGTGCTCCCACTCACTTTATTGCAAATACAAGTTTCTAACAAACTTTGTATACCCAAAAACTTTGATCACTCCATCAAAGTGTATATTCCGACTCCGAGATGCTTGCTCTAGTCCATGGAAGGATCGCTGGAGCTAGCATACCTTTTAGCATCCTTAGGATCGACAAAACCTTTCTGATTGTATCACATACAACCTTTCTTTAAGAAAACTGGTAAGGAAACTTGTTTTGTCATCCAACTGCCAGATTTCATAAATGCAGCTAATGCTAACATGATTCCGACGGACTTAAGCACCGCTACGGGTGAGAAAATCTCATCGTAGTCAACTCCTTGAACTTGTGGAAAACTCTTCGCCACAAGTCGAGCTTCATAGACGGTGACATTACCGTCCACGTCCGTCTTAGTCTTAAAGATCCATTTGTCTCAATGGCTTGCGGATCATAGGGCAAGTCCACCAAAGTCCATACTTTGTTTTGATACATGGATCCTATCTCGGATTTATCGTTTTCTAACCATTTGTCGGAATATGGACCCACCATCGCTTCTCCATAGTTCGTAGGTTCATTGTTGTCCAACAACATGACATTTAAGACAGGATCACCGTACCACTCAGGAGTAGTACTTATCCTTGTCGACCTACGAGGTTTGATAGCAACTTGATCCGAAACTTCATGATCACTATCATTAGTTTCCTCTTCAACAGTCGTAGGTTCCACAGAAACATCTTTCTGTGTTGCACTACTCTCCGGTTGAAGTGAGGGTTCGAAAACCTTATCAAGTTCTATCTTCCTCCCACTCAATTCTTTCGAGAGAAACTCTTTCTCGAGAAAGGACCCGTTCTTAGTGACAAACATTTTTGTCCTTGGATCTGAGATAGAAGGTATACCCAACCGTTACCAGTGGGTATCCCATGAAGATGTATTTGTCCGCTTTGGGTTCGAGCTTTTCCCGGCTGAAGCCATAAGCCTCGCAGCCCCAAACATTGACAAACGACAACTACGGTTTCTTGCCAAACCATACGACGTCGTCTCAACGGACTTAGATGGTGCCCTATCTAAAGTGAATGCAGCTGTCTCTAATGCATAACCTCAAAATAATAGCGGTAGATCGGTAAGAGACATCATAGATCGTACCATATCTCATAAGGTTCGATTATGACGTCCAGACACACCATTACGCTGTGGTGTTCCAGGTGGCTTCAACAGCAAAACAATTCCACAATGTCTTAAGTGATTGCCAAACTCACAACTCAGAAAATCTTCCCTTGATCAGATCGTAGGAACATGATCTTCTTGTTATGATGATTCTTAACTTCACTCTGAAATTGCTTGAACTTTTCAAACGTTTCAGACTTTTGCTTCATTAAGTAAATATACCCATATCTACTCAAATCGTCAGTGAAGATGAGAAAATAATGATATCCACCACACGCCTTAATTCTCATTGGATCACACACATCAGCATGTATGATTTCCAACAAGTCACTTGCCCGTTTCATTGTACCTGAAAACGAGGTCTTAGTCATCCTGCCCATGAGGCATGGCTCACATGTGTCAAGCGATTCAAAATCAAGTGACTCCAAACGTCCATCAACATGGAGTTTCTTCATGCATTTTATGCCAAAATGACCTAAGCGTCAGTGCCACAAGAAAGTGGTACTATCATTATTAACTCTACATCTTTTGGCATTAATATTATCATCATGTGTATTGCTATAATCGAGATTCAATAAACCATTGGGTGCATGACCATAAAGGTATTATTCATGTAAACAGAATAACCATTATTCTCTAACTTAAATGAATAACCGTATTGCAATGAACATGATCTAATCATATTCATGCTCAACGTAGACACCTGATAACATTTATCTAGGTTCAACACTAATCCTGAAAATAGAGGGAGCGTGCGATGGTGATCTTATCATCCTTGGAAACACTTCCAACACATCGTCACCTCGCCCTTAGCTAGTCTCCGTTCAGTCCGTAGCTTTTGCTTCAAGTCACTAATAATAGCAACTGAACCGGTATCCAATACCCAGGTGCTACAAGGAGTACTAGTGAGGTACACATCAATAATACGTATATCAAATATACTTTGTTGAAGTTTCCAGCTATTCTTATCTACCATGTATTTGGGGTAGTTCCGCTACCATGTGACCGTTCCCCTTACAATAGAAGCACTTAGTCTCGAGGTTTGGGTTCAACCATTGGGTTCCTTCATTAGAGCGACAACTGGTTTGCCATTCATGAAGTTTCCCTTCTAGCCCTTGACCCTTTTTGAAACAAGTGATCTTGTTAAACCATCAACACTTGATGCTCCTTCTTGATTTCTACTTTCGCGGTCTTAAGAACCGCTAATAGCTCCGGGATCATCTCCATCCTTTGCATGTCATAGTTCATCACGAAGTTCTAGTAGCTTGGTGATAGTGTCCAGAGAATTATGTCAACCACTATCTCACCTGGAAGATTAACTCCCACTTGGTTCAAGTGATTTTAGCACCCAGACATTCTGAGCACATGCTCACTAGTTGAGCCATTCTCCTCCATCTTTTTGGCAAAAGAACTTGTCAGAGGTCTCATACCTCTCAACACGGGCATGAGCCTGAAATCCCAATTTCAGCTCTTAGAACATCTCATATGTTCTATGGCGTTCAAAACGTCATTGGAATCCCGATTCTAAGCCGTAAAGTATGGTGCACTAAACTATCAAGTAGTCATCAGGACGTGTCTCTCAGGTGTTCACAACATCGACAGACAACGTTGTAGGGGTTTGCACATCGAGCGGTGCATCAAAGACGTAAGCTTTCTGTGCAGCAGTGAGGACACTCCTCGGACTACGGACCCAGTCCGCATCATTGCTTACAATATCTTTCAACTTAGTCTTTCTCTAGGATCGTATTAAACAGGGAGCTACAACGCAGTTATTGGTCTACAACATAATTTGCGAAGACAACTTAGACTATTGTTCATGACAATGAAGTTCATCTAATGAACTCCCACTCAGATAGACATCTCTCTAGTCATCTAACTGATACATGATCCGAATCGACTAGGCCGTGTCCGATCATCACGTGAGACGGACTAGTCATCAACGGTGAACATCTTCATGTTGATCGTATCTTCTATACGACTCATGTTCGACCTTTCGGTCTTCCGTGTTCCGAGGCCATGTCTGTACATGCTAGGCTCGTCAAGTCAACCCTAAGTGTATTGCGTGTGTAAATCTGGCTTACACCCGTTGTATGCGAACGTTAGAACCTATCACACCCGATCATCACGTGGTGCTTCGGAACAACGAACCTTAGCAACGGTGCACAGTTAGGGGAAACACAATTCTTGAAATTTTAGTGAGAGATCATCTTATTCACTACCGTCGTTCTAAGCAAATAAGATGAAAAACATGATAAACATCACATGCAATCAAATAGTGACATGATATGGCCAATATCATTTTGCTCCTTTTGATCTTCATCTTCGGGGCTCCATGATCATCATTGTCACCGGCATGACACCATGATCTCCATCATCATGATCTCCATCATCGTGTCTTCATGAAGTCGTCTCGCCAAACATTGCTTCTACTACTATGGCTAACGTTTAGCAATAAAGTAAAGTAATTACATGGCGTTATTCAGTGACACGCAGGTCATACAATAAATAAGACAACTCCTATGGCTCCTGCCGGTTGTCATTCTCATCGACATGCAAGTCGTGATTCCTATTACAAGAACATGATCAATCTCATACATCACACATATATCATTCATCACATCCTTTTGGCCATATCACATCACACGGCACATGCTGCAAGAACAAGTTAGACGTCCTCTAATTGTTGTTGCAAGTTTTTACGTGGCTGCTATAGGTTTCTAGCAAGAACGTTTCTTACCTACGCCAAAACCACAACGTGATATGCCAATTTCTATTTACCCTTCATAAGGACCCTTTTCATCGAATCCGATCCGACTAAAGTGGGAGAGACAGTCACCCGCTAGCCACCTTATGCAACTAGTGCATGTCAGTCGGTGGAACCTGTCTCACGTAAGAGTACGTGTAAGGTCGGTCCGGACCGCTTCATCCCACGATGCCGCCGAATCAAGATAAGACTAGTAACGGCAAGAGAATTGAAATGATCTACGCCCACAACTACTTTGTGTTCTACTCGTGCAAGATACTACGCATAGACCTAGCTCATGATGCCACTGTTGGGGATCGTAGCAGAAAATCAAAAATTTTCCTACGCGTCACCAAGATCTATCTATGGCGTAATCTAGCAACGAGCATAAAGGAGAGTGAGTGCATCTACATACCCTTGTAGATTGCGAGCGGAAGCGTTCAAGAGAACGGGGATGATGGAGTCGTACTCGTCGTGATCCAAATCACCGATGATCCTAGCGCCGAACGGACGGCACCTCCGTGTTCAACAAACGTACGGAGCGGGGACGTCTCCTCCTTCTTGATCCAGCAAGGGGGGAGGAGAGGTTGATGGAGATCCAGCAGCACGACGGCGTGGTGGTGGAAGTAGCGGGATTCCAGCAGGGCTTCGCCAAGCGCTGCGGGAGGAGGGAGATGTGTCACGGGAGGGAGAGGGAGGCGCCAGGGCTTGGGGTGCTGCTCCCATGCGCCTCCCCACTATATATAGGGGTGGAGGGGGCTGGTTTCTTGCCCTCCAAGTCCATTGGGGCGTTGGCAAAGGTGGGGGAAAGAAATCCCATCATTTCCTTTCCCCACCGATTGTTATCCCCCCTTTTTAGGGATCTTGATCTTATCCCTTCGGGATATGATCTTATTCCTTCTAAGGGGGATCTTGGTGCGCCTTGACCAGGGGTGTGGGGCCTTGCCCCCACTACCCACGTTCATGTGGGTCCCCCCATGCAGGTGGGCCCCACTTCGGAACCTTCTAGAACCTTCCCGGTACAATACCGAAAAATCCCGAACATTTTCCGGTGGCCAAAATAGGACTTCCTATATATAAATCTTTACCTCCGGACCATACCGGAACTCCTCGTGACGTCCGGGATCTCATCCGGGACTCCGAACAACTTTCGGGTTTCCGCATACTTATATCTCTACAACCCTAGCGTCACCGAACCTTAAGTGTGTAGACCCTACGGGTTCGGGAGACACGCAGACATGACCGAGACGACTCTCCGGTCAATAACCAACAGCGGGATCTGGATACCCATGTTGGCTCCCACATGCTCCACGATGATCTCATCGGATGAACCACGATGTCAAGGATTCAATCAACCCCGTATACAATTCCCTTTGTCTATCGGTACAGTACTTGCCCGAGATTCGATCGTCGGTATCCCGATACCTTGTTCAGTCTCGTTACCGGCAAGTCTCTTTACTCGTTCCGTAACACATCATCCCGTGATCAACTCCTTGATCACATTGTGCACATTATGATGATGTCCTACCGAGTGGGCCCAGAGATACCTCTCCGTCACGCGGAGTGACAAATCCCAATCTCGATTCATGCCAACCCAACAGTCACTTTCGGAGATACCTGTAGTGCACCTTTATAGCCACCCAGTTACGTTGTGACGTTTGGTACACCCAAAGCATTCCTACAGTATCCGGGAGTTGCACAATCTCATGGTCTAAGGAAAATATACTTGACATATAGAAAAGCTTTAGCATACGAACTACACGATCTGTGCTAGGCTTAGGATTGGGTCTTGTCCATCACATCATTCTCCTAATGATGTGATCCCGTTATCAACGACATCCAATGTCCATGGTCAGGAAACCGTAACCATCTATTGATCAACGAGCTAGTCATCTAGAGGCTTACTAGGGACATGGTGTTTGTCTATGTATCCACACATGTATCTGAGTTTCCTATCAATACAATTCTAGCATGGATAATAAACGATTATCGTGAACAAGGAAATATAATAATAACCAATTTATTATTGCCTCTAGGGCATATTTCCAACAGACCCCACACGTCAGGTTTGACCTGAGTTAGCACTGCTGACTTGCTAACGCAAGCATGACGCAGTGCTGACGCAATAAACATTTTCTGGAATTGTTTTTGTTTAGGAAAATCCAGAAAATTGTTTAAACTTCAAAAAATCACAGAAATTCAACCGTAGCTCAGAATGAAATAAGTTATATATGAAAAATTATCAAAAAAATTCAATCTATCCATCTGTAGCATTTTCATGCATGAAAAATGAAGTTATACCTACTGTTTATATGAAAACACATAAATAGCATTTAAAAATGCTTATTTTAGAGTTGCATTTGAACCCTTGGTTCAAATGGAATTCAACCAAATAAAAGGCTAGTTGCATTAACTCAAATAACATCACATTTTCATGCCATGATCATGCATCATATTGTTGCATATGCTTGTGTTTGATTGTCGGCACCGTTCTTCTCGATAGGTCCAGCTTCGGAGACCGATCTAGAGTACCTGTCAGAGGAGCAGTGCTCTGCACGTTGTTATACCAGGCAAGCGAACCCCCTTGTTCATTCCGATACAACCCCTCTCTCGCTCCTGCTCTCTGTTATTGCATTAGGATAACAACGACTTCAACTGCTACTTTATGCTGCGGTAGTTGAACCCATTCCTCTGCATGACCTGTCATTCCACAGTAAATAGTTGAAACCCACTAGCATGTTTAGGAGTTGATTGAAGCCATGTTGTGATATTACCATGCCATGCTTGCTATTGCTTAGAGTGTGTCAGGTCTGATTCATTGGGAATGAATTGGAGTGCAGTGAAATGTTCTGATGCTGAGAGTTAAGTGTGTGAACACGTTTTGGTAAAGGTAGCGGTGAGAGGCCATGTAGGAGTACATGGTGGGTTGTCTCACTGGAACCGTCCCTAAGAACTGAGTTCTGTGTATGTTGTCCAATGACTAGCTACTACCACACATTGGGTTCCGGTAACTCGACCCCTCTCGACTTATTAATCAACATGATCTCTGTCCAGGAGTTGCAACTAGTTTCTGGTGTTTGTAGGTAGTGTTAGTAGTCTACCAAGTGGCACTCGGCCAGTGGGCTTGGGACAGACTAGGCACCATGGCACGGTGTACCAAGCGTAGATCCACTTGGCGAGGTGGGCTTGCGAACCCTGCGCACATCATTTGGGGCCGTGAGCCACACCCCGGCCGGATCTCCTTATGGATGGAACTCGAATAGGCGATAAACCTGGACTAGAGTCTTGTGTGGTTAGTCAGGTCGTGGCCGACACCCTCGCCAGGTTTTCGCTTGAAGGTTGCCGAGATACACGAGATGTACATGGCGGTAAGTGGCGAGAGCGTGTGTGAAGAAGTACACCCCTGCAGGGTTAACTTGATCTATTCGAATAGCCGGGTCCATGGTTATGGACTTCTTGGATGCTTACGTGGTACATAGACAACTTGAAGTGGATACTCTAAAATACTCAAGACAAGTGTGAGTGCTATGGATGGCCTTCTCGTAGGGAGACTGGGATAAATCCATAGTGGTGTATTGTGTGGTGCTTAGTGGACTCGTGTGCGCCACCTCAAAAGAGTTACCAGCAGTCGTAGAATAGGATAGCCACTGGGTGAAAGCTGGCTTGCTGCAACTAAACCCCACTTTGCCTTCTTGATACAAGTGCATGTATGATAGGATCTGATGTAAGTCTTGCTGAGTACCTTTGTACTCATGTTTGTTTAATTTATGTTTTGCAGATGAGATTGATGTCTCACTAGTAGTTCCGCTTGGACTTCGACAAGTAGATTGTTACCTCAGCTACGATCTTGGACGAGTGTTGTAGATAGTCAGGCTCTTCAGCCTTTTTCATTTGTAGATGTCTGTACTCAGACATGTTGTGCTTCCGCTTGTTGCTTGTATGCTCTGAATGTTGGGTCGTGAGACCCATGTTTGTAATATCTGGCTCCTCGGAGCCTAATGAATAAATACTTTGTTTATTAGAGTCTTGTTGTGATGCCATGTTGTATTTGCACATATTGAGCATATTGTG
This sequence comes from Secale cereale, assembly GCA_902687465.1. NCBI lineage: Eukaryota > Viridiplantae > Streptophyta > Magnoliopsida > Poales > Poaceae > Secale > Secale cereale. The sequence continues at coordinate 814,475,377 of LR738715.1, read as the reverse complement.
TGTATGTTATTGAAATGCTTGGTATGTGTGGGATCCGACACCTAGTTGTTTACCCTTGGTAGCCTATCTTACAGGGAAATGTCTCCTAGTGCTTCCACTGAGCCTTGGTAGCTTGCTACTGCTCCGGAACACTTAGGCTGACCAGCATGTGTCCTTCTTCGTTCCTGTGTCTGTCCCTTAGGGGAAATGTCACGCGTTGTTCCTTTAAGTCCTTGTAGCTTGCTACGACTTGGGTTCATACGTTGATGACCGACACGTTCGTTGCTGGGTCATGTATGCCTGTCTCTGTAATTTAGTGCCACTTTTGGTTTATAACTGGTCATGTCGGCCCGGGTTCTCTGTCATATGGATGCTAGCGACACTATTATATACGTGAGCCAAAATGCGCAAACGGTCTCGGGCCAGGTAAGGTTGCACCCGTGGGGATACCGTGCGTGAGGCCGCAAAGTGATATGGTGTACTACATGCTAGACCAGTGTGACTTAGGATCGGGGTCCCGACAGCTTTGGTATCAGAGCCTGACTGCCTGTAGGATTACCAAGCCAAACTGGTCGAAGTTGTGTCTAGAAATTCTTTAGTTATATAAGGGAATTGATTGTGGAAGGGAACGTAAGGCTCTTTTTACTCCTTATACCTCATGTCTTCTGATCTGAGTCATCCTACCTTTCCTACGGGGTTAAGGAACTAAGCTTTCTCTTCCGTCTATCAGGATCACGAGTTACTACTCCGTAGTCCCTTAGGATTAGCTGATCAGAGTCCTACTCCTGTTTTCAAGTTCTTCCAGTGTAGTTGTTTAGTACTATCACAGAACCTTGAGTGATGATGTTGAGATGTTGAACTACCTTTTTGTTAGCACGATGTCTCATTCTGAGCATTTTACTGCCGTTATGCTGCCGGAATTATCCTAGTAGTTCGAGAGATACTAATTCGTTGTTCTATCTTTTGCATCCTATAGTTGTTGATGTTTCCGTCCTAGGTTTCGCTTCCCAGGATGTCTTCAGTTAAGCGAAGCTCGGCTGCTCGTAGACAGAACCCCGGAGGTGGTAGGGATGAGGAGGATCCTCCCGACCAGCCTTCGTTGGCAGAGTTAATATTAGAGATGGAGAGAAACAAGCGTGAGTCTAACCGCTTGTTGTCACGTATTGAGGAGAACACCGCACATCAGTGCAAGGAATTAGCAACCATCCATGACTTCATTCGTCTGAGACCACCCACCTTCCATCATCCCATTGAGCCACTCGATGCAGATGACTGGCTCCGTAGTATCATTCACAAGCTGCGTTCTGCGAACGTAGCTGAAGGAGATAAGGTCATCTATGCCACATATCACCTGGAAGGTCCTGCTAGTCTTTGGTGGCAGAACTATGAGGCCATGATTCCTGCTGGCCAGATTCCTACCTGGAGAGATTTCACAGAGGATTTTCGTGAGCATCATATCCCTCGAGCTCTCATCGATCGCAAGAGAGAAGAGTTCTGTAGTCTTACCCAGGCTAAGATGGTTGTTGATGCTTATAGTAGAGAGTTTGAGAATCTCGCCCACTATGCTACAGAGGAAGTGTCCACGGACGCTAAGAAGCAGGCTAGGTTCCGAAAGGGTCTCAACCCCAAACTGCGTCGTGATCTCCACTTGCATCATTGCAACAAATTTCAGGCTCTTGTGAACAAGGCCATCAATGCAGAGACAGCTCAGCTCAATTATGAGGAGTCTCGTAAGCACATCCTTGATCTGGGATCTTCCCCCGGTTCTAGTTCTCAGAAGTGCCGGATTTGGGTTCCGAACTCTGTTCTTCCACCCAGTTGTACACCGAGGCCATCTTATGTGGTACCTCTTCCAGTTCAGCAGTATGCTCCACCCAGGTCTATTGGTGGACCGTTTGCCAATGTGGGTCCACGTCCTACCTCCAGGATTTGTTACAAGTGCGGAGAGCCGGGCCACATTGCTCGTATTTGCACTCAGACCCGTGTTGCTCCATCCAAGTCCGAGAAATCTGTTAGCCGTGATAAATCATCACGCAAGATGATCTGGGTAAAGTCAGCTCCCACCGAACATGGACGTGTGCATCACGTCTCACCCAAAAACCCTCATGATGATCCAGATGTCATTCTTGGTACACTCCTTGTCAATTGTCATTCGGCATCGGTTCTATTCGATACTGGAGCATCTCATTCTTTCATTTCCAAAAGTTATGCCCGCTTACACGACATGTCATTTTGTGATATGCCCTCCCCACTACTCATTCAAACTCCTGGATCCAAATGGCAAACTTCTAGCGTAAGCCATGGTAATGAAATCCTTATCGACAGACTTGTGTTTCTTGCGTCACTTGTAGCCCTCAAGTCTTCAGATATTAATATCATCTTGGGTATGGACTGGATGATAGCTCATCATGCCAGGTCTGTTCAGCTTACACACCCATCTGGCAAGATAGTCACTGTCACCACTAGAGTTGCAAAGCGTTAACTCTATTCCCTTAATGCCAGCCCTCTTCCAGATCTTGAAGATGTTCCGGTAGTCCGTGACTTTCCGGATGTGTTTCCAGAGGAACTGCCAGGTGTTCCACCCGACCGAGATGTAGAGTTTGTTATAGATCTTATCCCAGGAACCACTCCAATCTCTAGGAGACCTTACAAGATGGCACCCTTAGAACTAGCTGAGCTTAAGAAACAACTTGATGAGTCCTTGCAAAAGGGTTTCATCCGTCCTAGTTCTTCTCCTTGGGCTTGCCCCGTTCTCTTCGTCAAGATGAAGGATGGTACGGATCGGATGGTTGTAGATTATCGTCCCGTTAATTTGGTCACGGTAAAGAACAAGTATCTGCTTCCCAGGATCAATGACCTGTATGATCAGCTCGCTGGATCCTCAGTCTTTTCCAAGATGGATTTGAGGTTGGGATATCATCAAATCAAGATTAGAAATGGGGACATCCCCAAGACGGCTTTCGTCACTCGTTATGGTCAGTACGAGTACACCGTCATGTCTTTCGGTCTATCTAATGCTCCAGCCACTTTCTCCCGCTTGATGAACTCGATCTTCATGGAGTACTTAGATAAGTTCGTCGTGGTTTACCTCGATGATATTCTTATTTACTCGAAGAACGAGGAAGAGCATGCCGAACATCTTAGACTTGTTCTAGAAAAACTCAGAGAGCACCGCCTTTATGCCAAGTTCTCCAAGTGCGAATTTTGGTTGCCAGAAGTGACCTATCTTGGCCACGTAATCTCTGGTAAGGGGATTGCTGTCAACCCCGAGAGAGTTCAGCCCGTTCTTGATTGGACTCCACCTGAAACAGTTAAACAAGTTAGGAGTTTCCTTGGTCTAGCCAGCTATTGTCGCCGCTTTGTTGAGAACTTCTCTAAAGTGGCCAAACCTCTCACGGTACTTCTCAAGAAAGATACAAAGTTTGAGTGGTCCCCATAGTGTGAGCACAGTTTTCAGGAACTGAAAAGACGCCTGACTTCTGCTCCCATACTTGTGCCACCGGATTTCACTAAGGACTTTGTTATCTACTGTGATGCCTCACGACAGGGACTAGGTTGCATTCTTATGCAGTATCGTCATGTGATTGCCTATGCATCTCGACAGTTGCATCCACATGAGGAGAATTATCCTACACATGATCTAGAGCTTGCAGCCGTGGTCTACGCACTTAAGACCTGGCGACATTACATCCTTGGTAACCGTTGCGAGATCTACACCGATCATCAGAGCCTCAAGTATCTCTTCACCCAACCAGATTTGAATCTTAGGCAAAGACGTTGGTTGGGGTTGATCTCAGATTACGACTTAGGGATTACCTACACCCCAAGCAAGGGAAATGTTATGGTTGATGCGCTAAGTCGTAAGTCCTATTGCAACAATCTCATGTTGCAGTAGGGCCAACCACTTCTCCATGAGGAATTATGTAAGCTTAACCTTCACATTGCTCCTCATGGATTCCTTTCAACCTAGGTGGCGAAACCTACTCTTGTGGATCATATCATAGAATCCCAGAAGCATGATACCAGAATTACCCGGATCAAGAGAAACATTGCCAAGGGTATTGCTGGTAGTTTCTCCATAGATGACCGAGGTGTTGTTTTCTTCCAGAACCGACTGGTGGTTCCCAAGAAGCAACATCTTCGGCAACTGATTCTTAAGGAGGCTCATGAATCTCCTCTCACGATTCATCCCAGTAGTACTAAGATGTATCAGGACCTACGCCAGAGGTTCTGGTGGACTAGGATGAAGAGAGAAATTGATGAGTTCATTGCTAAATGTGATGTTTGTCGTCGCATTAAAGCAGAGCATCAAAGACCTGCTGGCACCCTTCAATCTCTAGCTATTCCTGAGTGGAAATGGGATAAAGTTGGTATGGACTTCATCACCGGCTTTCCCAGGACCAAGAGAGGGAATAATGCTATCTTCGTAGTCATTGATCATCTCTCCAAAGTGGCTCACTTCCTACCTGTTCGAGAGAGTATCACTGCTAGTCAGCTTGCTGACTTGTATATTTCTCGAATAGTGTCACTTCATGGTGTTCCGCTGGAGATCAATTCAGACCGTGGTAGTCTTTTCACTTCTCATTTCTGGGAGAGTTTCCAGACTGCCATGGGCACCCATCTTTCTTTCAGTACCGCTTTCCACCCTCAATCAAGTGGTCAAGTGGAACGGGTTAACCAAATTCTTGAAGACATGCTTAGAGCTTGTGTTATCTCTTTCGGTATGGATTGGGAGAAATGTCTTCCTTTTGCCGAGTTTGCCTATAACAATAGCTATCAATCCAGTCTCAAGAAAGCTCCTTTTGAGATTCTCTATGGACGAAGATGTCGAACACCTTTGAACTGGTCAGAAACCGGTGAAAGAGAATTCTTTGCACCGGACATGATCCAGGAAGCAGAAGAGCAAGTTCGCATCATCCGTGAGAATTTGAAAACAGCCCAGTCTCGTCAAAAGAGCCAGTATGATCGTCATCATAAGGATGTGGCATATGAAGTTGGCGACAAAGCTTACCTTCGGGTTACTCCTTTGAAGGGTACCCATCGTTTCGGTATCAAGGGAAAGTTGGCTCCTCGTTACATTGGTCCTTTTCGCATTCTCGCTAAACGAGGAGAGGTTGCCTACCAATTGGAACTACCCCCACATCTTTCTCGAGTTCATTGAGTCTTCCACGTCTCTCAACTCAGGCGTTGCTTCTCGGATCCCATTCGCGGAGTGGACCATGAAACGCTTGATCTCCAAGATAACCTCACATATCGAGAGTATCCCGTTCGCATTTTGGATCAAGCAGAACGTGTCACTCGACGTCATAACATCAAGTTTCTCAAGGTTCAGTGGTCTCATCATTCCGAGAGAGAAGCTACATGGGAGCGAGAAGATCGTCTCCGACTGGAGTACCCCACCTTCTTTCCGCCTACTCCTGAATCTCGGGACGAGATTCTTTCGAGTGGGGGCGAGTTGTCACAACCCTAGTTCTGGTATGCACTAGGCTAGTCTTGATGTTTGCATCATGTTTAATTTTCAAATGAAATTGAATTGAGGACTTGTGAAACCCTCAGAAACCCTTTTTGAAAATGACCCAAATAAAAATTGCTCCAAAAAGGTCCAAGAAAATGTTCATGTTGCTCTCTGAAAATATTGGTTAGAGATAAAAATCAAACCAATATTATTAGGAGCTCATAAATATTTATTTTGGGCATTTGGAATTATGCAATAGTTATTTGCTTGGATATATATTTATTTTATATTTTATATATGTCCAAAATTCTGATTCTTTATTTTGAGGGGCTTGGATTAATTCCTAGGTCCCTGCAAAATAAAAATGTCAGAAGAAAATAATTGATTTAATTTAGAAACTAAATCAAAACAAATGTCAGAAAAATAGAAAATAAAATAAAAAGGGAAGGACTTACCTGTGCCACCCTGGTGGCCCAACTGCTTGGCCCAGCAGCCGGCCCAGGTGACTCGCAGCGCCAGTCACCCTCAACCTCGCGCCACGAGGCCGGGGCGCGTGTCCGACGCTTGCTTCGCCGCGCCGCGCCACCTCCTGCCTGCCTGCTTCATCCCCCTCGCCGCCTGGTTGCTTCTGGACGAGCCACGCCCCCCCGACCCTCTCGCACTCTCCCTGGACCCTCCCCTCTCCTCTGTCTCCCTCTCTCCGCTCGGACCCGAGCGCGTCGTCGCCGCCGATCGCAACCACCGTAGCCACTGCCTTCCCCTCGCCTCTCCAACGAGCCTCAGAGCTCCGCCCCACCGCCGTGAACCTCTACGCTGAGCCGCAGGACCCCGGACGCCCTGAGACCTCGTCCCCGGAGCTCTTCTTCTCCGCACGGCCACCGGACGCCGTCGACGAATTCGGTGCCTCCGATGCGTCCCCGAGCCCACTGAACCCCCAACAGACCCGCGGTGAGCTCCCGGATCGTTTCCCCCTTCTTCCCTAGTAGCGTTCGACCTCTAGGCCTTATCCCCGCTGATGCCCGACCTCACCGCCGCCGGCGATGCCGCCGCCGTGGCCACAACCACGCACTCCCAAAACCGAGCACGCCACTGCACTCGCCGCTTCACCAGGAGCCCGTAGCACCTTTCCCCTAGCCTCCCTGTGCCCTGTAGCCCCATATCCGACGAGGGACGAACTCCAGCGCCGCCGCGAGCTCGTTTCCGGCGAGCTCCGGCCGCCCTAGCTGCTGCTGCTTGTAGGAATGGACGCGGACGAGCTCCAGCTCCTCGCCCGTGGTCTCCGCTGCCCAAATGACCGCCGGAACGGCGATTCCGTACCCCTCTGTCGCGTCAGTGGACGCCGGCATCGAGCCGCCGGTGGGCTTGACCGCTGACCGGCGTGGTTTG
>LR738715.1:814452497-814468449 GCA_902687465.1 Secale cereale | reverse complement strand
CCAGTTGACTCCCCCTCTCTCTCACTGACCTGCGGGCCCCGCCCGACTAATTACTCTAGTTAGTGCTAATTTACTTAGTTAGTTTAGTCCTACAGTCACTGACTAGTGGGCCCTGCCCGGTTAGTTAGGGCTAACTAACTCAGTTAGTTTGCTGAGCCACTGACGTGTGGACCCCACACGTCAGGTTTGACCTGAGTCAGCGCTGCTGACTTTTTGACGCAAGCATGACACAGTGCTGACGCAATAAACATTTTCTGGAATTGTTATTGTTTAGGAAAATCCTGAAAATTGTTTAAACTTCAAAAAATCACAGAAATTCAACCGTAGCTCAGAATGAAATAAGTTATATATGAAAAATTATCATAAAAATTCAATCTATCCATCTGTACCATTTTCATGCATGACAAATGAAGTTATATCTACCGTTTATATGAAAACACATAAATAGCATTTAAAAATGCTTATTTTAGAGTTGCATTTGAACACTTGGTTCAAATGGAATTCAACCAAATAAAATGCTAGTTGCATTAGCTCAAATAACATCACATTTTCATGCCATGATCATGCATCATATTGTTGCATATGCTTGTGTTTTATTGTCGGCACCGTTCTTCTCGATAGGTCCAGCTCCGGAGACCGATCCAGAGTACCTGTCAGAGGAGCAGTGCTCTGCACGTTGTTATACCAGGCAAGCAAACCCCCTTGTTCATTCCGATACAACCCCTCTCTCGCTCCTGCTCTCTGTTATTGCATTAGGACAACAACGACTTCAACTGCTACTTTATGATGCGGTAGTTGAACCCATTCCTCTGCATGACCTGTCATTCCACAGTAAATAGTTGAAACCCACTAGCATGTGTAGGAGTTGATTGAAGCCATGTTGTGATATTACCATGCCATGCTTGCTATTGCTTAGAGTGTGTCAGGTCTGATTCATCGGGAATGAATTGGAGTGCAGTGAAATGTTCTGATGCTGAGAGTTAAGTGTGTGAACACGTTTTGGTGAAGGTAGCGGTGAGAGGCCATGTAGCTAAGTGTGAGAACATGGTGGGTTGTCTCAGTGGAACCGTCCCTAAGAACTGAGTTATGTGTATGTTGTCCAATGACTAGCTACTACCACACATTGGGTTCCGGTAACTCGACCCATCTCGACTTATTAATCAACATGATCTCTGTCTAGTAGTTGCAACTAGTTTCTGGTGTTTGTAGGTAGTGTTAGTAGTCTACCAAGTGGCACTCGGCCAGTGGGCTTGGGACAGACTAGGCACCGTGGCACGGTGTACAAACCGTAGATCCACTCGGCGAGGTGGGTTTGGGAACCCTGCGCACATCATTTGGGGCCGTGAGCGACACCCCGGCCGGATCTCCTTACGGATGGAACCCGAATAGGCAATAAACCTGGACTAGATTCTTGTGTGGTTAGTCAGGTCGTGGCCGACACCCTCGCCAGGTTTCCGCTTGAAGGTTGCCGAGATACATGAGATGTACATGGCGGTAAGTGGCGAAAGCGTGTGTGAAGAAGTACACCCCTGCAGGGTTAACATGATCTATTCGAATAGCCGGGTCCACGGTTATGGACTTCTTGGATGCTTACGTGGTACATAGACAACTTGAAGTGGATACTCTAAAATACTCAAGACAAGTGTGAGTGCTATGGATGGCCTTCTCGTAGGGAGACGGGGATGATTCCATAGTGGTGTATTGTGTAGTGCTTAGTGGACTCTTGTGCGCCACCTCAAAAGAGTTACCAGCAGTCGTAGAATAGGATAGCCCGTGCGTCAAAGCTGGCTTGCAACAACTAAACCCCACTTTGCCTTCTTGATACAAGTGCATGTATGATAGGATCTGATGTAAGTCTTGCTGAGTACCTTTGTACTCATGTTTGTTTAATTTATGTTTTGCAGATGAGATTGATGTCTCACTAGTAGTTCCGCTTGGACTTCGAGTAGCTTGTTACCTCAGCTACGATCTTGGACGAGTGTTGTAGATAGTCAGGCTCTTCAGCCTTTTTCATTTGTAGATGTCTGTACTCAGACATTCGTGAGACCCATGTTTGTAATATCTGGCTCCTCGGAGCCTAATGAATAAATACTTTGTTTATTAGAGTCTTTGTTGTGATGCCATGTTGTATTTGCACATATTGAGCATATTATGTGTATGTTATTGAAATGCTTGGTATGTGTGGGATCCGACACCTAGTTGTTTACCCTTGGTAGCCTATCTTATAGGGAAATGTCTCCTAGTGCTTCCACTGAGCCTTGGTAGCTTGCTACTGCTCCGGAACACTTAGGCTGACCGGCATGTGTCCTTCTTCGTTCATGTGTCTGTCCCTTAGGGGAAATGTCACGCGTTGTTCCTTTAAGTCCTTGTAGCTTTCTACGACATGGGTTCATACGTTGATGACCGACACGTTCGTTGCTGGGTCATGTATGTCTGTCTCTGTAATTTAGTGCCACTTTTGGTTTATAACTGGTCATGTCGGCCCGGGTTCTTTGTCATATGGATGCTAGCAACACTATCATATATGTGAGCCAAAATGCGCAAACGGTCCCGGGCTAGGTAAGGTGGCACCCGTGGGGATACCGTGCGTGAGGCCGCAAAGTGATATGGTGTGTTACATGCTAGACCGGTGTGACTTAGGATCGGGGTCCCGACAGAATTCCATTTGGAACGGCGGTGCCACAAATAGGGCTTTGAAAAAGATGTTTTCTTCAAGCGCAGAGGAACGTGTGGACAAGAAAAACTTGGTAACGCATTTTGACCATTTTCGTCATCTTGAAAATAAGTTTTCTGTTTTTCTATTTTCTCATCTGGTTTGTTTTATTCTCTTTTTATTTCAGATTATGTTTGCAACATTTGACCCTCCTCCCGCAACAATGAAGGACGCGATAGGCCACTACTTCTTGGTCACTTTGAACCTGCGAGAGAAGCGTTTTGAGTTTCTCGACTCATTGAATGAAGCCGACAGCGCTCCTGCAAATCTTGTCTTCAGGAACATCAAATTTTTTGGAAAGATGGCGGCGCAAGCTGCGATGAGCCGTTGAACCCTCCCACCCTTGACGGCTTTGCACTGACTCATATTAATGTCCCGCAACAGGGAAACGGGTTTGTACTTGTTCTCCTTTTTCTTTTTCCTCCTTCAGTTTGTTTGTGTAAGTGAGCTGCATTGTTTTTACTAAATTAGAAGCACTTTTTCCCTTGAGTGAACTGCATTACTAATGTGTTATTAGTTGTTCTCCCTCGGTTTTTTGTGTGTATGGAGCTGCATTGTTTTACTAACATCAGTAGCACTTCATTATTGAGTCAACTGCATTAGTAATGTGTTTATGTTGGTTTTCTTGCAGGCATGATTGTGGATTTTACATGTTCCAATTCATGCAGACCTGGGATGGTGAAACGATTGCCAAGTTTGGGAAGGAGCACATTGGCTACATCAGGAAGGCGATGCTCTATAGTTGGCTGACCTCGTCACATTGCTGTCTTGACCTGACATCACTTTTAATTTTTAAAGAAGGTTATTACATTTTTTTCAGTCACACACCCTTTTTATTAAGTGAAATTCATTGATACAGAAAGGGGAGGTCCACTACTTTTGTCAAGCTTTTTAGTAGAACCCCATTCGCATGTTAAAATTACTTTCGTTAGTGAAATTGATGATTCTTTTCATTTTGCTCATTATCCATTTTTTTGCATAGGCTTTGACGAAGGCGCACACCAAGGTGGTATTTCCTTGTTTGAAGCTCAGGTTCACACTCCAACGATTCAGAAACTTGTCCTTGATGAACCCCCCCGTTAAGCTTGGAAAAGAACCGGTGTGTAAGAGATTGAGGAGTGGCGCCGGCACTTCGAACGAAAAAGCTCTTGAGAAATCTCCTGTCAATGTCAAGCATGGGAAGAAAGCAGTGAGCCCTCCGAATGCTGAAGATAGTGATGATGATTTTAAAAGGCTACCACCAGGGCCTAGGAGGACCGGGAGAGCAGCTGTGGAACGCCCGACGGACAGCGAGGCACTAGTTCTATCAAATAAGAGGCCTGTGCAGAAGCCATCAAAGTTTCGATCTCCTGTACAGAAGTTGAAGCCTGCGAGATTCAGCTATCTTGCGGAGATGTGGAAAGTCTTGCAACTCATCACGAGCACACCATTCAGGCAGAAATACAGTGAGTCAGTTCTTTTTTCGTTAGTTTTTTCGCTTTTTGATTTTTAATGTGTGTAATGTTTTTCTGTGTTTTTTCTTTTGTGCTCCTAACCCCCCCCCCCCACCTTCGTCGTTTCTATTGTGCAGGTGCGCGCTTTTCATGCACAGGAATCCTATCGAAGTCTACACTGTGAATGTGGACTACATGTTCTTAACTTTCACCAGAGGTGGTTTTATGGACTCAGAATTGATGGATCATATCATCAGGTACTGGAAGAATGACGAGCATATGAATGTGGTTTATCGATCTGGCGAACGCGTTCTGCTGTCCCCTTTGTTTATCACGGTATTTCTCTTTTTTCCTTTTTTTTCTTTTTTTCTGCTTGGGTGAACTGCAGTTAATAGTGTATAATAATTTGTTTTAGAATGTACTAAACTGCATACATTTATTTTTTGTGTTTAACCCATGTATCTTAAATGAAACAAATTATGGGGAGAATTGTGAACTGCATACTGTTTTAGAGAAGCGTGATCTGTTTTTTCATTAAGCGTCGGAGCGAACTCTGAGGGGGAACTGCATTATCATTCTTTTGTGAATTACCCACATGCAGTATGTGCTTCAAATGAATGATCACGCGGATAGAGATGAAGATGGAAACGTTGTGTTGCCTTTTGTCCACGGCAAGTTTAACGTTGACAATGTAGCAAAGCAGTTCCAACTTTATGTTCGTGATGACGAGAACCTTCTTGATTGCAAATTAGTAAGTTATCAGATTTTCTTTGTTCTGCCTTATGTACTTATTTTCTCTCCCAATTTTTTCCAGTAATCCTTTTTCACTCATCAAACCCATAACAAATTTGATGAAACAAAATCAGATTCTGTTACCACGGATGAAAGACCAGCATTATTCGCTATACACGATGAATAGGCACCGCGAGACCCTTGACATTCATGACATTAGGAGGTACAGCGGACCGGTTGATCAAACGACGAGGTGGCATAAGTCTGAATACCACAGCGACCGCACTGAAATGGTAAAAATTTTCCTTTTTCACCTTCTTCTTGTTTTCATGCGTGCGCGTGTTGAACAATATTGTTGTGATGTGTATTTTTGTTTTTTTATTTCCACCAGATGATCAGGATGACTGCATTGTTGAAGAAGGTTTACGGAGAAAAGGAGTACAAAAGAAAGGAGTCGGTAGACTGGGTCGATGTTTCAAAGAAAGCTAGCTTTTTGGGCTCCCCTGAGCAGGGCCCCAACGAGTGCGGCTTTTTTGTTCTGAAGATGGCTCAGTTTTATGACGGCAAAAGCTTTGTTGTGAAATTCGCAAAGCGTAATGTAAGTATCTTTTTTAACCCAATAATAATCCCTCATTCTTTGATATTTTTTTGTCAGTTCTTTTTTGTAGATGATGTTGTATATTTGTTTATTTTGCTTCATCGCAGGAAGCTGCTGTTGAGGAATGGAAGGCTGAGTTTTTGTTCCAGATTCTGTTCCACCCTAAAAACATGGTCGTAGTCACCGAGTTCCCGGAGGATCTAAGAAATCTCTGCATTTCTCTTGGCTTTTCTCCAAAACTAGAATCGCAGGAGCAGGATGAGGCATAAATGACAGCAGATCTTTTTTTATGTGTGTTGATGTCTTTTCGTGTGTGCTCCAAAACTTTCTGTAAGCAATATCTATGGTCGCTGTGTGTAGTTCTCGATCTGCAAAACTATTCACACCATGCTGTGTGCTTTTGTATATACCGGTCTAGTTAGTTTTTCTGTTTTTCTTTTTGTGGCAGACAGGGACAATGTCAAATATGTACATAATGGAGCTTTCAGCCAATTCCTCCTTGTGAATTGTAACATGTTCGCAGCGCACTGCATTCACTTATATGAGTAGCAGCCAAGTTTTTTTAAATATACGCATCCACACTGCATTTCACCTTATCACATGGGACAGCAAAGACGAATTCAACGTGTTTGTCGTCGAGTTTCAAAATTTTGGAAAAATTGTATTAGAAGACAGAAAATCAACCGTGTCTGCTAAGGGAGAGCTCAATTTTTTACATTTTTTGCACTAAGCGCACTGCACTGTGTACTCGAAGCGGACTGCACTATAAGCTTTAAACGCACCACACACGCACTGCACTGTACGTGAAGCCTAGTCTGACTCTATATTTTTTCTTTCTAACTGCATTCTATATTGATTCACGGTCATCTCAGATTCTATACGACGAAGAGAACTGCATTCTTAAAATGACATTCTGATCTCAGGGTTTTCATACAGAAGAGAACCCCATTCTCAGAATGACATTCTCATCTTATTTCTTTCATATAGAAGAGAACTGCATTTTATCAAGCATACCCACCCGCAGCACATTGATCACAAAGTATATATGGCATATGTTATATCTATTCATTTTGAACTTCAATATTACATGTTGAATTCTTTTTTTTTGCAGTCCACTGAACACAAGATATATCTTATATACGATACGATATATATAAAGGATGAAGTTAATATATTTTTAAAAAGGTAAAACTGTATATGTGTTGATCTATGTCCTTTTCCTGCTGCTTCTTCTCAGATTGTGCACTGCATTTGTTTCAATGGTTGTTGCTGCTTCTGTTTTGCTCTTGTTGTTCGCATTACCCCTCGTAACGCGACCGTGCGACTGCGATGCTTGCCTACGCGCTGGATTCTTCGTTCTGTCTCTCCCCCTCGTTTTTGATGATGGTTCTTCGATGTCTTCATCTTCTTCTTCTTCTTCCTCATCTTCCTCTTATGCTTCCTCATCTTCCTCTTCAGTTACATCAGCTTCGCTCTCTTCCTCGTTCTCTTCTCTGTCAGCATCTTCTTCGTCATCTTCTTCATCTTTTTTTCTGTTCTATTTGGACAAGTTCCCGCGTTATGCTTCTCTCTCTTGTTGCAGACGCTACATAGTCTTCTCTTTGTCATATCATCTTGTTGGTCAGCTTGGTGATTTGTGGTGGCATTTTCAGCCTGGATTTTTTTCAGCCTCTCCTTACATGTTCTTGAGTTGTGTCCCGCAATCTTGTTGCATGATTTACACGTTCTTACCCCCAGTGGTCTTCCTCCGCTGTCCAGTTCTGGCTCAGGCCTGCTATTTTTTTCAGGACTTTTTTCTTTTGCTGCAACTTTTATATTGGCTGATTTGCTCTCTTTCTTTCTCCCTTATGTGTTTGAAACAGGTGGGGGAAGAATTGTGTCGTCCATATTATGAGCTGCACCATTAGAGGCATGTTCGCGCTCCTCTCCTTGTTCTTCACCCCACGCATCCATGATGTTCTCTGCTTCTTCTTCTTCGTTTATTACGTCGACTTCTTGTATGAGTTCTCTCATCCCAGCTAAAGCTTTGTTGCACCCTCTACCCGATTTGACACCCCTGTTTGTCAGGTCCATCGCTGTTTCTGCAAGTAGTCTCCTACGGCAGAACATCGAACTCCCATCTGGAGCAGTTTGCTCATAGTCTCTATGGTCAAAAGTTGGATTTTGGTGTGCGTTCTGTGTGTATCTCTTCAATATGTACTCTTCAGGTATCTTGTCCACCCGCAGCTGATCCAACATGCAAATGATGTTCACGCAGAACAGGCCTGCAACAAAAGAATTTTTTGGGTTATTCGTGTCAGCAAACTTCACATAAATATGCAACATTTTTTCAATTTTGGTGTTGTGAACTGCACTATAAATAGATCCAGAGTCTCCTGTTCTAGTGAACTTTACTAAGGTTTTTTTTCATCTCTTTTTTGCTACCAGCAGTAAGTGAACTTCATTATGTTTTCTGTGTGCTTATTTTTTGTTTCCTGTCTCACTGACCTGTGTGTGTCCACAGCTTGCATTCGCATTCGTAGATACCGTACGTCACATCAGCAACTACCTGGAACTCGTGTCTTGCCCAATCAAAATCATTAGACCGGTTGTAGTGGCGGACCAAATATTTCGTCGGGTTGTCAGTGGACTGCTCTGATCTGAATGCAGTGCTACGGTAGTGCGTTTGCTTGAAGTCAGCAAAGACCGCCCTGGTGTAAATATTGGAGAGCTGAACCTCGAAACCAAACTGAGTAGTAGTCTTTATTTCTGTCTGTGAAACAAAGAAAACCAGTTAAGTAGTTGTCTTTCACAACTAAAATCAAGAAAGCGAGTAGTGTTTTATTAATTGCTCATCCAGCTTAAAAACTTTGCTCTGTTTATATACCTCGTTAGCTATGGTCTCCGCGTGCTCGATGCCCTTCCTTGTCTGGATGCACCTGTCCACCTGCGATGCAAAGATGTTTAGGTCGTGTCTTTCCTTGACAAAGTTCCTCTTCAAGATCCGGTTCATGCTTTCACTTCTCTGTGTTGACGTCATCCTTGCACAGAACACCTCCTTGTAGTAAGCTGATATCCATTCTTTTTCGGTCTGTCCAGAGCGCCTTCATAATTTCATCATTTTGCAGGTTATACTTGTCCATGAGCTCATGCCAAGCGCGTTCAAACTCTGATGGCATCAGCGGGTGGTTGAGAACGGAGGTAAGCTCATCCTTGAATGTCTCATACGCTTTGTACAGCAAGGACAAGTGATCCTTCTATTTTTTCACTATATGCCAACGGCATAACTTGTGCAGCGTGCCTATTAGCGTACTTTTTATTGCAGCATCCATGGAGGGGCATTGATCTGCATGTTTTTTGAAAAAAATCAAGCAGTGAGTTATTGAGAGAACTGCATATCCTTTTTCTGCTTTTTTCTTGTTTTTTTCATTGGATGGAAGAAATGGACTACAAAACTTGGCAGTGAACTGCATTGTTATTTAAACCCATTCTTTTTTTCAGCATACCTGTGAGTATGCAGATTGGCCGCTTGTTGTTCATGCAACGCAAGAACTTCCGGAACACCCACTCGAAAGTCGGTATTGTTTCGTCTCTGATGAGACCCCAGCGAATATTGTACTTTGGAGGTGGTGGTTGACTCCAACGAAGACGGCCAGAGGCATGTGGAACTTGTTGGTCTTGTAAGTCGTGTCAAATGTGACACAATCTCCAAAATATTCGTATGATCCCCGGCAGCTCGCGTTCGCCCAAAATATGTTTCGCACATGGTTATCGACATCTTTGTCGTAATCATAGAAGAACTCCGGGTTTATTTGCTGCATCTTCTCAAAGAAAGCCAGGAGTTTCTTCACATCGTCTTCTGTTTCCTCCCTCGCGAATTGGTGCTTCCTACAGTTCGAAATAATAATACACTTGCAGCATTAGAGACACACAGAAAATGCACAAGCGAAGTGCATGAAATAATAATACACTTCTGCCTCCAGTCCTCTTTGATGTTTTATCTCGCTTTCTGTCATAATCAGTGACAGTTTCCTAGCTTCTGCCTTCCTTTGAGCACACTATGTATTTGATTGTTCTGTATCCACCGTTTTTGTGTGTGCCGAAGCCTGCATGCCTCGCATACGTGTTGTAGAATTCTTGCGCCGCAGCGTGTGATGTGAATTGCATACCTTTCATAGGCACAAGTTCTTGGAGCATGTTCTCATTCTGCACACACAATATGGAATGTTTTTTTGTTAATGAGAATGCACAAGCTGAAAGAATGCGTAAGTGAACTCCAGTAGTTAGGCAAGGAAACTTACATGCGTGTACTGTTTTTTTCTCTAACGGTGTTTGCAGCTCACCAATATTTATTGGGCATGGAGGGGTGACAACAGATCTGTGTAATTTAGGATCGCGAGGAGGCAGAAGTGTTGAGAACTTTACTTTTTTGGTTGCTTGCGGCTCTCCTTGATTCTGCTTCCAATTCTTTTGGTGCGCAGTAGGCGGCCTGGGTGGAATTCCACTGTCTCTTTGTCGACGAATCGTTTGCTCATGAACTTGTCGAACTTGCTGGGTTTCAAAATTGGCTTGTGGAGGTGCTATATCATCCGCTCTGATCTGCTGGCCAAATGATTCAAAGACACGCGTGTACCTTGGCTGCATAACTGTTATGATTTGCTCTTCATCATCATCCTCCTCATCATCTTTCTGCGCATGCTCCTCCATGAATACCAGATCGTCGTCGTCATCCTCATCTTGCGCGCTTTTTGCTTCACTGCCTTCTCCATCTCGAATGATGTTTGGTTCACTGTTTTCATCTTTATCCTCGACATCTTCCTCCACGGAGTACACAGTTCTGTTTGTTGTGTTAAAGAAACCCCTAGGTATTTCAGGTGTTATCCATCCAGGCATCTCCCACTCTTCTCTTCCAATGTAGTTCAGGGGCTTTGGGTTGTAAATGAATCGAGGTATCTTCTGTTTTGGAGGCATAGTAATTTCCTGCACAGTATTAAGCCAAAGATTTTTATGCACGTCAACAGTGAAATGAACTGCATCTTTCGTACTACATATCATTATATTTTGCAACTGTAGAAATTGCACTTCAATTTGTCATTCTATAGCAGGGGCACTGGGAGTTAACATGAAGAAACAATGCACTTCAGTTTTAGGCACAGCGCTCTACATATGTAAGTCATGGTGGACTGCAATTTTGAGCCATATAGCATTTTTATTTTTTCGAAGTATCTTTTTCTGTTTTCTACTGGGAGATGCATGGGACTGCAGTCGACGCAAGAGGGGCACTACATGGGGATAAAAAGGGCACTGCAAACTGGATGTGGGGGTTGGGTATGTGATTTTCTTACATTATATGCAGTTCTCTCCTTCTGCAGATGCAGCTCTGACTGCTGTTGGCGTGCAGTCCACCTCCGCTGCAGGAACACATGGGCTTTTTCAACTTTTGCCATTGTCGCGGGAGAAGGCTAGATGGGCACCATTGCAGTTCGCATCCACGACGACTGCGATGCAGAAGGCATCCTTGCAGTTCTCTTTCCCCTATCATGCATAACCGAGGCTGGATGCTTCAGCGGCGGATCCCCCAGGTGGTGTTGGGGCGAAGGTGAGGGGCGGCGTCGCTTCCTAAACGCCGCCGCGGAAGAATCCTCGCCAAGGGACTGCATCGCCGGCCGCTCAGCGTGCGCTCTGCACTACTGGCCGCGGAAGAAGGCGGGGAGGGGTGGGGGTCGCCGCCGGCCGCCGGAGCGCTGCCGCGGAAGAAGGCGGGGAGGGGTGGGGGTCGCCGCCAGCCGCCGGGGCACTGCCGTGCAAGGAGGCGGGGAGGGGAGGGGGACGCCGCCGGCCGCCGGGGCGCTCCCGCGCTAGGAGGCGGGGAGGGAGGGGGACGTCGCTGGCCGCCGGCCGCCGGGGCGCTCCCGCGCTAGGAGGCGGGGAGGAAGAGGGACGCCGCTTTCCGCCGGCCGCCGGGGCGCTCCCGCGCTAGGAGGCGGGGAGGGGAGGGGTGTTATGAGAATAAGGGTTTTGTTAGGAGAATAAGGTCTTAAGGGGTGTTATGAAAAAAATTAAATGGAAAACACAAAATTAAATGAAAAATAAATCACAAAACCAAAAACCCCCCAAACCTACCAACCGGTACTAAAGGGCTCCCGGCCCCCGGAGCTGACTCGTGCCACGTGGTTGCCCTTTAGCATCGGTTTGTGCTGAACCGGTACTAAAGGGGGGGGGGGCTTTAGTGACCACACTTTAGTGCCGGTTATGGAACCGGCACTAAAGGGCCTTATGAACCAGTGCTATTGCCCGGTTCTGCAATAGTGGTGGGCCAGCAAAGGGCTTTGAGTTGTTTTTATGTGGGCGAGATAACTTATTAAGGGCAGTGCTGGGTAATTTTTCTATCTTTTCCAATCTATTGGTTGTGATTGTCTAATCAGTTTAGATTGATGGTCTGATGTTTCTAATTATTGTGAAATTTTCTATCCTATTTATCTTTTTTCTGGTTAGCCCGTTAAGCACCTTATATATATAATTGATAGATAGATGCCACGCTACAGATCCCCCACCACACAGCCAACAGTCATGCACAAAACACACACGCAGTGGTGAGGCAATAGATGCTAGATGAGTGGGGGCAGCATTATGCGGCCCACGTGCCATGGAACCCGCAGAGCCGTCAAGATGGTCAAGGGTACGCAGGAGTTCCCAAGAATGAATCGGACGACGCGGACGTCACACTACGGCGTGGATGGCCTTAGGAGGCTAGAACCCCAACATCCTTTAAAGGAGTATAATACAGTTTGTTGCTTTCAACGTTCTATTTCTCCATATTTTCACGGCTATATGTTGTATTCACTCACTCCTCACTTCATTACAATTCAATGCTTCAAACAAACCCTTCTTTATTTTTATACCAACTACATTCCCTCCTTATGTATGCAAGCCGCCAGTCATCTCCATCGCTCCAATCTCATACCACATGATAGTTCTAACACATACACATCGATCTATCGAGTCTCGCTTGATTGTCTACCAAGATGATAAGACTGATCACCATTGTTATCTTTTGATAACCCAACTCTATGTCCATGAGTTTGGCTTCGTAGGCATGGGGACAAGAAGATGTGTGGAAGCGTAGAGATGCACTTAGACTGGAGAACAAAAGGGTGCGAGGGTTCTTGCTCGCATGGGCCTTGCGCGGGGAAAAGGCATGCTCCTCCATCTTACTATTTCATCGTTGCGTATCACCCTGTGCATGGCAGTGCGCAGTGTTGGCCCAAGATTGTTGTTTCCTTTTTAGCCCATATGCGGCCGGCGACGGAGAATCTGAAAGAGTCCAACAGTACGTTGCCGAACGACCGCTGGGCAGCAGTAGTCATTGGCACCGATGAGCATTGACAGTGCGTGGCGGCCATAGTAGACATTGTTATTGACCTCCGGTGCTACCGAGCGACATCACGCTACACATGGCTTCGGGAGCTCGTGGCCGGCAGGAAATATTGGGGCCTAAAGCAGAGCAGATAGCACGAGCGTTCCCCCAAATTTGCATGTCACGTTAGTTATTTGCCCATTGCTATTCTACTGTTCTCCAACTAACGAACGCCGTGAGCTGGTTCCTATCACGCCGCGAGCACTGGACGATCGTAGTTCTCTACTTGTTTCATGTGTCATCGTGTCTGCTGGGCTATGGTTTGTATGCATTTGCGTCACCGGAAACATGGACCTCCGCTGAACGATCGAACACATATGTACACACAAGATCAAGTGCTCACTAGTAGCTGCTCGGCGACTTAAAGTATGGAAAGCAACTAATGAAATTTACTGCACCCACGAGGCTGTCGATTAGTACCGGCGGGCCCTATCGAGGCAGGTTAGCAGTCCAGCGGGGCCGCAGTTCATGTTCAAGATGCTGGTTTCTGGGGCAGCCCTCGTGGTCATGCTGTACGTACAGACCATGCACCAGGCGTGCTTTAGGCGTGCCAGATGCGTGGGAGTCGAGGTGCTGCATTGGTCAGCAGCGAGGACGAAGACAGGAGGAAAAAGACCAAAGATTCAAATCGCGGGAGAAACGATTTCGCGCCGGCCTCTCCCAGCAGCTATAGCGGCCGTCATAGCGGGCAATCACGGCAAATAGCGGAAATTTTTCTGATGGGAGAGATGATTCTAGAGGGTTTTGCTGATTTTTGAGCCATTTAGAGGGATATGTGGAGGGTTTCGCGGTAGCAACCATAGCGTAGCGGGGAGGCTCCCGAGCAGCTATAGCGCAGCTATCGCGGCTATTTTGCGGGCTATTTTAATCTATGAAAAAGACATGTGCAGTTCATCTGTACCAACATTATCATCTTATTTTCTCAGAAGGAAGGCTCGCGAAGAGCTCGGCTTTTTGAATTAACAAAGCCATCAACCAGCCAGGAAATACAAACACACACAAACCACATAGGCCCAACGATACAAGGGGACACTCTAGAAGGCTTACAACTCAACGGAACGCACAAGCTCAAAAAGAAAACAGGAAAACAAAGCTCGATGCTTGTCCTAGCCGAAGACTACAGCCAAACAGACATCTAGAATATGGACACGCACGAGCATGACGAGGACCTGCTTGCAGCAGAGTGTGGTAGGTGACCCCGACCAACGCCCCGGGAGAAAGACAACACACATCGTCCTCTGTCTCTCTCGCCATGGCTCGCAAGGCGTCGTACCGTCGGACTTGAGAGACGCTCACCCTAGAGCAGGGGAAGTGCAAGCTTCGAGACCTGGAGCAGCCACATCACACAACCACTTGAACATTAGAGCCCTCCTAAACAGCTGCATCGCCACAACCTAGAACGCCCCAGAGCTGCAGGAAAACCACCAAGTGCAGCTACTGAAGAAAGGTAGCAAGGGCATCAAGTAACCGACAGGCCACCGAGGAGCATTGCCAGGCAGCCGTTGAAGAAAGAGCCGGGGTTCCGCCACGAGCATGGCGCACGTCCAGCCGGGTAGGGGAACCCTATCCCCTACCGCCGGGTCGAGGCGCCGCACTGCCGGAACTGGACCAAACGCGTCACCAGCAGAGAAACATCACCCATGAAAGATACGGGGACGCCTTCAGCCGTGCATAACCTCGGTGACACCGCCGTCACCAGACCACCCAAGCCACCCAAAGCTCTGACTTTTGAACCCCTCACCTGAACGCAACCCTCCCCAGGCGGCGCCCCCAAGGAAGACAAGACGCACAGCGCGCCGTCGCCGCCCAATTCAAGCCGGATTTTGGGCTTCCACCCGGGAGGAGGAACATGCGTGGAAAGGGGAAGGGCCTCTGCAGCACCTCCAAGGAGTAGACGGCGCCAAGGACGTCACTGCTGCCAGGCCTGCCAAGCCGACCAACGGTTTCCCGGGGCCCAAACCAGACCACCGGTCACCCATCAAACCAGACCGACGCTTGGAGGGAAGCCGACTGGAAGCGGCGGGGGCAAGGGAGACAGGGGAAAGGAGTCCGGCCTCATATCTGACGAGGAGGGGAAGACCTCCGCGCCGCCGCCGCCACCCACCGTCACCTCACCACCCGCGTGGTCGAAGCTGCCCACCAGAGAACACCCGCGAATGGCACCAGCCGAGATGGCGCCGCCGCCTCGCCAAGGAGGGCCGCCGTGCCAGATCCGAGGTCCTCCTCAAGGGGAGGAGCGACCGAGGCCTGGCCGCCACCATCACCGGCGGCCACGCGAACGAATCCGGCGGCTTTCTCAGGTGGCGGCGAGGGAGGGAGGGTAGGGAGCGGCGTCGCGAACGGGAAACCCTAGTCTTTTTTTATGAACGGATTCATATCAATTTGATACTTCTATATACATCGATCAAATTGTGGTAGTTAGACTTTGGGTCTGCCTAGGACACATCTATGTGTAGCCTTTTTATTGCACATCTAAGTGACTCAATCAAACTAAAAAAAAAGAAAAATACCAAAGAAAATGCTGGCAGAAATTTTAGCTTAAAATCAATGACATACGATTTAGACGTGCAATACTTAGAACACATGTAGATGTGCTTTAGCAAAACTATTTGACTTTTCCCACGTGCTCTCCTTACTTTCAAACAATACATAAGTTAGGTCCTGATGATGAGCAAAAAAAAGCCGGAGAGGGCATTCAACGATGGAGGGATGTTTCTTGTTACTCCCTTATAAACAAGTAGTACCGACTTATCAACCCACAACGAGAAGGGATGAGCCTTTACATGTATGCATCCATCATTGTGTCCAGTTCATGGGTAAAAAATGGCTCATTTGTCCCGGTTCTAGAGGCCCATTTGTCCCGATTCTAGAACCGGGACTAAAGTATCGGGACTAAAGCCCATGATCTTTAGTCCCGTTTCGCTTACAAACAGGGACATGTGGGGCTCCACGTGGCTGCTCCGGTGAGCCCGGGCAGGAGGGCCTTTGGTCCCGGTTGGTAACACCAACCGGGACCAAAAAACTTCCACGCGTCAGCAGCTCAGGAGCTGGGATTTTTGTTTTTTTTGAACGAGGGGGGG
>LR738715.1:814434947-814452438 GCA_902687465.1 Secale cereale | reverse complement strand
TTTGGAGGGTTAATTTATGGGTTTCATATATTGTGTTACCTAGCTAATAGACATAAGTGACCTCTCTTATCTCCGTGCTTGGTCGACGCTACGTACTATAAATATAGAAATGACTCAACATGCTAGCTAGTAAGTAAACGAAGGAAACAATTACGTACACAAGATCATCATGAACATAAGAGAGAAGTGCTCGACTTCCTACTTCTCCGAGAGATTGGTCGAACAATAAGTTTCCGTATATCTATCCGACGCTACTAGCTACATATATACAATATAAGATCTCTTACAATCCCTAACATCTGAAGTCAAGTGCCACATGGTATACTCCGGCTTTATTGATGACGTGGTCAAGAAAGAATCCTGCCAATTCCTTGTGAATTGCTTTTATGAGATAATGTGGTAGGAGTTCATACCGCAGCCGCCACATCTAATTTGAAGAAGGTGGTCAAGACATGTACATGAATGAAACTGAACACAAATGATGATAATAAAATAAAATTGTGATTAGTTTTGCTTACGCACTTCATATTGTTTTTCAGTGTTGCCCTGCCTAGAGGCCGTCGCATTGTACATGAACTCGCAAATGTAGTATCGACAAAAATCATTCCCGGATTCCTGCCACAAGCACTTGACAAGAAATAGAGGTCAATCAAACTGATAAGCAAGCATGCTAAATGGTTTTGATGAAACTAGCTAGAATCAATGGGAGATGTGCGAAACTAGGTAGTAGTACTTACTCTCTCGTGTGTAAATCGCAGCTCCTTCGGCAGTCCCGGAACAATTGCGGTGAACTCTTTCCAAACCCCGCCAGACAAAGAAAATAATTACTTGATATCTGGAAATGAACAAAGTTGCCGATATGGTGCGATAATGATCGATTGAACTTACGTCTAGAGCATTGCAGTCATGTCCGCATATTCCTTGGGATCTTTTCGTCTCGAGTCTAAGACGGTTACTACTCTCTGTTCAAACTTAATCTTTAGCAAAATAAAGTGCAACCTGCGCACGCATGCATAACTCATCAATTACATTACTATATATAACCTCGAGTAAGGGAAACCGAATATGCACAAGACAGTAACACTCACAGGAAGTTGTAAGGAAAGAGTATTTTAGTTTTGTATTGATTTTTGAGCAACGATTCTAGCAAGTTGTCCTCGGTTTATGTGACATTCTTGTTAACCGTCCATTCATGTATGATATTTGGGTTAATAAACCCAATGTCATAGATTTGTGCTTTTCTGTATTGGACGATCTTCAATCTGCATAATAGTGAGGATAATTATATATATACATGCAATGAAAGAGCTGAGCTGTATATAGAGACCTAATTACAGAAACTAGTACTTACAAACATTAACAAGCCACGAGTGATTTCTCTAGGGCCTTTAGATTGTAGAACTGGAAAAACTCGTCAAAATCAACAGTTAACAGATCTTGTCCAATGAAGTCGTGGTCAACTTTAATTCTCATCATCAAAGCATCATTCCCAGACTCGCTGCAGGTTTTCATGTACCATTGATGGAATTTTCGCATCATCGTTGTTAGAGGAAAACTTTCATCTTTGACGAGAGGCTTCCCGTACTGGTATTTGATTTCGTCCACCTCCATTGTATCAAAATGTGCATCGTCGGGCAGGTAATCACCGGGATTGGTACGAGGCAGCATACCCGGCAGATTTGCGACGATATCGCTAGACACCTTGAGCGGGGGCACGATTGATTCGCCTGTTCGCCGAGCTGGGTATTTTTTCCCACTTCTTCGTTCTTCTAATATTTTATCACTTGAAGTAGTTCCCGACCGCACCGCATCTGTATATGTCTTTTTAATACGGTGTTCATAGTTGGTATCCGGCGGAGGCGGTGCTGGTCGCTTGAGGGCATTGATAGTGCGCTTCGCTTTCAATGGATCTATCGTCTCCTTCGAAGGTGAAGGTTTGTTTGCAAAAAAAATCCCTCACTTCAGCAGCACAGATATCCGCGTATTACTTCTTGGTCCTCTCATATGCTAACTTTTCCACAGGCTTGAGAGATGGACCGCATCTGACTTGCCTACCGCCTCTGGCTGTACTGCTAGCCGCCGGAGCGGCGGCGTCTCTCTTCGTCCGTCGTAGCTTAGGAGGCGGAGTGCTCCGACGCGCCGGAGGAGCCGGAGTGGCGGTGGTTGTCTTCCGCCGTTGCTGATGAGGCGGAGAAGGAGGCGGAGTGCTCCGACGCGCCAGAGGAGGCGAAGGAGGAGTCGGAGTGCTCTCACGCGTCAAAGCAGCCGAAGAAGGACGCCAAGTGTCCTGATCACTCGCCGGAGAAGGAGGAGGAGGATGAGGTGGAGGAGGCGTATTGGCCTGACTCGCCGGAGAAGGAGGAGGCGTCCAGTTTGAAAGCTTGATGTGTGAAAGGGCAAATATAGCCTCAACTAGGAGAACCAAAAGGTACAAATGTGTCATTGGGCACAGTGTCTTACAAAACAAGGCTGCATGTTGTAGCATCTTGTCGCGGCGTTATTGCTGAGTGCACATTCTTGTATCGAATATGAGTCTCTTCATGAGTGGTGTATGTCTACTCTCACATATATATGTTGGAAGTGATAGGAAGAGGCTTACCAACTTGCCGTTAGGCTAGTCCCTTATTTCATTTGTGGTAACTAGCAATCAAACAACACTGGCCCGATGCATAAATCTCATTTTCGAAGTTGGAAGCAACCTGAAACTCAAGAGGTAGCCGGACAACTTATCATGAAGTCGGTAAAACTCTCCTAATGAGCGTGTTTTGGAACACGGTTGCTACACAGAAGGAGTTCAATCATTATTATTCCGTTTGGTTGGGGAATGACACAGGATCGGAGTGTTTGGCGGAGAGGCACGCCCGCGCAGGGCCTGCCCACGTGTTCGTCGAGTGGCGAAGGCATGTTTTTTTTTTTTTTTTGGCTTGTAGCCCAGTTGCCGCAGCATCCGGACTAGCTACCTCTCGCCTTGGCCAACCCCCGCCTCTATAGGTGACCCTTTCCTGAGAGCAGCGATACGGCGGACGAGCTCGCATGCTCCTGGTTTGTGGACCAATGGTACAAGGTCACGTGGAGAAGGCAATTATGGACGGAGGGAAAATACTGCTTCGTATACGGATGTGGGCCAGGAGGGCCGTCGCGACGGAGCTGGCTGTCGCCGTGACGGACGCATGGATAGTTGTTAGCAAGGAGCAGCACACGCAGCGGTCAAAGTGAGTAGCTTCAGTCTCCCGTATATCAAATTTGTTTGCATGCAAACTAATGAAATGCTGTTTCCTGAATATTGATTCATACTGTATTTAGTGATTGATAGCTAGCGAGGAGCAGTACGCAGAGCCATCCCTGCGAAAAAGAGGCTCACAATTTGTTAGGCACAAATATGACGTGCCCAGCCGCTTGCCTTGGGTGAGCCAAGAATACCACTTTTCTGTTATTAGGGCAACTTCATCGCGATTATCAAATTTCTCGTAAATGTTCCCGTCGTGGTTTGAACATTTTTTGTTATTATATCACATAGGTTTTTGAAAATGTTTCTTGCCATGGGAACTTTCATCACAATATATATCTTTTGAAAATGGGTTTTGCCATGGCAACTGTATATGTTACAACATGTTTAGATCTTGAAGCGAAATTTTCCATGGCAACTTTTATAGGCATATGTTTCAAAAAAAGAAAAACGTGTCAACTTTTATAGGCATATAGGAGTACTTTGGATATGTTTTCAAAATGGAATTTTGCCATGGAAACTTCACATATGTTTTATAAAATGAATTTTTGCACACCTAAGTCCCTCCCTTCGGTTGTTGCTTTATATATAAAGCGGGGCGAAAGCCTGTTTCGAGAGCGCGAATCAAGCTGGCTAAATTTTCCCGTGGTATATACAATAAATTTTCCGTGGTACAATACATAAAAAACATATGCAAGATAAAATTGTCATTGTATTTGTATGAGAAAACATGCAGAGTTAAATTATGTCATGGTCCATGGCTGGTTTGGAAGAAAATGTTCTAAAGATCTATACGACGTGTTTGGTTCAAGGTCAGGTAACGCATTCAGCTGTGGTATTGGGAAGCTCCGCTTCCGATATGGTTTTAGGGAATACCTGATTTGTTTGCTTGAGCATCCGACTTTCGCTTTTCCAATCAGCTTCGCTCAGGCCGTTTACGATTATGCGAAGCCACGTTTCGGAAGACGCCGCTATGGAATACACGAGGAGCGTACCAAACGCTGGATACAGTTTTGGATAGCAGAGGAATCGGAAATCGGGACGATTCCATTGAACCAAACACGTCGTATATAAAATTTGCTATGATACATGGCAAAATCTATATAAAAAGTGAATAACATAAGCACACATGGTAAATTTGGCATGACTAAAAATAAATAAACACAAACAAGTACTCCCACCGATCCAAAATAAGTGTCGTGGTTTTAGTTTAAATTTTGAACTAAAACGACGACACTTATTTTGGATCGGAACCATGCCAAAAGCTATATAAATGTCTGTACAAAAGTCATGGCAAACATTAGATAAGATGTTCTCTAATTAATGGCAAAAATAATGATAATAAAAGCATTTATGAGTGATATGGCAATTTAACAGATTTTAGATGTCTATATGTAGGCAAAATGTAGAAAATTTTGTACTTTGACATGCCAAAAACCAATAAAATTTTGAACCAGTAACATGGCAAATTCTGACAGAAAAATATTACTGGAAAATGTAAGAAATTTTGTACTAGATGGCAAAAAGAATTTGAAATTGCCATGTCACTAAATATTTTTTTCTTAAATTTTTCATGTCACAAAAACAAATCTACCAATATTTTCCTGGATTCAATTAAAAAATGTCATGTTAAACATGTTATATACTCCCTCCGTCCGAAAATACTTGTCGAAGAAATGGATATATCTAAACGTATTTTAGTTCTAGATACATTCATTTATCCGATAAGTATTTCCGACTGCAGCTGTGAGGGTTGCGCTATCATCTGACCGTTTTTCCGTGTACGTTGGGGGGCTCGGTAGGCGTGGCTAGAACTGAATTGTGAATTGTTTGAGTAATAATTATGCAAACGAGCTTGTGATGTAACGACCTTCGGTGGCTCTGTTGTTATGTCCTGATTTGAGTTCAGACACTAATTTACGTGGTGTGGCAAGATAGTCTACTGATGTATTTTTCAATTATGACTAGTACTGTAGGATGAATGTCCAACCAGGATGCCGCCGTCCGGGAGGCGCACGTAACATGCCGTCTTTCCTTGCGTAACGTACAGGCTGGTCACGGCGTCCCTGTTCGGTTACAAATGGCACGGCGCTGCGTGGTTGCCTAGTGGGCCCAACCTGGTTTTATTGTACTCCATATACGGGACGCATACCTGACCAATACGCTTCCTACTCTGATCGCGAGAGAAACGAGCGAACATAGATACCAGGAGCATGCGAGGACGAGCACTCCAATGCATTTTCGACCCTTTCCTCTACTACCTTCATCTCCTCCTTTTAGAGCCAGCACCTCCAACAGGTCCCCCAAGATCGTCTTTTAGCGCCGGCGTCAAAAAATCGACCTAGTCGCGTCCCCACGAGCCTGTTTTTCGTCGGATTGGGCCGAAACTGGCGTCGGCGGACCCAGGTCGAATCCGGCGCGCTGGGCGCCGACGCGAATGTTTTGGCGCGAAAGAGTGGCGGGACCGGCGAGTCAGCGAGACGACGCCTCGTCGTCCTCATCGTCTCGGTTTCCCCGTGGGGAATCAATGCCAAGGCTGCCGCCGGTCAGCCTGCCATTGATTCACGGGCGGCGCAGTGCGGCGACGCCGTCCCGCCTCCCGCCACGCGTTCGCACGCGGCCGCCCCCTAGCCGCTATAAAAGGCGCCCCTGGCCGCGCCGGTGAGGCACCCATCCATCGGCAGTCCTCCCCTCCTTGCTGCCGCACTTCCTCCCCTCTCTCCGCCGTTCGAGCCCATCTCTCGCCCCGGCAAACATGAGTGCGAGGTTCCACGGCGACGCGGCGGCGGCCAACGGTTCCGGTCGCCGCTCGCTGCATGAGTGGGAGGCCTACCTCCTCGACGAGGCCAAGTACCCCGCGTCGCCCGACGTACGCGCTCCGTCGCGGTGGAGGCTCAGCGCCGACGGGATCCCAGTCCCCCCTCTGCTCGTCCCCGAGACGCCCGACTATTTCCACACCGAGATCAAGCGTGCGCGGGCGTCCCTGACGGCCGCGGAGCGGGCGCTCCCGGAGTACGTCGCCGACATCCACACGGCGTAGGCGGCGTACTTCGAACGCCGGCAGGAGGAGCGGCTCGCCTCCACCAACAACGCGCCGATGCCGCGCAGCCGCAACAACTGCGAGGGCCGCCGCCTGTGGTGGGGCGTCCCTGGCCGCACGCTCAGCGGCGTCCTCGCGCACCTCGAGGGCGGCAACGACCCGTCGTTCGAGTGAAGCAGCGCGCCGGGGCGAGGGGTCGAGCAACGGCGCCGGCCGTGTCAAGGAGGAGAAGCAGGAGGACGACGCCGGCGACGACTACGCCCTGCTCAGCGCCTACTTCGACCCGTAGTTTAAGGTTTTTTTCGTCCATTTTTTTCTTGTAAAAAACGCCTAAAGTTCGCCGAAATATGCCGTGTTTGTTGAAATTTAACCGTGCTTGCTAAAATTTGGCCGAACTGTGGGGGCGTCTGGGAGCGACCTGGGGGCGGCGGCTGGTGACTTGCTCGCCCCCACGCTGAAAAAAACGCCGGCTCGCCCCCAAACGACGCTTTTTCGTATCCTTTGGGGGCCGAACGGCTGGAGATGCTCTTACGCGACAAGAAATTTGAATCATGGCACCTTGGCCTCTGAATTCCCCACGTCGCGCACGGACACTTCAGAAGCAAATTTGTGATAGAGTACCCTCTAGCCTTTCCTAGTTAAACTAAATGAATTAAAATTTAAGACGTTATGTCACTTCTAAAGATTTAGTTCATTTAGTTGAAGTAAAGAGGTTCGGAGAATACACTCAAGGTAACCAGTTTGCACTCCTGTCCACACTGCTTGCAGGGTTCACGTGTACTTCACAATGGGTCGCAGGTCTCCACGCAAAATTGCAAGTAGTTTATTGCTTGAAGAGAAGGATAACGTCGCCTTTGCGTCGAACGATACACACTGCCATCTTTATTATTCAACAAATCCTAACAAAATAAATACATGAATCAAACTAAGGTCACCTTCATGGTGAAACCTGTCGCCCTGCTTACAAGCTTAATAATATGTTCTAACCTCTCGCCAACACACACTATAAAAATCGGTGGTCCCACCAAGCCGTCAAGAGATTTTGAGTTCAAGACCCAGCTGGCGTAATTTAAAAAAATTTGAATTCAAATGCTCACACTATAGATAAATAGAGTTTATCTCTTCTGCAATAACAGAATAAAGCGCCGAGGAATCCCGTCGTGGCATGGTGGCAGAGCCATCCTTTCCTCAGCAACTATTCATTGGCTCGAGTCTTGTCTCACCCTTTTTTTATTTCTTTCTTGAGGATACAAAGGTGAAAAAATGCTGCCTAAATGTTGGAGCTTCCAGGGGTCGAACTCACGACATTTGAGCAGGAGGCATCTCAGGTTAAACAGCCACGACGACAGGGCAAGGTTTACAATATATAAGAGTTAAATACATAGCTATATAGACTTCAAAAAATTTGAATTCAAATTTGATTTTAAATTTCGTCTGATTTTATTTTTTTTGCATTTCATGGTTACTGTGGTAACCGCAAATTCGGGTGCCCTCGAGAAAAGAGGTCCACTCAGGATCCAAAACATTGATCCATTTTTAGACCTGAGTGAGTCACACGTGAGTCGGGATGTTGAAGTATAAATGCATAGCCAACCTTTCTCCATCAAGATAGGGCCAGAAACATCCCCCTCCCCCTCCCCTCGCGTCGCCCCTGCTAGGGCGCCTCAGGGGCACAAACCCTAGCTCCGCTGCCCCCTTTTCCCCTCCCATCCTCCCTCGCCGCCGCCTAAGGCCGCCGCCGGGCAAGCCCGGGGCACCGTACTAAATGGTAGTTCCAACTTTCAACACATATACTTCAGTTGTTGGGCCAATCGAGTCTAACTCTATTGACAACAACAATGAAGAGATGGTATTATACATTGCTAGCTCGTCGTCCCACCTTTCGTTAGGCTTAGGAGGCATCGGGACAAGACCACGTGTGGAAGTGCAAACATAGGATCAGGTAGGGGAGCCAAAGGGTACATTTGTTCTTGCTTATGGAGGACACACTCAAGAAGGATGCATGCTCTAGCGTCTTACAATTTCATCATCCGTGATTTTTTGGCGACTCTTATGACAAGCCAGTCTAGTCATTTTCTTTTTCTTTTGGGGCGACTCTTATGACAAGCTTACCTAGCAATAAAAGAAGGCCGAACCGATTAATAAATCTCTTATTTGAATTTGGAAGCAACCTCAAGCTCAATGGGGAGCCAAACAAACTTCTTCAGAAGTTGGTAAAACTGCCCTAATTAGTATGTTTAAGGAGCTCAATCATGACTATTTGATCAGCATGGTATGCATTGTATCCCGTCTAGTTTTTTATGGAGGTATGCATGTTTTCAGTAGTTCGTTCCAATGCTTCACTTTAATTTGCTCAGTCTTTCTATGTGGACCCATTCATTATAATTATCAAGCAACATTTCTTTCTACTCCACTTGTTGTCGTGTCTACTACCTCATCCTCTCAAACTGTTCGTAGGAAAGAGGCACTCCTTGGGCAACACAATTTTGAATTTTGATTTATGCCTTCGCCAATGGCCAGGTGCTAGTGCTATCAAGTAACCATTATAAGTATAAGTACCCACATCATTTTTTTACTCGCTTTAGGATCTTATATGCTTGAAGTATGAACTAACTATCCATGTTTATTTTCCTACCATCTTCTTGCCCTTCTTATTAATACAAGTCATACTTCGTCTCCGTCTCTCTAATGTCTAACTACATGGTAGTTCTAGTTACTTATATACTTTTCTTCAGTGGAAAGACAGCTTAATAAATCATTTGAAGATCAATCATTTGTCATACGTTTATGTAACTTTTCATAATCTATTGGTTTTCATTTGATTGTCTACCAGTTGTGATCTATTTGATTACAGTTATAGATGGTCAAATGTTTTCTTCTCTATAAGAATTGCTGACTATGATTAGCTACTAGAAGTGATATGTCTAAGTATACCTATGAAGATATATCGCTTATGAAGATCTCATTTCGTGAGAATTGCTAATATGTCTGCCGAGAGAGGCTAAGGAGGAGCTCGAGGTTTCAGTTGTCACAGTGGCAGCGGAGGAAGCTTTATAGGATTGAGAACTAACAGATACCATGAAAGAAATATTAGTAGGAGAGAATTTTGGGAAATACGGTACACAATTACAGACCGTAAGCCTCGGAGTTTTATAGCTCAAATGGATAAACAATAGACATTACACAAATCGGTTACAATCCACAGTAATATACAATATCAGATATGCACGGATATATGACTAGCCTACCTGCGTAGTATGACCCTGTTTATATATTTGTTCTCTAACAGCATAGCACGACATCCAACCGAGCGAAAGCACTCCTGGGTCTTCTTCTGCTACAGAACAATCTGCAGCAGTTCCGGATCATTGTTCCTTGGCGACTACAATCTTCAGGGAATCTGAAAGTCAAAGTCAAAAGTCAAAGTTTAAGTCTGGTTGGGGTTGGAAGGTGGCATGATCAATGGATAATAAATTGGAAGATAACGTACCCCAAACTTGTTGATTATACCAAGCGAAAACGGGGGGTTTAGTTTGGTTTGCGTACATTCATTAATGTAGGATCGAAAATATGTCGGGGGGAGGGGGGTTGGGACTACTTGACCAAATAAAAACTTACTCTTTTTCCAATTTTATGTTTTGGCAGATTTTAGTAATTTAGCACAAGTCAAGCAATCTTCCTACACATGCAATTCTAGAGTTGTGGCAGCGGAATGTAAAGCATTGCATATGAAGGTAAAGGGAGGGGTTGGAGAGTGCAAAACTGCAAACGCAATGGAGACACGGATGTTTTTGGCGTGGTTCTGATAGGTGGAGCTATCGTACATCCACGTTGATGGAGACTTTAATCCACGAAGGGTAATGGCTGTGCGATTCCACGGAGCGAGCTTAGGCGCGGCGAACGGCCGGCTCTTGGAGCGGTTGCTCCGTCGCTCGCTGTCGTGTGTCGCTGATGTTGCCCCACTGCAAGACCGGCATGCACCCGCTCGCCCGCCGCATGACCTTCAGAGGAGGATGATACAAGTAGGGATGAAAACGGAGCGGAAACGAACGAAACCGAGTGCTACCACATTTGTTTTCATATATTTTTGCAGAAGCGGAAATGAATAGAGAAACTCCGGAAATTAATACAGAAATAGATACTACCGGAAACGGACATGGAGCAAATACAAAGTAGACACGGAAACAGAAGTGGGCGTTGACCGGAACTTAAAAACCCTTTGAATCATATAGAAATACACACAGAAACAAACAAATTTAGTGAATTTATAACATGGCTATATGGTCAAGCTGAGTGCATGTGTGGTAGTAGAAGTTGGACCTCAAATGATCAATTCTACTCATTGTGTCATTGTGTGTTATTTGGTGGATGGACTGCAAACCACCAAATAAGCCAACTAATCCAGAGATGCCAAGTAAGCCGGGAGAACAGGCGCGTTGGTCAGTTGCGAGGATAGAGGCTGGATGAGTAGGAGGGTGCAGTTTATCTGTACAAGCATTATCACTTGTCTACGCTTAATTCAATAACTTTGAACTAATCCGTCCTTCCAAATTCTAGGAACACACATTAATTTAATTTCCAGGGCCATCGAGACTCTCATTAGAATAGTTCTTCTCTCCTTTATATGAATGAAATCACATAAATTTGTTAATATTTAACATCCATTGATCTGATTTGTGGTTAGACTCTGCTTCATTGGAGCATTGTTCCGTGCACCTTTCTCTAGATTCATGCCACCCTTCCCTTTACTCCATTCTCACTGTTGGCGTCGCCTCTCGCAGCGCAGCTCTCGCAGCTCAAGATTTCTCTCGAGGACACTCGTCATGGAAGAACTCAAAGAGAGAACACACACATACACCTCACCGTGGAGAACTAGCTTCGCTTTTTACTCCCGGTGAGACACATATGGACTACGTTCTTTCTGTGCCCAACCGGCTGCTTTGCTAATTAACTCAAACGACTACTTATATACAAAGAGGTTAGACACACCCACTAACCCGACCACTAACCAACTAATTAGCTCCATGCACTAACTACTCACTGCATGCACGCCCAAGTCTAGAGAGCGGGCAGCATTCTCTCAACTACCAACGACCCACCCAAGCTGCTAACAAACTCATGCGTGCCTGACTCAACTAACTAAGATGACTACGTGCACTTATTTGTAGCTAAACCAGCCATAAGCTTGCATGTATACAAGTGATCACATCTCTACATGTGCACACACTGCCGAAGCTTTCGCTGGCTGACTCAACTACATGAAGTAAACATAACTCTTACGTGCATGACTCATCTAATGCATGACTAAATAATATATCAACAAGATTAACCTAACAATCACCCCCTTAATCTTGTTGCCACTTCTTTATTTCCGAGGCAAATCTTCTAGGAGAGACACGGAGACGGCCACCAATGCCATCTTGTCCAGCCTTCATCTTGTCATAGCTTCACAACGCCAATGATGCCAGTACCACGACGCCTTCGACGGTGGGTATCCCACTGCCACCCCCATGAATACAACGTCACACCACCGCTCATGGCCTTCACTGCGAGTGTGCCGCCGTGACACGCTCGCTGCCTCATGTTTGCCATCGGTGCCGCAACTCGCCGGTGACTCGACTCCATGTTGTCGCCGATGATGCCCCTTCTCGATGGCTCCGACATGGAACTCCTCCTAGCAATTGCCTCTGCTGCATGGCCATCACCTTCTTGCCGTCGGTGCCGCAACTCGCCGATGACTCGCCTTCATGTTCGTCACCGGTGACGCAACTCACCGGTGACCCACCTCCATATTGCCGACGATGACGCACCTTGTCGCCGACTCGGACATGGAACTCCTCGTGGCAATGGCCTCCGCTCAATGGCCAACGCCACCTTGCTGCCGGTGCCGCAACTTACCGGGCAGCACACCTCTCTCCATCGCTCGTGACGCAGCTCGACGATGATGGAGACACACACCGGCCTCTAGCAGCATCGCGCCGCCAACGACGTTCACCTTGTGCCGCCGACGCCCCCCTCACATGGAGTCCGCCGCGCCGCCACCGTCGCCTCGGATCAACAAAGCTTTGATACCAATTGTTGGCGCCACCTCTCGCAGCGCCGCTCTTCTTCTCTCCATCGCCGCTCTCGCAGCTCAAGGTTTCTCTCGAGGACACTCGCCATGGAAGAACTCAAAGAGAGAACACACACACATACACCTCACCGTGGAGAACTAGTTTCGCTTTTTACTCCCGGTGAGACACACATGGACTACATTCTTTCTGTGCCCAACCGGCTGCTTTGCTCATTGACTCAAACGACTACTTATATACAAAGAGGTTAGACGCACCCACTAACCCGGCCATCACCTCGGCCATTAACCAACTAATTAGCTCCATGCACTAACTACTCACTGCATGCACGCCCAAGTCTAGTGAGCGGGCAGCATTCTCTCAACTACCAACGACCCACCCAAGCTGCTAACAAACTCATGCGTGCCTGACTCAACTAACTAAGATGACTACGTTCACTTATTTGTAGCTAAACCAGTCATAAGCTTGCATGTACACAAGTGATCACATCTCTACATGTGCACACACTGCCGCAGCTTTCGCTGGCTGACTCAACTACATGAAGTAAACATAACTCTTACGTGCATGACTCATCTAATGCATGACTAAATAATATATCAACAAGATTAACCTAACACTCACCTCACTGCACATCAATTTTACTGCTTGTTTATGTGTCGACTTTTTCTTTTGCGCGGGTGTTTCATCTGTCATCTATTTTTTTTTTTTTTTGCGAGAACATGTGTAATCTTCTCTGCCGTGCTATTGTTTGTACGCCTTTGCATGACCAAGACAGTAGACTTGCATCGATCTCACGTAAACGAATGAAACACATATGTACATACAAGCTCCAGGCTATCAAATGAAATGTACTACACTCACGATGCTGTCCAGCCAGGGTAGAGGTTCAGCGGTGGCACGGTTTGGGTTCACCATAGAGGAGTTTGGTGGGGACAGCGTGGCCCTCAAGATGCTCATATCGGCTGGGTTAGCCCACGTCGTCGTATTGTACGACCACACCCAGCTGTATTAGAGACGAGGTGCGTTGGTCGGCGACGAGGACGAAGAAAGTTGAAGACATGTGTAGTTCATTTCGTTTAGTGCGAGTTTTCCAAATGCACTTTTTTTCAAATCCATATAATTTTTAAATGCTTGACTATTTCAAACCCATGATTTCTTTTTAAGTTCGTGTATTTTTTCTCAATTCATAAACTTTCCAAAATTCACTAACTTTTCTGAAAACAGTTTTTTCGAACACGGGTATCTACTCGTAGGTTTTTAATTCATGTTTTTTCCAGAAAACAAGTTGTCGTTTTTTTTCATTACCCACAGAGACTGGTTTGTTAATAGTGAGCAACAAACGGGGTGGCTAGCGAGTGCAATTGAGCAGTGATCGTAATGGGCCTGCCCAGGTGTCGCTCGAGCGCCAGTTTCCAAACCAGCACCAAAGGTGCTAATTAGGAGCACTCGATTACGCTATCATCAGGACTGGAATAGCTACCTAGCCTCAGGTGACGTTAAAATTTTAAAGACTATATGGAGAAGAATAACATGACCAGCACTCAATTTG
The DNA here is from genome assembly GCA_902687465.1 of Secale cereale. Taxonomy (NCBI): domain Eukaryota; kingdom Viridiplantae; phylum Streptophyta; class Magnoliopsida; order Poales; family Poaceae; genus Secale; species Secale cereale. The sequence continues at coordinate 814,438,552 of LR738715.1, read as the reverse complement.
TTAGAACTTGATAGAAATCTATAAGTAAAGAAATTTATTTCAAAAGAAAATCAACAAAATTAATATATTTTTTTCTATTTGAATGTGGAATAAAAATATAAGCTCATGCAAATCAACACTTGGTGATCAATAGAGACTGTTAAAATTAGAGCAAGATGAGCATGTGAGTAAGCATATGCATGCATGGTATCACATTAATCAAGGAGAAAAACGACAAAAATATGACAGGTGATGATATGGGTCGAGGAAGAGGACACATGGTTTTTTACTCATCAATATTTGATATATTGTTTGGTAAAAAATTACGTACAATTATGTCATAACAGAATAGACAACGGGATCAACCTAGAAGAGTGGAAGAGAATAATTGATGAATAGGGTACAAAAGAAAAACTGAATAAGTGATAGGAAACATATTGACTTACATGTTGGTATGGATGCATTTTTTGTTGTGGTAACTTCATTAAGCAATACAAATTGACCATTCAATATTTAAGACCTTCTAAATGTTTAGCTGGCTTGATAATAATTGCAACTTATATTATTTAGGTATTTCTTAGTTCTCCTGTGATGTCCTGTCTTCATATGTTATATACTAGCACAATATGTTTCAAGACATGATACTTCCTACTCCCCACGGTTTTATAAAAGCGATTTTTGTGATATAGCTAGGTAAATTCATCCTTTTGAAATTGTGAATATCAATGTCTTAAACATTTCAATCAGACAGTCGGGAAATATTTCATTGGTTTATGAGTATGTCATTATCAAAATAAGTGGCTAAATTTGTATTTTGTAGACAACACTAATGTCCCAACGTACAATTTTATTAAATTAATTAAGGAGCACATGAGATGGTGAAAATAAAAAAGCCTCAACAAATCAAATATTGTCATTAATTTGGTTACATTGGTGACCTTACTACTAACAAAACACACATACATCCATGACCAATAAATTGTTTTTTGGTTCAATGAAGTATCTCACATGCAGATTATCACCTAGCTTAGCTCGTAAATGTTATTGCATATATGCTGATTAAGAATGCCCTATAACTACGAAGTTAATAACTAATATTGTCAAAATAAAGAAATTTAATAATTAAAACAAAGTTGGAATTTGCAAAATTGATAAAATCATTGCAATTATTATACGGAGTCTAGAGATATCTTCTAAAGTTTCACATTTTTAAGGCTATCAAATTAATGATATATTATTTCAATTTGCATGCTAAGAATTTATATTAAACTATCACATTTAACAAAATAAAAATGTTGTCCTCGCCTTTGTGAGAGCCATTGTGCTAGTTTGTCAGGCAAAGAGAAAAGAAGACATTCAAAATAGGTTCGTTTTAGATTTTCCATAAACAAGAACATAAAACAAGAATATAATCACATTCATCAAGTACACATGGACACACTTATCATATAGCGAGATAAAATAGGTTTTTGAAAATCCAAGCTCCCACACATGCAAAAAAACAACAAAACTTATTACTGCATACTATTTTCTGTGAATATCTTATATACTATTTCTACAAATTAAAGGATGTACATTCTGTTAGACCGGGACTAACCACTTGGAACAAAATGTGGGAGTAACCGTTAACACATTGAACTAGTACTTATGATTTTAGTAAAACTAGCATGTTAGAATCGCATCGTTCATTTCTAACCCAGTAAACCTTTCGTGTTGCATAGATTTGTTTCTAAATCGATGTTATAGTACTAGTAGTACACCAACTTGCGTATCAGTTCGTTGCAAGTCACAAAGTTGAACAAATGGATGCCCACAAACTTGTGGCAAGGATGCACTTTAATTTGACACATATGCCATTTGTTGTGGTCCATGTCGTCTTTCTCCATATTTTCACTTCTATATGTTGTCTTCAATCACTCCTCGCTTCATTACAATTCAATGCTTGAAACTACCCTTCTTTATTTATCTACCGGCTACTTGCCCTCCTTATTTATGCAAGCCCTCCTTAATCTTCATCCCTGTAATCTCAGACCACGTTGATAGTTCTAACACAAATACATCGGCCTATCGACTCTTGCTTGATTTTCTACCAAGATGATAAAACTGATCACCATTGTTGTCTTTTGGGAACCCAATGCCATGCCCATGAGTTTGGCTTGGGAGGCATGAGGAGAAGCACATGCGTGCAAGCGTAGACATACATTTAGACTGGAGAACAAAATGGTACGAGAGTTCTAGCTCGCATGGGTCTTGCACAGCGAAAAGGCATGCTCCTCCGTCTAACTATTTCATAGTTACGTAGCACCCCGCGAATGGCAGTGCGCAGCGGTGGCCCAAGATTCTTATGTCCTTGATAACTCATATTCGGATGGCGACCAAGAATAAGCAAAAGTCATGCAGCAGTACGGTGCCGAACGATGGTTGGGAACCAGTAATCATTGACCCTGATTAGCGTTGGCAATTCTTGGCGGCTGCAGTAGACACTAAGGTTGACCTCCCGCACTTCTGAGTATGTTCGCGCTATGCATGGCGGACAATGCTACACATACGTAAAATCTGTTGCGTGTTCTACGTAATCAGCATCGTGGAGGGAGCTTATTCGCTCGATAGGTGGGGAGGGGCCACCCCTGTTAAAATCAGGGGGGCAATAAGTTTATAGTTTAGAATTTTACTTAGGTGTTCGTAGCCACTTCGTAGGTGTAGGATTATCCATGCATGGCTCTGGTTGCGTTCGCGGACAGCTCCACGTTGGCGGCCGGCAGGAAACATTGGGGCCTAAAGCAAAGCAGACAGCACGAGCTTTCGCCAAAATTTGCATGTCACGTTAGTTATGTGTGCATTGCTTTTCTCCAACTAACAAATGCTGCGAGCTGGTTCATATCACGATCGCGGTAGCATATAAATGAATGGACGATCATAGCTCTCTACTTGTTTCATGTGTCATCTTGTCTGCCGGGCTATGTTTTTGTTTCATTTGCGTCACCGGAGACATGGACCTCAACTAAATGATTGAACTTGAACACACAGGTACACAAAAGATCAAGTGCTCACAGACTGACGATCAAATGCCTAATGAAATTTACTGCACCCGCAAGGCTGTCGATTAGTACTAGTCGGCTCTGTCGAGGCAGGTTAGAGGTCCACGGGGCCGCCGTTCGGGTTGAACATGCTGGTGCCGGGCAGCCCTCGTGGTTGTGCTGTATATGCAGTGCTTTAGCCGTGCCAGCCTGCCAGGTGCATGGGAGAACGAGGTGCATTGGTCAGCAGCGAGGACGAAGAGAAGACATGCGCAGTTCATTTGTACCATGGTCCCTCTTACACCCTTATTTCACATGCGAGGTAAAAATGTAAGATTTTATCAGATACATTACTTAATGCAATTAACGGCTCAGATCTATTATATGCACTTGCCTCATGTGAAAAGAGGAGGTAAGGAGCATGTTAAAAAACCTCTTGTTGCACATCTAAGTGAATCAATCAAACTAAAAGAAGGAAAGAAAATGCATGCACAAATCTTAGCGTAAATCAGTAGCATATGATTTACATGTATAATATTTAGAGCACATTTAGATGTGCTTTAACAAACCTGTTAGACCATGTTCATGTTGCACGACAAGCGGCCAACG
>LR738715.1:814374823-814434898 GCA_902687465.1 Secale cereale | reverse complement strand
CCCCCCCCCCCCCCCCCTAAAAAAACGGTTTCTCTGCATGGCGTGTGTGTACGTAGAACATATATTTCTTTTGTGGCAAAGTAGAATCTATCTGAATGCACTGTCTATAATCTTTACCTACTAATAAACCAGCTATTGCTTCTGGTCGTCCGTCGTGGTTGTTTTGCGAAAAGGCCCTCCCGTTTTCTGGTATTGTAACCCGCAGTCCTTCCTTAAGTGTCTATTCCGAGAAAACGTTTCGTTCTTACACAAAGGACCCTACATTTTTAGTATTCAAAACTTGGTGGTTGCTATCGAGCGGACTAGAGGTCGAGGCTGGCCGCGATGCAGACGACGCCGGGCACCGGCATTCTCCGGCCATATCCGGCCGAGGAGGTGCGGCAGGGGCCGGATCCGGTGGCGGGGACGGCGTGGAGGCGATCTATGAGGCGCGGGAGGAGGTCCAGCGGCGGGGCTTGAACTCCATGTTCATGGCGGCGGTGTTCCTTGCCGGTTCCAAGCGAGATGGCGAGTTCCGGTTCGGTCTCTACATGACAACGGTGGTGGGGTGCGAGGAGAGGCCGGGAGGTCTAGGCGGGGCCCTACCCCTGCGCGGGGGGTGGGGGATGAGGTGCACGGCGGTAGGCGGCATCAACTATCCTGCGTGCGGCCAGAAAGAGAGGGAAAGAGAGATGAGAGAGAGAGAGCCAGGAGGAAGAAGGGAAGGAAGGAGGCTTGAGGAAGGGGCGGCCGGATCCTGCGAGGCTGGGTTGCAGGTTGCAGCCCAGGTGGTCGTGCTACTGCTGTTGGACGGCGGCCAATGGGACAAGTCCCTAGGTAAGAGGAAAAACATGTGCTGCTTTGGCACATTTCATACACAACGGCCACTGTAAGTTTTTCCCCCTTCTCTACTTAGTATTCAGATTCATCTCCCTTCTCTAATCATTATTGAGATATTCCATTGCTATTTGATGGAGATCAGCCACCAAAAGTTCCTCTTTTGATGCACTGCGGCCACCGAAAACAGTTATCTTCCTCTCTCTAATTGATTTTCAGCTACAGAATGATATTTGTGTGTGTGTGTGTGTGTTACTTGCTAATGTGATGGCTAATGCATGTGGGTTGATTAATGGACTAGGAAAATATTTCCCGTGAGATCTGCTAAGATAGAAATTTGATGTTTACACTGCCCTCTACTTGTTTGTTGTTATGCCTATAAGAGATGATTTTTTTCATATTTTAAATAGAAAAGCACAATACGATTGATCTAGGCTGATCCGCGGACCGCAAGAATGCCCAGATGACCACCATGCCCAGCCATGCCAGGGCAATGTACTTCTCTGGTGATGCCTGTGTGTGGGTCAGGACTCAGGACTTGCTCCGGTCCGGCTACACTGATATGGGTGGTGCCCGAGTTGAAGATGGACCGTTGTTTCTACTCTATACTGACGTGGAGGATTGATCACATTTGTCATGAATATGTGGATAACTTGGCTGTCTTCAGCGATTATATGTCGAAAATCCAAAGCGGCAACACAAATAGAGTGTCTAATGCGTGTAAGGATTTTTTTTACCCGTTGCAACACACGGGCGTTGACTTATATTTAGGAATGAAGGGAGTATATGCCATGTCTGTCATTATCACACTTTGTATGATAACACAAGCAGCCCTTCTGAACGAATTTGGTCTGAAAGTAAAATATTGTGCTCCTGTGATATAGCCTTTATTCTCCTCTGTTATGATTTTTTTCAGGTAGAATATCGATCCCTTGGCATCTCCTACTCTTGATCTTAGGTGCAGCAGCAATATTTTGTGGTGCCACATGAACTACACTTTCATATGGTTCATCGCCTTCTTCGAGAGCATATTGATCAAGAAGTGGACTATAAGGTCCTCCCTCGTCTGCCCCTATCTCTCGATCAAGCAGTGTGATTGCTAGCAAAATTGTAATTTAATAAATTACTAATATCTTTCCATTGCATTGGAGGCGACTGTTTTCTAAACAGCAGCCATGGTAAGTGAATTTATGCATATAATGCTTCGAGATCTGAAACTGAACATCAGAGAGATAAATTCAAGAAAGCCTCAGCTTTATAGGACATGTATATCTGAAGACTTACGGGATTCCAATCGCCTGATTCTGGTAACATCAGATGTTTCAACACGTGGAGTGAATTATCCAGATGTTACCCCGCCCATTGGGAAGATCCTATGTCACAGCCATCGGCCTTGTGTCTGGAGCCCCTTGCAGGTGTACAACCGGTACAAACTCTCCAGCGCGGGCAGCACAAGGAATTTGGTTTGGGCCCTCATTGGTTGGTCATGACGGCTGATGTTGTCTTCTTCTCCTATGACGTTGACGGCCCTTCCTCCAATGTAATCAGACAAATCACCTTCATATATACAACTTTGTTTCTCCCCATGTTTCACTCACCACCTACAATATTTCGTGGAATCTGTGAGCCTTCTTCTGCATCCACTTGCAGGTCAAACATTGTGTGATACACCAAAGGATGTATTTATGGAGGAAATTGATGTTCATGTATTGTAGCTTATTTTCACATCTGAAGAAGTTGCTAAGGAGATGATGAGACTCTGCTCGACGGCATACACTGGAGAAGTTGTGGAGTGATTAGCTGGAGAATCGCCCGGATGTTGAGACTTGTTTTTGGGAGGCTTAAGCTAGTATCCCTCTCTAAGTGCTGTTCTTTCTGTGTGGACTGTAATAAGACTTTAACTGTGGTCGTTTTAGTTGTGTAGTTAAAGTGTTCCAGGGTTTTTGCCTCGTAGTGGTTGTTTCGATTGCGAACAATCACAGCGGGTTTCCCTGGAATGCTTGAACTCGCTTTTTCCCTTTCCCTTTGGTGTGTAACACTGGACTATGATGTATTTCCGTTATGCTTTAATGGAAAGGGGATTAGCCCGGTTCAAAAAAAAAAAAGCTTATTTTCACATTTTTCAAATGGTGTGATTTTGTTGGTATAGGTAATTGGTGTAGAAAATATAATGATTGTATGCTCAGTTTTAGTATCATGATGCTATCATACCCATAGTTGTGTTCTGCAGCTTTTTAAATTATGTTCTTTCAGCTAGGCTTCTGGTGGAAGTATAGAGATCATTTGGTTTACAAAATTATAGCATGATATAGTAATGTTTTTGTCTTGTGAGAGATTTTTACATTGTTCTGGATTTGGAAAGATGGTTGAAATAATGTAGATGACATTCTGCATACATATTAAAGACGCTAATGAATGTTCTTCCTTTTCTCAATGCAGGACACCTGAGTTGGATCTCATGCCACATTGATTGAGAAGATTGTACACCTCATATATTGCACGAGACCTACTGATGCCACCTGCTGTTGCCACATCAATTTCATATAGACTGACAAGCTTATCCTGCATAACAGGTAGATGGTGAAAAGCAATGACAGAAAATATCACCTTTCTGTTTCTCGAGCTCAAAGAAGACTTATTTTAACTACTGGCTTGATTCGGTGTCTCCTTCCTGTTCTGCCAACAAGACTTCTTGCACCAAAATTAACTGATTCTGTGTAACCATTGCGTACAACATTTGTAAACTGGTGCGTAGTGGCATGTTTGATCCAGCTCATATCTTTTGTCAGTGACACTAATGACTTCTTGCAAAGTGAAGACATGTAACCATTTTCTGGTTTTAATGTTCCCTATTTAATATACCAACCACCTCCTAAACTTTTTGGTGCATTAGGGATGGGTTATGCATAAATCTAGCGGAAGAAATCTGAGTTCAGTCAAAGTTCTATATCCTTGCCATAAACAACAATTTATTTCTTCCGGCTTTCTATGAAGCGTTAGCATGACTCCCATCTTGCATTGACCATGTAAATCTTCATCTCATTATTTTGGCCAGGCCACTGAACGAAACACCTCTAGAAAGGACGACCATAAAACTTATCTGAGGTTATGGAGACCTTTGAGATGATGGTGGGCGAGCTGGGAAGCTCCTTGTAAGGTATGATATTTCTATTGCAAATCCAAGCAATACCTCTACATAATCCTAGCTCCCAAAATTGCATTTTATGTAGGTTAGTACTATAAAAAATTGGATGTTTTTACGCCCTCCCTTATGTGTTTCAGAATTCAAAAGTCACCCACTCATGGCGGAGAGCTACGGCAAGGCCGGATGGGCCGTGGCTCGCCTAGGCACTGAAGCAAAAAAAAAAAGCCTTATATGAAGCCCATCCAACAACGCGTTGATTTTTTTAGTTTGATAGCACATTTTGTAGTCTCTGGCCAGCCCAGCTTTTTTATGGCAGCTCTGCCACTTCACCCACTTTCCAAGATTTTGCGTCGGAGCTACACGGCATTAAGCGTTGGTACATGCTCCATCCTTCCATGAGGTTGAGCAAATACACAAGACTACATGCGGCCGACAGTTCGGGTTATAATAGGCATATCTGCAGTTTAACCATCTAGAATCATGCCGGAGATTCTTCCATGCAAGTTTGGCGCTGAAACGTATCCGATGTCGCTTACTAATTAAGTAGTTGCTCGCTGGCCCCTAGGAAAAAGTTGAGTTACTCGGTAACTTGAGGAGCATAAATAGCCATTCTGATGACTACGAGACTCACATTTATATGATTAGAATTGCATATGGTCTATCTGAGATCGGACTGAGAATAGATTACCCTGCAAAAAAAATGAGATATCACACTGAGATTGATCAAACCAAAACAGATTGTGTAGTCTGAGCTTTATTGACAGGCTACAACCTTACCGTTGGGGGCTGCAGGCAATACCTTTTCTTTCACAATATCAAATCTTGGATTATTTTTTATATAATGCATTTTCGTGCATTATTCAATATATTAAGGCATTGTTTTACATGATAATATTATTTGATTTTTGTGAGCTAGGATCATGGAAAGAATTATTATTTTAGATCTTTTAGATCGCTACTTTTAGTGATCTCAAAGATCTTATATTAGTTTACAAAGGAAGTATTTTTTTTAATTTGTCTCCATTGCCATGCATGAAATCTTTCTGACTGTGTATATAATAAGTGTAGATGAGATGGGAGTGGCGTTCACCATCATCGCAAGTTTGTGAAATTAAGTCGGTGCAAGCGGAGGCTCGCGAAGTTGAATGCTAGAGGGTGATGACCAAGGTCATCACCTTGAGACCCGTTTCCGTGAACAGGTGGCGCCCACTGATAGACAACGACAAAGAGGGCACGCGACAACACGGATGACACATTTGCGGCGTGTATTTGTTTCTCTTGTTGCTCACTGGCAGCATGAATTTTTTCTCCCGTTGCAACGCACGGGCCCTTTTGCTAGTTAGGATAAGAAACGGTACATAGGTTAGGTCCTGATGATGAGCAAAAAAGAAAATAAGCCGGAGTAGGTATTCAATGACCGAAGGATGTATCCTCGTTAAAGCATCTACAACCGCATATGTAAATATGACCCCTCAAACGTCTGCGCACGCATCCGAACATCTTATACTAGATTTCTTAAATTCATACAAAAGCATGCAAAGAAAAAAATTACGTACTACGTAGATCACCTAGGCTACTCTTCGTCAGAGATGTCAATTATCTCCGTACCCGGGGCTGGGGACATGCGTGGCAGTTGCAGCTCCGGCTCTTCCGGCGCCTTCGACTGCTCCGCTCTGGCCTCCTCCTCTATCTCCGCATCGAGTTCGGTGAAGAGCACGTCGGCCGCTGTCTGCTCCTGTCGGAGCAATTGCCGGTTGGCCTCCATGTAGAACTCATCCTGAATGGACACCAGGATAGCCTGCTACTCCGCCATGAACGCGGCTTCAGCGACGGCGAATTACGCCTCCGCGCCCTCCTTATTGAAGCCTGGTGCAGGCTACTCTAACTCGTCCGACTATGGATCCGCCACCTCCATTGGTTCCGGTAGTTATTTTCCCTCCTCCTCCTCCGATTGTTGCTCCTCCTCCTCCTCCAGCTCTGATGGAGGTGGCGGATCCATAGAAGGACGATTCCGGAGGCAGCCCGGATGCGATCAGGGTACCTCGCTCAGATCTCCTCCATGATCTACTACCGGTGCTCCGGCGTGACCATCGTATACGTGGTGATCTTCTGCCGGACGATGATGATGCCGGAGAGCGTGGGGAGAGCAGGGGAGAGGAGGTTGATGGGCTCGGATTGCGGCGCAGAAAGGGGGGAGGTGGATGGGCTACGGTTGGGGGACACCGGCTGGATTAAATATCTTGAATTTGGCCTCGAGCGGCAAGGCGGAGCGACATCAAGCGACGTTCATACCGCAGGAATGGAGTAGACGTCCATCGGACCGCCGTGTTTTAGAGCGATTTCGCATGGGACCCCATCGTCAGTCCTACGTGGCGAACATGTCCGGACGCCTCCATATCCGCCCCATATTTGAGCTGGATATGAGGGGTGGCGGTTAACCCGGACGTTTGAGGCCCGTTTAAGGCGCCCGTTTGGGTCACATTCTTTTTACCGGGCGGGAGCTATAAATGATCTTACTCCAATATAAAGAAGTAGTACTGACCCATCAAGCAACAACGAGAAGGGGACGAGTGTTAGAATGTATGTAGCCATCAGTGTTGGGGATGTAACTCCGAGGTGTGACCCGCCCAGCAGGTGCCGGGTTACACCGTTGGCGGCTTAATATGAGGAAGGCCCAAGGAGGCATGAAGATGGTGGCTCATGGAGGCAGGCCTGGTAAATCCCAAGACACCGGCCTATGAACCGCCGCAAGATGACTTACCTTGTAAGGCACGACTAGTTAGAAACCGAGCCAGTTACGTTATATGAGCCGGTCGGGACTCTGTAAGCCTCCGGATCTCTACCGGTGTATATAAGGGTGAGACCCGGTGGATGGTTAACTCAAGAGACAATCAATCGAGAACTAGGTCAAGCGTATTCGCTCCCTTGTAATCGAGAATCAAGGAATACTACTAAAATCATGAGTAGGCTTTTACCTCAACAAGAGGGGCCGAACCTGGGTAAATCCATTGTGTCTTTTTGTTCCCGTTCAACCCCTTCAAGCTAACTACGTTGCGATGGCTCCACACCTAATTCCTTTTGCTAGGACATCTGCCATGAAAAAACCACGACAGTTGGTGCCCACCGTGGGCCCTGTGCATGGTGGTTTCGAGTTCTTGAAGGGCAACTTCTCAGGGATGAAGGGATATGCCGTGGGCCAGATGATCAAGAGCCGCCGTGGCAAGATCTGCATCGTCGACGCTGGCTGGGGTCCCAAAGCCTATTCAATCGAGTACGAGTATCGGGTCCCCTTCGGCGGAATTCACATCTTCATTGGCAAGATCGAAGATTCGGAGCCTGAGCCGAATGCCTACACCAACACCATTGAGACGGCGGCGCACGCGGCCCGCCATGGTCCAACCCGCCCGGAAGTGTGCTTTCGTCGACTTTGTTCATGGGGAGGATCTTGGGGAAGGTTCTGTGTCTCGTGGAGAGACATCCATCTATTCAGGTGATGAGTCCTCAACCGACAAAACTGAGTCGATCTATGAACTACAAGATGGCGGGCTTGGGGGCTACTCCGACGATGATAGTATTCTGGACCCCTATGAGACGCAGAGCAGGGCTTCTGTCTTCATGGCCGGGACACAACAGATGGTGAATTCATCAACCGCCATGGCCATGACCTCCGGGTCAATGGTCGCTACAATGGCTGGGGCAAGAGGCCCCGCGCGCCCGCCGGCTCAAGTCTTGTCGGAGCTTCTGGATGCTTTGGCGGTTCTATTAGCTGCAGAGGTAACTCCGTCGAATCAAACACATCACAATGGGGAGGTTGCAAAGCTACATGATGAAGTAGCCCAACCTAGAGTGGAGCTCAATGCAGAAAATATTAGGATGACAATGGAGCGAGCCGCGTTGGAAGCAGAATCACAGCGAATACAGGCAGAGGTTTTCAGGTAAAACTTGTATCGGAATGCATCGAATGCCGTCCTCCGCAGGAGGCACCAGAGACGGTTACCTGTGAAGTTTGAGGGACGAAACCTCTTCAGTACACCCAGAGCGGGGCCGAGTAACCCACCCGGTGTGACCGGAGTTGCTGAGGCACCCGTGACCGGAGCGACGTCTCAGCCTCGGGTAACAGACCCACCTTGTTTGAACTTGACCCCGCCTCAGGAAGTGCCAACACCTCCGGGTCATTACCCCAACCAGCTGGATAACATGATTGCTGCAGCGTCACGTTTGGTGGCTCTTCCAATTGAATGTGAATCACCGTCTGCGATAGAAACCTGGAACACCGTGGAACTTGTTTAGACGTGTGTAGCTCAGCAGGTGGCTTATTCATTTAGTCGGGAGCGAATTCACTCGACCCCGCGCCAAAGTAAAAGTTACAGTTGGCGCATTGGGTCGCCGATGATTTCCAAAAATGAGCGACGCCGTGACCTGCCACATGAGCATAACCCGCCCCGCGATGATAACAACGTCCATGCTATAGGGATTAGGCGAGAGCACATCAAGAGACGGGACTGGCTGATCAATTAGTGGCTCATCAGCAGCCTCAGCAAAACCCTCCGGTGTCCGTGGAGGCTAGGATGACTTCTAGGACGCTGTGTGTGCCATGCCTAGCGTCGGCTCTGCGTAATGAGAGTCTGGGTCCTCGCAAAGTACCTAATAACTACAAAGCTGATCTTCCACCTGAGGCTTGGACCGAGAGCTACGAGTTGGCTATGGAAATGCTAGATGTTAACGATGTTGTATGTGCCAAGTACTTCACCATGATGGTGGAGGGGCCGGCTCAAAATTGGTTAAAAGGGTTACCAACCAACTCCATCTATTCTTGGGCTGAGTTGAAAGCGCGCTTTATTTAGAATTTCGAAGGCACGAGTAAGCAGCCTCTATCGATCATCGACCGAGATGCTTGTGTCCAACACGAAGTTGAGTCAGCCCACCACTTAGTGCGCCGGGTCTCAGATATTATCCACTCATCGTATAGCATCACAGCCGGCTCTGCTGTTTTGATCTTAGAAAGGAATTGCTCGGGCGGCTTAAACGTCACTGCAATGATATGGGAGAGGTCATGGCGGCTCTCATGAAATACGCTGACTCAAATAAAACTAAGGAGCCTGGGTCTGATGAGGAGAAGTCCAGCAAAGGGAAGAAGAACGACAATGCGAAAGGGCAGCACCAAAATATGACAAGGCATAGTCAGGGCAATAATGGTAAGCGCAAGAAAAATGATGGCGGGTCAGATTTTGTGGCCAATACTAACACATAGAATAACAATCAACATTGTAAGGGAAAACCACCTCAGTTTAGACCGGAGTCCACCCTTGAAGCAATGTTGAACGAACCTTGCCCAAAGCACATTTATCCGAATAGGCCTTCAGGTGATTTGTGGCAAGACTGTCACCTCATGAAGGAATATAAGAACTCTGGTTTTCATCAGGACCATAATAACAACAACGGCCCGCATGGCTGGTCAGGATCCGGTTCACACAGGTCCGGCTTTGGGGGCGGCGACTCAGGTTCTGGGTATCAAGGACAAGGTTAGCTAGGGTGGCTATAATCAGCAACCCAGTCAGGGTAACCAGCAACAACAGTCGGGATACCATACCAATCCCAAGCAAATTAGCGGTGGCCAGTACCATGTGTTCACTAGAAGCCTTTGCAAGCGAGATCAGAAGGTTCATAAGCATGCGTTCAGTGCAGTTGAGCCGGCGGTGCCTCGATACTTGGGATGGTCAGAGCAGCCAATAGTATGGAGCCGTGAGGGTCACCCATCGTCCATTAATAATCCGGGTCAGCTGGAATTAGTGGTAGCCCCTCGGGTTGGGGTTATGAATTCACTAAGGTGCTTATGGACGGAGCCAACATTATCAATTTTCTTTATTATGATACTTTTCGCTGCATGAATTTGACTCACAAAGATCTTAAGCCGTCCTCTACAGTTTTTCACGGTGTGGTACCTGGTAAGTCGGCATACCCCGCTGGTAAGACTGCCTTAGAAGTAGCTTTTGGTGATGACAATGATTACAGGACAGAGAAATTTTAGTTTGAAGTGGTCAAGCTCAAGAGCCCCTATCACGCTTTGTTTGGACGGCCGGCTTACGCCAGGTGTATGGCACAACCTTGTTATGTGTATCTGCATCTCAAGATGCTTGGTCGTAAGGGTACCATTATAGCTCATGGAGATAGGAAAGTAGCCTTGGAATGTGAAGAAGGTGATGTTGGCAATGCTGAGTCGGTCTGTGCCACGAAAGAACTGAAGTTTTACAAAGATAATGTTGACCCGGTAGATATGACCCCCTTAAAGAAACCAACCACAGAGGAAGACCCTTTACTGAAGGTTAAGTCGGCGGGTGATACTAAACAAGTTGACTTCGTCCCTGGCGCCTCATCCCAGCAATTCTCTATCGGTGCCAACATGGATCCAAAATAGGAAAGCACGCTCATCGAGTTAATCTGTGAGAACCGGGACATCTTTGCATGGAAGCCTTCTGACATGCTGGGTGTACCAAGAGAACTCGCTGAGCACACTCTCAATATTGATCCTAAATTTAAGCGGGTCAAACAATTCCTCTGCCATTTTAATGAGGAACCACGTTAGGCCATTGTAGAAGAGGTGGCCCGACTCTTAGCGGTCGGGTTCATCATCCTAGTTTTTCACTCACAGTGGTTGGCTAACCCGGTGCTTGTACTCAACAAAATTGGCACTTGGCATACGTGTGTGGACTACACCGACCTCAACAAAGCTTATCTAGTTGATCCTTTTGCTCTTCCCCGTATTGATCACATAATAGATGCTATGGCGGGTTGTGAGCATTTGTGCTTCCTGAATGCTTATTCTGGTTACCATCAGATTGAGATGGCAGTTAAAGACCAAGAGAAGACATCTTTTAACACACCTTTTGGAGCTTTCTACTATGTGTTTATGCCCTTTGGGCTCAAGTGTGCTCAAGCGACTTACCAACGATGTGTCCAAAATTGCCTTTACAATGAGATGGGACGCAATGTGCATGCTTATGTGGATGATATTGTAGTCTAATACAGGAAGGAGACTCTGTTGGATGACTTAAAGGAGACCTTTGATAATCTCGGGTCTATTATATGATGCTTAACCTGGCCAATTGTGTTTTTGGTGTACCTGCAGGAAAGCTCTTGGGTTTTTTTGTCTCAGAAAGGGGAATTGAACCTAATCCGGAGAAGATAAAGGCAATCACTTCATTAGCTAAGCCGACATGTGTTAATGATGTCCAACACCTGGCGGGTCGTATCGCGGATTTGAGCCAGTTCATAAGCCATCTTGGTGACAAGGCAATTCCTTTATATCAGACGATGAAGAAAATAGATTGCTTTGTCTGGAGTGATGCGGCCAATGAGGCATTTGAGGTGCTCAAAAAGCAGCTAGCTGAGCCGCCCGTCCTTCTGGCTCCCATTGATAAAGAACCCTTGCCCCTATATGTGGCGGCTAACAGTAGGGCTGTTAGCGTGGCAATTGTGGTGGAACATAAGGAGACAGGTAAAGAGAACCGAGTCCAGAGGATGGATGACTTATTATACCAGTGAAGTGTTGATTGAGTTTAAACAACAATATCTACATTGGCAGAAACTGGTGTATGGAGTGTTCATGGCCAGTCGTAAGCTAAAGCATTATTTTTCTGGACCATCCTATTACCGTGGTTAGTTCTACTCCATTCGAGGGCATCATTCGGAACAGAGAGGCTACAGGTCAAGTGGCCAAGTGGGCTATTGAGCTCGGACCTCATGGTTTAAAGTATGTGCCAAGGACAACTATCAAATCTCAGGCTCTTGTGGATTTCATCAATGATTGCATAGAGTTGTAGATGCCAAAGGAGAAACCTGACAACACATACTCGACTATTCACTTTGATGAGTCTCAGCAATTGGAAGGCTCGTGGGCTGGAGTTATTTTGACTTCCCCACGAGGTGATAAGTTTTATTATGTGTTAAGGTTGATGCTTCCATGTACTAATAGTGCAGCTGAGTATGGGGCTCTCCTCCACGGTCTTCGGATGGCTAAGGAGATGAATTTAAGACGGATCAGGTGTTTCGGCGACTCAGATTTGGTGGCTCAGCAGATCTCTGGCACCTGGGATTCAAAAGACCCACTCATGGCGGCTTATCGCCGAGCGGTTGATGATATCGTTGGCCACTTCAAAGGTTATCAGGTAGAGCATCTGGACAGAAGAAAGAATGAGGGGGCTGATGCTTTGAGCCAGCTTGGATCGCAGCATAAGTCGGTGCCTCCTAATGTTTTTCTTGATATACTGAATAACCCTTCAGTTAAATTACCATCCGAAGCAGATTTGGATATTCCTGACCATGAGGCACGGTTGGTGGCGGCTCTCCAGGCTACTCCTGATTGGACAGTTTCCTTACTTGGCTTATATGACCCGACGCAAGTTACCAGAGGATGAAACTTTAGCTAGGCAGATAACCCGGGGTTCTAAGTCTATGACTATTATCAACGACGAGTTGCATCTATGCAGCGTCACAGGCGTGTTCGACTGTTGTGTTTCTCCTGAGAGGACCATGAGATTCGAAAGGAAATCCATGAAGGTGATTGTGGTCATCAAGCTGGCTCTAAATCTCTGGTTGCTAAAGCTTTTCGGCATGGGTTTTATTGGTGGACAGCTCATGCTGATGTAGAGGACCTAGTGAGTGATGTCTACTACACAACCTTCTTCTTGTAGACTCGTGTTGGGCCTCCAAGCGTAGAGTTCTGTAGGACAATAGCAATTTTCCCTCAAGTGGATGATCTAAGGTTTATCAATCTGTGGAAGGCGTAGGATGAAGATGGTATCTCTCAAGCAACCCCGCAACCAAGTAACAAAGAGTCTCTTGTGTCTCCAACACACCCAAAACAATGGTAAATTCTATAGGTGCACTAGTTCGGCGAAGAGATGGTGATACAAGTGTAATATATAAGGATGGTAGATATATGTTTTTGTAATATGAATAATAAAAACAGCAAGGTAACTAATGATAAAAGTAAGCACAAACGGTATTGCAATGCTAGGAAACAAGGCCTAGGGTTCATACTTTCACTAGTGCAAGTTCTCTCAACAATGATAACATCATTATATCATATAAAAATCCCTCAACGTGCAACAAAGAGTCACTCCAAAGTCACTAATAGCGGAGGACAAACAAAGAGATTATTGTAGGGTACGAAACCACCTTTATGTTATTCTTTCTGATCGATCTATTGGGATATTCCTATAAGTGTCACAAACAGCCCTAGAGTTCGTACTAAAATAACACCTTAAGACACACATCAACCAAAATCCTAATGTCACCTATATACTCCATTGTCACCACAAGTATCCGTTGGTTTGATTATACGATATTCATCACACAATCTCAGATTCATCTATTCAAACCAACACAAAGAACCTCAAAGAGTGCCCCAAAGTTTCTACCGGAGAGTTAAGACGAAAACGTGTGCCAACCCCTATGCATAAGTTCACAAGGTCAATGAACCCGCAAGTTGATCACCATAATATACATCAAGTGGATCACGTGAATATCCCATTGTCACCACCGATAAGCACATGCAAGACATACATTAAGTGTTATCAAATCCTTAAAGACTCAATCGGATAAGATAACTTCAAAAGGAAAACTCAATCAATTAGAAGAAGGTAGTTGGGGAGAAACATCATAAGATCCAACTATAATATCAAAGACCGTGATACATCAAGATCGTTCCAAATCAAGAACACGAGAGAGAGAGAGAGAGAGAGAGAGAGAGAGAGAGAGAGAGAGAGAGATCAAACACATAGCTACTGGTAGATACCCTCAGCCTCGAGGGTGAACTACTCCCTCCTTGTCATGCAGAGCACCGGGATGATGAAGATTGCCTCTGGTGTTGGTTTCCCCTCCGGCAGGGTGCCGGAACGAGCTCCCGATTGTTTTTTCATGGCTATAGAGGCTTTCGACAGCGGAACTCCCGGTCTAGGTTTATTTATGGGGGTTTCAGTATTTATAAGAATTTGGGCATCGAGAACAAGTCAAGGGGGTCCGTGAGTCAACCACAAGGTAGGGGGCGCGCCCTAAGGGGCGCCTTCCACCCTTGTGGATGACTCGTGGTTCTTCTGGCCCATCGCTTTTGCTTCGGGGGCTTCTTCTGGTCCATTAAAAATCACCGTAAAGTTTCGTTCTGTTTGGAGTCCGTTTGATATTCATTGTCTGTGAAACTCAAGCACAAGGAAAAAAACGGAAACTGGCACTAGGCTCTAGGTTAATAGGTTAGTCCCAAAAATCATATAAAATAGCATATAACTGCATATAAAACATCCAAGATGGATAATATAATAGCAGGGAACAATAAAAAATTATAGATACGTTGGAGACGTATCAAGCATCCCCAAGCTTAATTCCTGCTCGTCCTCGAGTAGGTAAATGATAAAAACATAATTTTTGATGTGGAATGATACCTAACATATTATCAATGTAATTCTTCGATATTATGGCATGAATGTTCAAATCCATAAGAGTCAAAATAAAAGTTTATCAATATCAAAACAATAATACTTCAAGCATACTAAAAGTGATCTACAAAGTTTCAAAAATAACATGGCTAAAGAATGTTATCCCTACAAATCATATAGTCCATATGCTCCCTTTTCTTAATACAAAATACCCATCATGCCCATCCCGGAGTCAGCCGAGCAATTGCTTTCATACTCTACTTTTTCAAGCCTTTTTCTCAACTCTTCACGCAATATATAGCACTATGGGTGGAATGGAAGGTGGTGATAGATAAAAGGAGGGAGAAAGTCTCACATCGACTAGGAAAATCAATGGACTATGGAGATGTCCATCAATTGATATCAATATGAGTGAGTAGGTGTTGCCATGTAATGGATGCACTGGAGCTATAAGTGTATGAAAGCTCAAAAAGACAACTAGTGGGTGTGCATCAACTCGCTTGCTCATGAAGACCTAGGGCATTTGAGGAAGCCCATCATTTGAATATACAAGCCAAGTTCTATAATGAAAAATCCCCACAAGTATATGAAAGTGACAATATGGGAGACTCTCTATTATGAAGAACATGGTGCTGTTTGATACGTCCATTTCGCATCATGCTTTTATGTTGATATTTATTGCATTATGGGCTGTTATTACACGTTATGTCACAATACTTATGCCTTTTCTCTTTTATTTTACAAGGTTTACAAGAAGAGGGAGAATGCCGGCAGCTGGAATTCTGGGCTGGAAAAGGAACAAACATTGGAGACCTATTCTGCACAACTCAAAAAGCTCCGAAACTCCATGAAACACCGTTTCAGCAAATATAAAAAATATCTGGTGAAAGAGATCAGCCAGGGGGCGTACCACCTGTCCACGAGGGTGGGGGCCGCCCCCCCCTCTAGGCGCGCCCCCCGCCTCGTTGGCCAGCCGGTGATCCCCCGATGCCCATCTTCTCCTATATGAGGTGTTTTGACCTAGAAAAATCATAAGGAGGCTTTCGGGACCAGACGTCGTCGTCTCGATGCGGAACCTTGGCGGAACCAATCTATGGCTCCGACGGAGTTGTTCTGCCGGGGATACTTCCCCCCGGGAGGGGGAAATCATCACCGCCGTCATCACCAGCAACTCTCCCATCTTGGGGAGAGTTATCCTCATCAACATCTTCACCAGCACCATCTCCTCTCAAACCCTAGTTCATCTCTTGTACCCAATCTTTGTATCAAAACCTCAGATTGGTACCTTTAGGTTGCTAGTAGTGTTGATTACTCCATGTAGTTGATGCTAGTTGGTCTACTTGGTGGAAGATCATATGTTCAGATCCATTATGCATATTAATACCCCTCTGATCATGAACAATATTATGTCTTGGGAGTAGTTACTTTTGTTCCTGAGGACATGGGAGAAGTCTTGCTATAAGTAGTCATGTGAATTTGGTATTCGTTCGATATTTTGATGAGATGTATGTTGTCTCTCCTCTAGTGGTGTCATGTGAACGTCGACTACATGACACTTCACCATTGTTTGGGCCTCTAGGAAAGCATTGGGAAGTAATAAGTAGATGATGGGTTGCTAGAGTGACAGAAGCTTAAACCCTAGTTTATGCGTTGTTTCGTAAGGGGCTTATTTGGATCCATATGTTTCATGCTATGGTTAGGTTTACCTTAATACTTCTTTTGTAGTTGCAGATGCTTGCAATAGAGGTTAATCATAAGTGAGATGCTTGTCCAAGTAAGGGAAGCACCCGCTGGTCCAAGTAAGGGCAGCACCCAAGCACTGGTCCACCCACATACCAAATTATCAAAGTAACGGACGTGAATCATATGAACGTGATGAAAACTAGCTTGACGATAATTCCCATGTGTCCTTAGGAGCATTTTCCTTCAAATAAGAATTTGCCTAGGCTTGTCCTTTACTAAAAAAAGGATTGGGACTTCTTGCTGCACCTTATTTACTTTTACTGTTTGTCACTTGGTACCAATTACGTTATCACAAAACTATATGTTACCGATAATTTCAGTGCTTGCAGAAAATACCTTACTGAAAACTGCCTATCATTTCCTTCTGCTCCTCGTTGGGTTCGACACTCTTACTTATCGAAAGGTCTACGATAGATCCCAAGACTTGTGGGTCATCAAGACTCTTTTCTGGCACCGTTGCCGGGGAGTGAAGTGCCTTTGGTAAGTGGAATTTGGTAAGGGAAATTTTATATAGTGTGCTGAAATTTACTGTTACCTGTTACTATGGCTCATAATCCTTTGAGGGGCTTGTTCGGCATGTCTTCACCCTAACCCATAGAGGAAAGAGTTGCTCCTCAACCTACTGAACCTACTGAAAATGTTTGCTTTGAAATTCCTTCTGGTATGATAGAGAAACTGCTAGATAATCCCTTTACAAGAGATGGAACACTGCATCCCGATTTGCCTCTAATCTATGTGGATGAAGTTTATGGATTATTTAAGCTTGCATGTATGCCCGAGGATGTTATCAAGAAGAAGGTCTTCCCTTTATCTTTGAAGGGAGATGCATTGACATGGTTTAGGCTATGTGATGATATTGGATCATGGAACTTGTGACACCCCTAGACCGATGCGCCAGGTGTCAGTCAGTTATTCATCGCCGTTGCCATCTCATTTACTTGCGTGTTGCATTTTGTCATGTCATCATGTGCATTGAATCAGCATGTTTTCAAAACTTGCATCCGTCCGAGTTCGCCTGTCCTTTCCGTTGTCCGCCTGGAGCCCATACACACTCACACGCGCCCGCGACACCTCAGAATATTTATTTTATGAGTGGCTGGAAAATGTTCTTGGAATGGGCTGGAACTTGGCGTGGGTTCTTATTATAGTGTAGACATGCCGCCTGACAAATTTCATCGCATTCAGAGTTCGTTTGATAGCCCAACCGTTAAACTATAGCGGCACTATCGCTGGTTATTCATCGGATGTTTTCGGTCTCCGAAAACCTCCGCGGGCCTCTCTTCTCTTCTCTCCTCGCAGCCCACCTCCTCTTTACACAGCCCACTAGGCCTCTCTTAACTCCTCTCGCACCCGGAGCCATCCGATCGGCATCCGAGGGTCTGAACGGCCCCAAAACCCCCTAAACCTAGACACCTACCTCATTTATACCCCCTCGCCTGGCTCGTCCCGCTCCGCCGCCGTTCCCAGCGCCCAACCCCGCTGCACCGAGACCGCAGCCACCGGCCGCCGGCGACCCCAGGAGCCACGCCTCCAACCCGACGGCAAGCCAGGTTGCCACCTCCTCGCGCCGGCGAGTCCATTCCTCCCCGCCTCAAGCCCCGTTGCTGCCGGACCTCACCACGCCTTCCTCCGGCGCACCCGCCTTGTAGGCCCCACCTGCAAGCCGGCTAGGGACGCCGCCGCCGGCCGGGATCTGTCGGATCCGAGGCCCTTCGGCCCGTCCCCGGCCGTCCCACCACCCCTCATCCACCCTGCCGCCGGTTGCAACGGCCACCGCCGCCGCTGTCTTGTCGATCCAGGTGGGATCGAGGAGACGAGCGGGCTCGCGTGGGCCAGCGCCGCCGGCCTTGTGGGCCCCGTGGACCAGATCTTCTCGGCCTCGCCACCTGCCAGCCGCCTGGGCCTCCTCCGGCCATGTGGGCCCTACCCCGCATCAGGCCCAGCATCGGCCCGCCTGCCTGCACTGCCGGCCTGCCTCACCTATTGGGTCAAGCCGAATGTGAGCTTCTGTCTAACCCTTGCCCTTGGCGTTTTGTAGTATATTGCGCTCACTCGTGTTTTCCAGTTTTTTTCCCTAAGTCCCTGAAAATGCATAATATGTGTGCATATTGTGATGCTTGGAAAATTTTGCAAATAGATCCAAATGAAACATATGATATATAAAAATGTTCGTCTCGAAGTGCTCTACATATTAGTTGCATTTTCATGCATGTTACTATTCATCTTGATACCTTAATCTTCGTTGCAAAACTGCTATGTGATGTTTGTGTCAAGTCCTTGTTGTTTGTCAACAATATGTTAACATGTTTAACAAGGTGTAACATTGTGCATGTTGGTCCAAATGAAGTGTATGATATGTCAAAATGTTCATTGTGAAGTGCTCTACATGATGGTGGTTTTTGCATTCATGTTAGGGGCCATATTGCCTTGTTTATCTCTGTTGCAAAAGTGCATGTGGCTGTTAAGTGCTGAAACTTGTTATGAGATGCTGATTGGTCCTTTTCATATCTTTATGTGTGATTTTTGTTTGAACTACATGTCAATATGTTTTAGAAGCACAATCATGTCATCTTTGCTGTGGTGCAGTCCAATTTTCATTTTATGCCCTGTGGTGAGTGCAACAAGCTTGTAAAGTGACCTACTCGCTATTGCTGATTTCTATGACTTGTTGAAAACTGCTAAGTGTGAAACTGTTATAACCTGATGCCATGTTTGCATGATGTCCCACTCAAATCCATGCTTGTTTTGAGATGCCCAGTGATCATGTCTTGATGTCCATGTTATTCTCTATCAATCCATGCCTTCGTTTGCATATATAACCTGCTGTAAGATGTCTATTTCTTGCTCTCAAGTTGCTATAAAATGTTTCTGTGAGCCTGTTACCAACAAGTTCAGTTTTGCCATGTGAATAGATAGTGTTCTATGCATCCTATGACCATATTCTTGCCATGAGTAGCTTCATAAACATGTCTTATTTCTGTTGGATATATCCACATGCCATGATATGCTCTGAGATGAGCTGCACAAGCTTGCAAACATGCCTACTTATCGTTGTTGCTGCCATGTCTAGTTTATTTCCCTAAGTCGGTGAAACTGTTATCATTGGCAATCTTGCCATGATGTTTTGAGCATGTTCTAGTGGTGTTTGGTAATAGCTCAGAGATCATGCTTGTTGTGCTTGACATGTATCTGCTTGCCATGCTCTTTGTTGCCATGAAATGTTATTGTATCATGTTGTTTTGATGTCAACTATATGCCTACTTGCTGTTTTGGGCTGATTGTTGTTATATCTTGTTTCATGTGTATGTGATGAACCGTTGCTCCGTTTTGAGCGTGCTCTATATGAAACTTGTGTGTTTTTGCATGTAGATGCATAATAACATGTTGAATACATGTTTGGAGTGTGTTTGCTTTATGTTTGGATGCATCTTGCATCTTTGACATGCTTGTCTTGTTTTGCTCATATCTTCTAGGCCGTAGCTCCAAATTAAACGAACTTTATATGAAACATGACTAGAATTTCGAGTAGATCATCATGGTGCATGTTTACTTGTTGTTTAACAACTTTAACATAAGTTTTGTTCAGATCTAGACCAATTTCAAAAATTGCATATGAGGACTTTTAGGGATTGTTATGTGTGATTTCCGGCCTCATTGAAAGTTGCCTTGTTGTGTCGTCTTGTATGCATCATCCCCTGCCATGTTTTGCATCATATAGACTTGTCTTGCATCATACTTGCTTGAGCCTCATGTCTTGTTATGTGTTGTGTGTTTATCTTGTTGTTTGCTTCTTCTCGTTAATGCTTGTTTCCGTTGCGATCATGAGGATTCGTTCGTCTACACTTGGTTCTTCTTCGTGGCTTCTTCTTCATATTCTTCACGGACTCGTTCTGCTTCCTTGCGGTATTCCAGGCAAGATGACCGTCTCCTTGGATACCGTTACTATCATTGCTATGCTAGTTGTCTCGATGCTATCGCTATATGCCGCGCTACCTATATCTTGTTGTCAGCCTCTCTCTTTGTTGCCATGATACCTCTAACCTTTGACACCTTCTCAGCAAACCGTTGTTTGGCTATGTTACCCGCTTGCTCAGCCCCTCTTATAGCATTGTTAGTTGCAGGTGAAGATGAAGATTGCTCCATGTCGGAACTTGTCTTTCGGAATATCACAATATTTATTACTATAAATTAACACACATATATACTTGGCAATGGGTGGAAGGCTTGGCCTTTTGCTCGGTGTTTCGTTCCACTCATGCCGCCTTAAGAACCTATAAACCGGCATTATGTTCCTTGATTTTGCGTTCCTAATGCGGTTGAGTATATGGGGACCCCTTGACAATTCGTCTTTGAATAAAACTCCTCCAGTAAGGCCCAACATTGGTTTTAATTTGCCTGATAATAAAAACTTAATTAATTAATTTATTTGCATAGAGGGTCGCGTCCCTGGGTTCTTAATTCTACATAACAGGGGGGGCCAGTGCTGATTGTGTTGGTCCCAAACGGGCAGCCTGCGGGGCCACCACGGGGAAACTCGAGGATTGGTTTTACCCGTAGCTTGACCTATCTGGACGTGGCCTGAGAGGAGATAGGCGCGGCTACTATCAGGGTGTCGGCACGCCGGGAGGTCTTGCTGGAGTTGTTTTACCATGTTGAAATGTCTTGTGCACCGGGATTCCGAGTCTGATCGGGTTGTCCCTAAGATAAGGGGTATTACTATTTTTTACCTCTGTTGATCGTGAGAGCTTGTGATGGGCTAAGTTGGGACACCCCTGCAAGGTTATGATCTTTCGAAAGCCGTGCCCGCGGTTATGTGGCAGATTGGAGTTTTTTAATGTCCGGTTGAGAAAACTTGTCAGAGGATCCGAAAGAAAACACACAACCGCGTGAGTAACCGTGACCGTCTCTTTTCACTTTGAGAAGAGAACACGGTGGGCTTATGTTTGACTCGTAGGTAGTTCAGGATCACTTAGCGATCATTTCTAGTTTGCGACGGTTTGCATAGAGGCTCATCTTATTCTTGTACTCGTAAGTTAGCCACCATACTTTTGCTCAGCCGATGTTGCAACCTCACCACTATCCCTTTCCATATCCAATAAAGCTTTTCTAGTCTTGATACCCATGGTTATGGATTGCTAAGTCCTCGTGGCTCACAGGTACTACAATAACAGTTGCAGGTGCAGGTTTCCGATGACTTGACATGAGAGCGATGTTCTTTGTGTTGGAGTTCTTTCTTCTTCTTCCTTGTCAGTCTTGGGTTAGGTTCCTGGTCAGCACCCTAGGATAGCAAATGGATGTCGTTGTGCTTTTCATGTTTGCATCCGTAGTCGGATGTCTTGTATTGATATTGTTGTATTCATGTGGATCTTGTATGAATTGTTGTATCCCCATGTATTTATGTAATGGGACGATGTAATGATATCCATCTTGCTAAGCGTCCAAAATGCGGTTGTGCCCCAATCACGAGTGTATCACGTGATCAGGATAGAATCACATCTTGGGCATGAAAAGTTGGTATCAGACCCTCGACCGACCATAGGAGCCCCCTTGATTGATCGTAGTTTGGCCATTGTCGAGTCTAGCAGAAAACCCTTTTGGAGTCTAGTTATATCGGAGAGTAGTAATTCTTTTTACTTCTCAGTCCCTTCATCGCTCTGGTGAGGAATCTTGACGTAGGTGTTTTCAATTACTCCTCTTCCCCTTCAAATTTTTTTAGGATCACGCAGTTAGTTTCCGTTCGTTGCGATGTCTATTCTTTTCATCCGGTGCATTTCTCGTCGAGTTGATTCGACCCTCTTCATCTTTGCAAGTTCAACCCTCAGTTTTTTTCTAACTGGCGTCGTTTTCCCCATCTCAAGTGGTATTTCTTTTCCCACCCACCCACCCCTTTTCCTCTCGGATCCTTTAATTGAGTATCTATCCTACTCGTGCGAAGTCTTTAAATTCCTTTCATCAATTATTTTCAACCGGTGATTTCTTGTTTAGTTCATCATTCTTCATCTTGTTTTCTTCTCCGATGGAGCCAATTCAATTGTTTCGGTGTTCTTCATATTCTTTTCCATTGCTCATATGTTTCATCTTGCTCGTTCGCCACTCGCTATTTTATTGTTCCGGAGTTTCGAAGAAATTTCAGGAGATTCGTCTGCGTTCCAATTAATTCGAGGTTGTCACCTCATTCGAGTCTTTGAATCGTTCTGGTGCATCATTTCCATTCCGTATAATCCTTTCCAACGGTGTTTTTCTTCAGTGGGCTCATAACCGACAGGTTTATTCCCCGGATCTTACCTGACTCTTCAAAATTTTTTTCCGGAGTGATTCCCATATTGTTTTGAAGTGTGATGTAATTATAGATTCCATCAGTCATATTCCTTCTCCAAGATCGCTTTCAATTCTTTTCATGTTTGGTTCATCATATTCTCTTTTCATTATTCCAGAGTATCTCAACAATTTTGGTGGTGTTCCTCGTCGTTATTCTCAACAACTGAAGACCGAAGAAGAGTTTTTCTTTAAATCTTGTTCGTTCTCTCGAAGATTCGTGGTTCTAGCTTCATGTTATCCTCTCGAATGTCATAAATACTTTTTCTTACCCATCCGGAGCTTTTCATGAATTATTTTCCATTGTTATCCTCCAAAGGCCATCATTGCAGAAGATTTCTCTTTCTTAGTTTTCAACTTTGTCCTCCAAATATTCTTCATTGATGCCTCTTCGTTCTTCTCCATATTCTTCCGGTGCTTCGTTCAAGCATTCTTTAATCGATTCGCCGTCTCTTCATTCTTTTTATTCATTCGTATTCTAATTCGTTACGGCGATTCATTCTCTGTGTTTGTTCAATTTCAATTCCTTACGGTGGTTTGTTCTCTTTCATCAATCAATTTTATTCTTCCCGGTGGTTGGTTCCTTTTCTTCACTCGGTTTCAATTCCTTACGGTGGTTCGCTCAAGAGTTCTTTTTCCGGTGTTATCATATCAATCCATTCATTTATATTGCAATCCTACTTGTGTTTCATGAAGATTTTCGCAAGTTTGCGATATATCCCTCTTTAATCATTTCAACGAGAACAAGTAGTATGTGAATTCATTGCTTTCATCAATTTAATAGATGAAGGATGATCATACCATAATTCTTATTCATTCTCGTCAAGTTGATTTATTCCTTCCTTCGGAGTTTATTCTTGATGAATAAATTATAGTCCCAAGTCCTTTCATCTTTTCATTTCCGGAGTGCAAAGTGTTCTCGACTATCTCATCAGAACCCCGTCTAAATCATCGCAAGGACTTATTCTTATTCTTCTCATCCTTCATCATCCTTTTGTTACCGGAGTTCTTCATGGTGGTTCATGGCGGTTCAAATCATTCTTAAAATGTTCATCAAATTCTTTTGGATCAAGTGCAAGAATTATTCTTTTGTGTCTCGAGATGCAAATAATTCTCCTTATTCTTTTGAAGTGGAGTATTGCATTCTTCGCTCTTCCCAGCTCATCGATACTTTGGTTGTGGCATAATATCACCTCAAGTTTCGGGATAATTTTCGTAAGTCCGCAACAATCTTATTCTTTTGTTGTTGATTTTCTCAACAACTCCATTCAATCCTTCCTTCTAAGGATGCTTTCAAATTCATTGTGCTAGAAGATGTGTTATTTCCCCTTTTTCTTCTCATTCCATTCTTTAATTCTTCCGATGGCATTTTTATTGTTCATCTCGTCATGAATCGTTCCATCTTGAACAGTTCATGTTCTATTCCATTCTCGCGCAACCGGAGTGTTGCCTAAATTTTTCTTGATCTTATCCCTTTCTCTATCTCGTGTTAACCAGAGTGGTTTCGAATTCATTCTTGTTCCTTCAGCTCTTGTTTCGTGACTTTCAACCATCAAGATTCTTTATTCCCCGTTCCTCTTTTGTAACAGAGCTTCTCAAAATCGTTCATCTCCGTCTTGTCCTTTCTTCCAAGTTTTTCAACCTCTCGGGGTTCTTTGGTTTCACCTTCTTCCTTTTACCTTCCGTCTCGTTCCTAAGATCTCGGGACGAGATCTCTTGTTAGTAGGGGAGTGTTGTGACACCCCTAGACCGATGCGCCAGGTGTCAGTCAGTTATTCGTCGCTGTTGCCATGTCATTTGCTAGCGTGTTGCATTTTGCCATGTCATCAGGTGCATTGCATCGGCATGTTTTAAGAACTTGCATCCGTCTGAGTCCGCCCGTCTTTCCGTTGTCCGCCCGGAGCCCAGACACACTCACATGCGCCCGCGGCACCTCTGAATATTTATTTTATGAGTGGCTGGAAAATGTTCTCGAAATGGGATGGAACTTGGCGTGCGGTCTTATTATAGTGTAGACCGGCCGCCTGCCAAATTTCATCGCATTCGAAGTTTGTTTGATAACCCAACCGTTAAACTATAGCGGCACTATCGCCGGTTATTCGTCGGATGTTTTCGGTCATCGAAAACCTCTGCGGGCCTCTCTTCTCTTCTCTCCTCACAGCCCACCACCTCTTTACACAGCCCAGTACGCCTCTCCTAACTCCTCTCGCATCCGGAGCTGTCCGATCGGCACCCGAGGGTCCGAAACGGCCCCAAAACCACCTAAACCTAGCCACCTACCTTATTTATACCCCCTCCCTTCCAAAAATGGACTACCTAGACCTAACCCTAGCCCTACCTCCTTCCAGCTTGCAGCCGCCGCCAACCTCCTCCATTTCCGTGCCCGACCACTCCCCCACCACCAATTGGTCGCCGCCAAGTCACCGCACCACCGTATGGGCATCACGCAGCCTCTCAGGCGCTGCCACGTGCGCCCCAGCAGCTTCGCCGCCGCCGCGGCCCACGGAAGCCCGCAGACGGCCCACCCCGGGCCGATTTGGGCCCGAGTCACCGCACCCTGCCGCTCCCCGCGCAGCCTCCCGCTCGCTTGGCTCGTCCCACTCCGCCGTCGTTCCAAGCGCCCAGCCCCGCTGCACCGAGGCCGCAGCATCCTGCCGCCGGCTACCCCAGGAGCCATGCCTCCACCCCTACGACAAGCCAGGTCGCCGCCTCCTCGCGCCGGTGAGTCCCTTCCTTGCCGCCTCAAACCCCGCCGCCGCCGGACCTCACCCCGCCTTCCTCCGCCGCACCAGCCTCGCAGGCCCCGCCTGCTCGCCGGCTAGGGACACTGCCGCTGGCCGGGATCCGTCAGATCCAAGGCCCTCCGGCCCGTCCCCGGCCGTCCCGCCGCCCCTCGCCCACCCTACCGCCTGTGGCAACGGCCGCCGCCGCCGCTATCTCATCGATCCAGGCGGGATCGAGGAGACGAGCGGGCTCGCGTGCTCGCGTGGGCCAGCGTCGCCGGCTTCGTGGGCCCCGCGGCCCAGATCTCCTCGGCCTCATCCACCTCACAGCCGCCTGGGCCTCCTCCGTCGGCCACGTGGGCCCTACCCCGCGTCAGGCCCAGCCTCGGCCCGCCTGCCTGCCCCGCCGACCTGCATCACCTATTAGGCCAAGCCCAATGTGAGCTTCTGTCTAACCCTTGCCCTGGGCATTTTGTAGTATATTGCGCTCACTCGTGTTTTCCAGTTTTTTTCCCTAAGACCCTGAAAATGCATAATATTTGTGCATATTGTGATGTTTGTAACATTTTGCACATAGATCCAAATGAAGCATATGATATATCAAAATGTTCGTCTCGAAGTGCTCTACATATTAGTTGCATTTGCATGCATGTTACTGTTCATCTTGATGCCTTAATCTTTGTTGCAAAACTGCTATGTGATTTTAGTGTCAAGTCCTTGTTGTCAACAATATGTTAGCATGTTTAACATGGTGTAACTTTTGTACATGTTGGTCCAAATGGAGTGTATGATATGTCAAAATATTCATTGTGAAGTTCTCTACATGATGGTGGCTGTTGCATTCATGTTAGGTGGCATATTGCCATGTTTATCTATGTTGCAAAAGTGCATGTGGCTGTTAAGTGCTGAAACTTGTTATGAGATGTTGATTTGTCTTTTTCATATCTTTATGTGTGATTTTTGTTTGAGCTACATGTCAATATGTTTTAGAAGCACAATCATGTCATCTTTGCTGTGGTGCAATCCAATTTTCGTGATATGCCCTGTGGTGAGTGCAACAAGCTTGTAAAGTGATCTACTCGTTGTTGCTGATTCCTATGACTTGTTGAAAATTGCTAAGTCTGAAATTCTTATAACCTGATGCCATGTTTTCTTGATGCCCCACTCAAATCCTTGCTTGGTTTGAGATGCCCAGTGATCATGTCTTGATTTCCATGTTATTATCTACCAATCCATGCCTTTGTTTGCATATATAACCTGCTGTAGCTTGTCTATTTCTTGCTCTCAAGTTGCTATAAAATGTTTCTATGAGCCTGTTATCAGCAAGTTCAGTTTTGCCATGTGAATAGCTAGTGTTCTATGCATCCTATGACCATGTTCTTGCCATGAGTAGCTTCATAAACATGTCTTCTTGCTGTTGGATATAACCACATGCCATGATATGCTCTGAGATGAGTTGCACAAGCTTGCAAACATGCCTACTTGTCGTTGTTGCTGCCATGTCTTGTTTATTTCACTAAGTCTGTGAAACGGTTATCTTTTGCAATCTTGCCATGATGTTTTGAGCATGTTCTAGTGGTGTTTGGTAATAGCTCGGAGATCATGCTTGTTGTGCTTGAGATGTATATGCTTGCCATGCCCTTTGTTGCCATGAAATGTTATTGTATCATGTTGTTTTGATGTCAACTATATGCCTACTTGCTGTTCTGGGTTGATTGTTGTTATATCTTGTTTCATGTGTATGTGATGAACCGTTGCTCCGTTTTGAGCGTGCTCTATATGAAACTTGTGTGTTTTTGCATGGAGATGCATAATAACATGTTGAATACCTGTTTGGAGTGTGTTTGCTTGATGTTTGGATGCATCTTGCATCTTTGACATGCTTGTCTTGTTTTGCTCATATCTTCTAGGCCGTAGCTCTGAATTAAACGAACTTTATATGAAACATGACTAGAATTCCGAGTAGATCATCATGGCGCATGTTAACTTGTTGTTTAACAACTTTAACATAAGTTTTGTTCAGATCTGGACCAATTTCGAAAATTGCATATGAGGAATTTTCGGAATTGTTATGTGTGGTCTCCGGCCTCATTTAAACTTGCCTTGTTGTGTGGTCTTGTATGCATCATCCCTTGCCATGTTTTGCATCATAAAGACTTGTCTTGCATCATACTTGCTTGAGAATCATGTCTTGTTATGTGTTATGTGTTTACCATGTTGTTTGCTTCTTCTCGTTAGTGCTTGTTTCCGTTGCAATCGTGAGGATTCGTTCGTCTACACTTGGTTCATCTTCGTAGCTTCTTCTTCATCTTCTTCACGGACTCCTTCTTCTTCCATGCTGGATTGCAGGCAAGATGATCGTCTCCTTGGATACCTTTACTATCATTGCTAGGCTAGTTGTCTCGATGCTATCGCTATATGTCGCGCTACCTATATCTTGTTGTCAGCCTCTCTCTTTGTTCCCATGATACCTCTAACCTTTGACACCTTCCCAGCAAACTGTTGTTTGGCTATGTTACCCGCTTGCTCAACCCCTCTTATAGCATTGTTAGTTGCACGTGAATATGAAGATTGCTCCATGTCGGAACTTGTCTTTCAGAATATCACAATATTTATTACTATAAATTAACACACCTATATACTTGGCAATGGGTGGAAGGCTTGGCCTTTTGCTCGGTGTTTTGTTCCACTCATGCCGCCCTAAGAACCGATAAACCGGCGTTATGTTCCTTGATTTTGCGTTCCTAATGCAATTGGGTATATGGGGACCCCTTGACAGTTCGTCTTTGTCGGTGTACAAAAAGAGGGGTACACTTTTTGTACCCCTATGACTGTGCACGGGCAGTCTGAGCCACAGCGCCCCCACACCAAGCATGGCGAGGGAGGGAAGCCGGGGCAAGATTGAAGCTCGATGGAAACTGGAGCGAAGCCAAGAACAAGACCACAAAGAGCAAAGGGACGAAGCGGCTTCCCCCGGCAAGATCCTTGCCGGGGGCGGCTTTGGCAGCCCCAGCAAGACACTTGCCGCGGCAGCTCGCCCCGCGCCTACGGAGCGAATCACCCTTGAGTCCACCGCCCCCATGGGGCGAGGATTCGGGAGATATCCCTGTGGTGGCATGCAGATCTTTGTGAAGACATTGAATATCAGATGCAAGTTAAGAAGACGACGACCCTTGGCGGGATCCCTGCCAAGGAAGACTAGAAGGCCCCCGGCAAACACCTTGCCGGGGATGACAGCAGGCGCCACGGCAAGACCCTTGCCGGGGCCCCCGGCAAGGCCCTGCCGAGGACACCCACGGGGCCACCGTCAGGCCCGCACCAACTGGGTTTCTACCGACCCACACAGCTGCCGACCCAACCAGCTGGGCAGGCTCCTGCGTGGCAACCCACAGATCTTCTTGGAGACCCGCCGTTGTGCCACCTCAGCTGCCTGTCTGCCTACATGGCACCTCAGGCACCGCTGGCCAGGGCGCGTGTCAACACGAGGAGGAGCGGCGACGGACAAGACGGGCGTCTCCCCTCGTCCCCGATAAAGCAAGGACACCTAAGCTGGGCGCATTAAATGCACCTTGTCCTGTAATGCGAGGGATAACCTCGCATCACTGTACCCTTTCACCTCCTGTGTGCCACTGTGGCAACCCCTTTTCCCTATAAAAGGAGGCCCGAGGCGACCAGGAGGAGGATTCTGCATTTTTGAACTCCTCACGACTCTCTTGGAGCTCCTCGTTAGCTGAAGAACACCAACGTATAATCCACCAAAGCAGGAGTAGGGTTTTACGCATCTTTGTGGCCCGAACCTGGGTAAAGGAACCGTGTCCTGACCGTTAGATCCGCTCTTCTCTCAACCCCGCACCCCGCAACCGTAGTAGGGATTCTTGTGATCCCATAGGTGTCGATCCAAATACCCCGACATCTTTGGCGCGCCAGGTAGGGGGCGCAGTTGTGAGAATCGGCTTTAGCGGTTAGTTCAACGCTCCTGCATCGTCATGGCGCCCAAGAAGAAGACGACGGTGGCGGTTGGCTAGTCGGAAGCCGGACAGCCCGTCCCGGCGCGGGCGAGCAGTGGACCAGTCGCGGAAAGGACTCGGGGCGCTGCTCGCGAACACCAACGCCATTCCGACAGCCGGAGTTTGGGAGGTGGCGATGCTTGTGCTCCTGGTAATAGGCCGCACACAGCCAGTTCCAGAGATGGAACCCGGCCCTCCGCGGGTGGCGCGGGGACCTCCAAGGTCGCGGCCGCATCACCCGAGGGCGACGCGGGCCCTCCAGAACTCCCACCCCGGCGCCAACAGCGCGCTCTTCTCGAGCAGCGCGCGACGAACGGCGTCGTCGTCCCGAAGACCTGCCCGCCCGCCGATGCACTGGTGGAGACTATAGGCGACCGCGGGATCATGATGGAGCTCCCCCTAACACGGTCAGTGGTCGAAGCGTGTCACGATCCGTGCAGGTTTCGCTACCATTGACACCAGCCGAAGCTTCGGCGCGCGCGCAGTTGCTCCTCGACTTTCCTCCCGTTACGGGGAAACTCGACGAATGGAGAGCCACCATCCGAAGCCTTGTCGCGGTCGCCAACAGGGATGACGTAAATCCAGCGGAGCTCCCGGGCCGACGCTCCGATGGGGTCCCACGCACAGTGGGCGGGAGAGTTGGCAGCGCCGTGGCTACGGTGCATTCGCCTCCTCCTCTCCCAGTGCCGCGTGCGTCGACCCGTCGAGACGTCGCGGGCGACGCCATCTCCATAGCGTCGCCCGACCCGTGGACCCGCGGCGACCAGCATCAAGTTCTTCAGGAGTGAGCTCATGAAGACGCTCGAACCACCATCGAGCGCCGGCGCGAAACGCGCCACCAGTCAGACAGGCGAGCAGGGCCTGCTGCGGACCGCCCAGCACCGGAAAGCCCTGGAGGTCTACCCTACGAGGTAGGCTGTCCGGCTTTCACCCATGAGCTGCGGCAGTTCCAGTGGCCCTCTCACCGCACCTTCAAACCTGACGTTGGCGAGAAATACAACGGCAAGACCCGCCCTTCGGAGTTCCTCAACATCTACACCATCGCGATGCAAGCTGCTGGGGCTCGCGGCGATAAGGTGCTTGCGAATTACTTTCCGTTGGTTCTTAAACCTAACGCCATGTCGTGGTTGATGCACTTGTCAGTAGACCATATTTCCTCCTGGTCCGACCTGTGCCAGGAGTTTGTTGGCACCTTTACCGGAGGCCACCAAGCCCATGGCCAGGCGAGTGACCTGCATGTCATACCCCAGAAGGAAGGCGAGACTCTGCGCAAGTACATACAGGGATTCAGCCCGGTACAGTACAATATCCCCGATGTTCACCCTGCCGCCATCATCAGCGCGTTCCACCAGAACGGGCGCAACCGCAAGATGCGCGAAGAACTGGCGATGACCAAGGTGAAGGACGTGGCAGAACCCTACGTTCTTGCCGACAGATGTGCCCGGGCTAAAGAGGGAAGGAAGTACCCCAGCGAAGGCGCCGGTGCGGAAACCGACTCTTCAGACGAAGATACTGCCGCCCCGACGAGGAAGGGCCGGAACCGTAACAGGAAGCGCAAGTGGAAGGCCGTGCTTGCCGTCGAGGGATCTGATGACGCTGGCTCCGCCAAGAAAACCAAGGCGGGTGACCCTGGCAAGGAAATTGCCGGGTGTGTCACCTGCCGGGCCTTGGCGGCTGCCGAGAAGCCAGGAAACTCCGGCAAGCGGTACTGCAAGATCCATCGCACCAAGGGCCATGATCTCCAGGACTGCCACCAGGTTGAGCTCCTTGCTGAGAAGCAAAGGGCTGAATACGAGAGGCGGGACAAGGAGAAGGGCCAAGACAGCGCTGAAGGGTCCAACAAGAAACGTGACGGCCGAGCAGGCCGTCGCAGCAAGGAGAAACAGCAGGAAAGGCCCGCCCGGGGCCGCGACAGAAGATCTGAGGACGACGATCATGAAGAGGACGACGAGTCCGGCGGCCAAGAGTTTCAGAAGTCTACGGAGGCCATGTGCGTCGATGGTGGCGCCTCGCTGCACGCTTCTCACCGCCTGCTTAAACAGTGGGCGCGTGAAATTATTGCAGCGGAGCCATCGTCCGGTGCCCAAAAGCCGCTGAAATGTTCCAGCACACCTATCATCTTTGACGCCGAGGATCACCCTGATCGCACTACTGCGGTCGGGTGCTTCCCGTTGTTGGTTTCTCCTACAATACGCAACCTCGAGGTGACGAAGATGCTAGTCGATGGCGGGGCCGGCCTAAACCTACTCTCGCCCACCGTGATCGAGAAGCTGCAAGTTCCTGATGGAGACCTCGAGGAGACTCGCACGTTTCAAGGGGTCAGCCTAGGAAGGAGTCAACCGATGGGGAAAGTCACACTGCCCGTAACTTTTGGAAGTGATCTGAACTACAGGACAGAGAGGATCGTGTTCGATGTCGCCAAGATCCCCCTGCCTTACAACGAGATCCTTGGCCGCCCAGCGCTGGCCAAGTTCATGGCAGCATCGCACTATGCCTACAACACCCTTAAGATGCCAGGGCCCGTGACGATCATCACCATCCCCTCCGACAAGAAAGATGCGCTGATTTGCACCGACCAATTGTACCAGCAAGCAGTTGCAGCAACTGCCGCTACGGGGGCACTTGCTCCTGCCACTGGAGCCCCGGGACGGAAGAAGAAGAAGACCGGCGAGACCTCGGGCGCCCACTCCGGCAAGCGCACCTCTTCGGAGTGTGCTCCCGTCGAGGACGTGCCTGAGAGCTCCGCCGGAAAGAAGAAGACCGGCGAGACCTCAGACACCCACTTCGGCAAGCGCACCTCTTCGGAGTGTCGCGCTCCCGTCGAGGACGTGCCAGAGAGCTCCATCGGCAGAAACAAGAGATCAAGGGCTACGCCGCCAGGAACCAAGAAGGTTTCTGTCAAGGAGGACGAAACGGGAGGGGCTTTTACCATAAGCTCCGCCCTTGACAACAAATAGGAAGACGCGCTCGTCACCTTCCTGCGGGCGAATGTCGACGTGTTTGCCTGGCAAGCATCCGACATCCTCGGCTTTCCCAGGGAGGTGATTGAGCACCACCTTGCTGTCTGCCCTCATGCGCGGCCCGTCAAGCAGAAGGTCAGGAAGCAAACTTTGGAATGGCAAGAGTTCATCACCAAGGAGATCCGGAAACTGGAAGCTGCGGGTTTGGTGAGAGGAGTGCTCCACGCAACGTGGTTGGCCAATCCAGTGGTAGTGCGCAAGGCAAATGGGAAGTGGAGGCTGTGTATTGATTACACATATATCAATAAAGCTTGTCCCAAGGACCCCTTCCTGTTGCCGCGCATAGACCAGATTGTCGACTCCACGGCAGGGTGTGACCTGCTGTCATTCCTCGATGCCTACTCCGGCTACAACCAGATCTTCATGGCGAGAGAAGACGAAGAGAAGACATCATTCATCACCCCATGTGGTACGTACTGTTTCGTACGAATGCCTTTCGGGTTGAAGAGTGCTGGCACGACATTTGCAAGGGCAGTCCAGATTGGTTTTGAACCCCAGCTCCATAGAAATATGGAGGCTTATATGGATGATATAGTGGTCAAAACCAAGAACAGGGCAACCCTTGTACCGAATTTACAAGAAACATTTGTGAAGCTGCACAAGATCAACCTCAGGCCGAACCCTGAGAAGTGCGTCTTCGGCGTTCCGTCTGGCAAGCTTCTCGGGTTCTTCGTGTCGCAGCGTGGGATAGAAGCCAATCCGGACAAGATCAAAGCTATAGAGCAGATTGAAGCACCCAAGCGGGTCAAGGACGTGCGTCGGCTTGCTGGCTGCGTTGCCACCATGAGCAGATTTATTTCCAAGTCTGTCGAGCGCGCCCTCCCCTTTTTCATGATCTTGAAAAAGGCGGGCCCAATGGAGTGGACGCCGGAAGCCGAAGCAGCGTTACAAGACCTGAAGAAGTATCTTTCCTCCACGCCAATACTGGTTGCGCCCCGACCACAGGAACCGTTGCTACTATACTTAGCGGCAACAAACCAAGTGGTCAGCGCCGCACTAGTGGCGCAGAGAGAAATCGACGATGAGGTGATAGCAGCAACGAAGCCTGGTGCCACTGGCGCAGGGGCGACACAGCCGATTGGAGCACAGCCAAAGAAGAAGATGATGCAGCACCCGGTCTACTTTGTTAGCTCCCTCTTGCAGGGGGCTCGGTCAAGGTACTCCGGTGTGCAGAAATTGCTCTTCGGCCTTCTTATGGCGTCGAGGAAGCTGCATCACTACTTCCAGGCGCACGAGATCACTGTCGTCACTCGCCTCCCTCTGCAACGGATATTGCACAATCCAGATGCAATGGGAAGGATTGTAGAGTGGGCACTGGAGCTGTCCAGCTTTGGCCTCAAGTTTGAAAGCACTTCGACAATTCAAAGCTGAGTCCTGGCAGAGTTCGTCGCAGAATGGACCGCAACGCCTGATGAAGAAGTCCAAGAAACTGCTCTCCCCAGCGAAGAGGCAAGTTGCAACTGGATCATATACTTTGATGGGGCTTTCTCTTTGCAGGCCGCCGGGGCTGGCGTACTGCTAGTCGCGCCCACCGGAGAGCACCTCAAGTACTTGATCCAGATGCACTTCCCTAGGGAGGTAGCAACGAACAACACTGCCGAGTACGAGGGGCTGCTTGCTGGTCTTAGTATCGCGGTGCACCTCGGAATCAAGAAGCTCATTGTCAGGGGCGACACACAACTTGTCGTCAAACAAGTCAACAAGGATTACCAGAGCTCGTTGATGAAGGCCTACGTCGATGAAGTGAAAAAGTTGGAAGAGCTCTTTGACGGTATACAGGCGGCGCACGTTCCCCGAGCGGAGAACGACATCGCCGATTACCTGTCAAAGCACGCTGCTCTCAAGCTACCTGTTGAACCAGGTACCTTTGTGCTTTAGCTTTCTCAGCCATCCGCTGATCCATCAACATAGCAGAACAAGAGGAGGAAGTCAGGGCCCGACAAGTACTTTCCCGCCGAGCTCCCCGGAGCCGCCGGCAAGGATGTTGCCGGAGACACTGAGCCCGCCACCGGAGGGCTAACTCCGGCGAAGCATCAAGCTTTTTCCGTCGAGATGGTCACTCCCTTGGCGGAGGAAATGCCTTTAGTCCTCACCGTCGAGCCCCAGGCTCCAGTGTGGGCGCAGCATACCTGTCAGGACCCCGATCCTAAGTCACACCGATCTAGCTGTAACATGTCATATCACTTTGCGGCCTCACGCACGGTAACCCCACGGATGCCACCTTACCTGGCCCGGGACCGTTTGCGCATTTTGGCACACGTATATGACAATGTCGCTAGCATCCATATGACAGAGAACCCGGGCCGACATGGCTTGTTATAAACCAAAAGTGGCACTAAATTACAGAGACAGGCATCCATGACCCAGCAACGAACGTGTCGGTCATCAACGTATGAACCCAAGTCGTAGCAAGCTACATGGACTTAAGGAACAACGCGTGACATTTCCCCTAAGGGACAGACACAGGAACGAAGAAGGACACATGCCGGCCAGCCTACGTGTTCCGAGCAGCAGCAAGCTACCAAGGCTCATTGGAATCACTAGGAGGCATTTCCCTGTAAGATAGGCTACCAAAGGAAAACAACTAGGTGTCGGATCCCACACATACCAAGCATTTCAATCATACACGCAATATGCTCAATATGTGCAAATACAACATTGTATCACAACAGAACTCTATGACTCAAAGTACTTTATTTAAAAGGCTC
Organism: Secale cereale; assembly: GCA_902687465.1. Lineage (NCBI taxonomy): Eukaryota > Viridiplantae > Streptophyta > Magnoliopsida > Poales > Poaceae > Secale > Secale cereale. The sequence goes on along the minus strand of LR738715.1, from coordinate 814,399,991 downwards.
CAAGAGCCATACATAACATAGTCATACAGATAGGGGCCACATGACCCATCACTCAAGTCATACAGTCATACAAGCACAAGCGGAAGCTACATGTCTGAGTACAGACAACTTAGAAAATAAAACAGGCTTGGTGTAGCCTGACTATCTACAAGGCCCTTCACAAGCTCCAGATCACCATCTGGGTGTCAAGCTACTCGTCGACGTCAACGTCTATGTAGAACCCATCAGCAGGGGCTGGGTTCTCCTCTGCAACAGTTATTAAGCAAACATGAGTACAAAGGTACTCAGCAAGTCTTACCACAGAACCTATCATACATGCAACATTATCAAAGGGGGATAGTGGAGGTTATAGCAGAATGCCAGCTTTGACCTTGGCTAACCTATACTACAACTCTCAACGGATTGGAAGATGTTATTAACGAACACGAGTCCACTACTCTCCACATCAATACACTACCGAGGATCCTCTTCCGTCATCCTACGGAAGGGCCATCCACGGCACTCACGCTTATCTTGAGGCTTTTAGTAGTATCCATCAACTTGACTATGAACTGTAAGAGTAACCAAGTAGTTCATACCGCGAACAACGGCTATTCGAATAGTTTGATAACCCTGCAGGGGTGTACCTCTTCACACACGCTTCCACCACTTATCGCCGTTTACTCGGCGTGTACTCGGCAACCTTCAAGCAGAAGCCCAGCGAGGGTGTCGGCCACGACCTGACTAACTACTCAAGTCTCTCGTCCAGGTTTATCGCCTATTTGGGTTCCATCCGTGGGGAGATCCGGCCGGGGTGTCGCTCACGGCCCCAAACGATGTGTACAGGGTTCCCGAGTCACCAAACGGGCAACCGGTACACCGTGCCACGTACCTGTCGCATCACAACCCACCCCGAGGGTCAGCGTTGTGCACGACCTCCAGTAAGCTATAAACACCAGAAACTAGTTGCAACTCCTGGACAGAGATCGAGGGTAATTAATAAGTCGAGAGGGTCCATTGGTTTCGGGCCCAATGCATGGTAGTAACTGCAACTTGAACCACACATACAGATCTCGGGTCCTATGTACGGTTCCAATGAAACAACCCACCACGTACTCCTACGTGGCCTTTCATCGATACCTTTACCAAGCGTATTCCACACTTCCTTCTCTTTATCGAAAGATTGTTTCACTCTGATCCATCACCCGGATGAATCAGACCAGACACAACTCTAAGCATAGCAGGCAACATAAACAAAAAGCATGGTGGATCACACATCACATGGCTCAATCAACTCCTACACATGCTAGTGGGTTTCAACTATTTACTGTGGCAATGACAGGTCATGCAAGGGAATAGGGTTCAACTACCGCAGCAAGTAGCAGTTCACGCGCTGTTGCCTTAATGCAATAAAAGAGAGCAGGAGCGAGAAGATTGGGTTTGTATCGGAATGATCAATGATTGCTTGCCTGACAAGGTAGTTGTCGGGTACTGCTCTTCAACTGGATACGCAGCAGTATCCTCGAGAGCAGGACCTAACACAAGGAATACCGACGATACAATCATTAACAAACAGATGCAACAATATGATGCATGTTTATGACATGGCAAGATGCATGTGTGTTGGCTAATGCAACTAAAACCAGAAGGGTTTGAACCTATATGAATCAAGGATTCAAATTGAAGTTCAAACTATTATTTAAATAAGTGCATAATCATGTTTTTGATATATACAGCAACTCAGCAAGTTAACTTGTTCAAACATGCATGAAACCAGTGCCATTTGAAAGATTGGATTTTTCTGATCATTTTTCATATATAAATCTTTTCCATCTGAGCTATGGTTGATTTTATATGATTTTTAGAAGTTTGGGTATTTTCTGGAATTTCCTGAATTATTTTAAATCTAAAAATCCCAGAAAAACCTTTACTGCGTCAGCATGACATCATGCTGACGTCAGCCAGTCAACAGGGCCAGTCCAGGTCAAACCTGACCAGTGGGTCCCTTATGTCAGTGTCACAGCTAATTAACTGAGTTAATTAGAGTTTAACTAAAACTAATTAGCTGTCAGTGGGGCCAGGGCCCACATGTCATTGACCCAGGGGGTCAAACCCGTGGTCAAAACACGTCCAACTCGCCGGCGTTTAGCCGCCGGCGAGGCCAAACGCGGCGGCGTGCTTCGGAAAACGCCTACGGTGCACGGCTCGAGCTGCGGCTGGGTGCGTTGGAGAGCTCTTGCTCTTGCGCATCGGATGGAGGTGGTCGCCGGACCTGGGGTGGCCGGAGACGACGGCAACGAGCTCGACGGCGGCGACCGGCGTCGGGCGTGTGTGGAGATGCGGCTGCAGGGGCCTAGGCGATGCGTGCGTAGCACCGTTCGCATCTACGTGCTGTGGTGAGTACGTTGGACGGTTGCCGGTGACCAAATGGTCACCGGAGCATCACCGGCGACGAGCACGGCGGTGGTGCGTGCGGTGGAGCTATGTGCGGTGTGTTACAGGGCAAAAGGGAGCCAACAGAGAGGGGGAGGAGGTAGCTAGGCTCACAGCGGTTGCAGCAAGCACCGAAGCGAGCTCGGGGGTGGTCGGAGCTGAGCAGAACGGCGAGGGGGATCTCCGCGGCCGGAGTTGGAGAAGAAGAGGTCGGGGGCGTCTCCAGGGCGGGCGAGCGCTCGGGGCTCGGCCTGTTCGAAGCAGTCGAGGACGGCGGAGACGATGGACAACACGGCGGAGCTCGGGGACGACAGTGGACACGGTTTCTACGACGGTGCGATCACGGCGGCGTCGGCCATGGCGCGGGGAGAGCGGAGGAGAGGAGCTGGGGGAAAGGTGGAGGTGTCTGGGGGGTCGAGGAGGTCGTGGAGGTTCGATCCATCTCTCCAGGACGGCGAGGGGGTGAAGCAAGGCGGCGGGCAGCTGCGTGGCGCGCGGCGCGGTCGCCGTCGAGCACCTGCGTGCCTGCCTGGCCGAGCCAAGCAGCTCGCTGGAGCGGCAGCTGGGCTGGGCCGGCAGGTGGGCCGGGTGGCGCCAGGTAAGTGTTCTTCCTATTTTTTTTCTATTTTCTTTTCTGTTTCATTTCTTTTGCAACTTTGTTCATTTAATAAAAATGCCTAAACATTTTTATAACTCATGACACTTATCATACCTGCTGTATATAATATGAACAGTAGGAAACATTATAGTTCATGATTATTTGAGCATTTAAAATATTTTATAGCATTTAAATGCCCAAATTCAAATACCATATGATTTAATCCAAAGCCCTAGATTGTCCTAGAAAATTGTGCACCATTTTTGGCAGAGGTTTAAGACCAAGGCAGAAATGATGAACATTTTGAAGGGCATTTTGGGTACATTGGAAAATATTTTAGCAAACCCTAGTTGTTAGGGGAGGGGTGCTGGGGTTTCTGTTAATCCCATTTCAAGTTTCTTTGAAAGTAAACATGATGCACACTCTAGTCAGGTCCTAATGCAAGTGCTAGCTAGGGATGTGACAACTCACCCCCACTTAAAAGAATCGCGTCCCGAGATTCGGGTTCCTCCGGAAAGAGGGTGGGGTACTCAAGTCGAAGACGATCCTCCCTTTCCCAAGTAGCTTCACTCTCGGAATGATGTGACCATTGAACCTTGAGAAACTTGATATATTGGCGTCGAGTGGTGCGCTCAGTTTGATCAAGAATACGAACGGGGTATTCTCGATATGTGAGATTGTCTTGGAGATCAAGCGTTTCGTGGTCCACTCCGCGGATAGGATCCGAGAAGCAACGCTTGAGTTGAGAAACGTGGAAAACATCATGAACTCTGGAGAGGTGCGGAGGTAGTTCCAATTGGTAGGCAACTTCTCCTCGTTTGGCAAGAATGCGAAAAGGACCGATGTAACGAGGGGCCAATTTGCCTTTGATACCGAAGCGATGGGTTCCCTTAAGAGGAGTAACCCGAAGGTAAGCCTTATCGCCGACTTCAAAAGTCACAGCCTTATGATGACTATCATATTGGCTCTTTTGGCGAGACTGGGCCGTTTTCAATCTCTCACGAACGTTGCGAACTTGTTCCTCTGCTTCCTGGATAATATCCGGGCCAAAGAATTGTCTTTCCTCGGTCTCTGACCAGTTAAGAGGTGTTCGACACCTTCGTCCATATAGAACTTCGAAGGGAGCTTTACCCAAGCTGGCTTGATAACTATTGTTATAAGCGAATTCGGCAAATGGAAGACACTTTTCCCATTCCATACCGAAAGAAATGACAGAGGCTCGAAGCATGTCTTCCAGAATTTGATTGACTCGTTCCACTTGACCACTTGATTGCGGATGGAAGGCAGTACTGAAAGAGAGATGAGTTCCCATAGCATTCTAGAAACTTTCCCAAAATCGTGAAGTGAAAAGACTTCCACGGTCTGAGTTAATCTCCAGCGGTACACCATGAAGTGACACTATTCGAGAGATATATAAGTCTGCTAGCTGGCTAGCGGTAATACTCTCCCGAACAGGCAGGAAATGAGCTACTTTAGAGAGGCGGTCGATAACGACGAAGATAGCATTATTCCCTTTCCTGGACCTGGGAAACCCGGTAATGAAGTCCATACCGACTTTGTCCCATTTCCATTCAGGAATAGCTAAAGGTCGAAGGGTGCCAGCAGGCCGTTGATGCTCTGCTTTAACTCGACGACAAACGTCGCAGTTAGCAATGAACTGAGCGATTTCTCTTTTCATCCTAGTCCACCAGAATCTTTGACGTAGGTCTTGATACATTTTGGTACTACCGGGATGAATCGTGAGAGGAGATTCATGAGCCTCCTTGAGGATCAAACGTCTTAGGTTTCGCACTTTAGGAACCACTAAACGGTTGCTAAAGAATACGACTCCTTGATCATCAACTGAGAAACATCCTGCAACTCCTTTCTTGATGTTCCTCTTAATACGGGAAATTCCGGGATCAACCTTCTGTGCTTTGATGACCTGATCCAAAAGGGTAGGTTTCGCCACCAAGGTGGAAAGGAATCCTCGAGGAACAATGTGAAGGTTAAATTTGCAAAATTCCTCATGGAGAAGTGGTTGACTTTGTTGTAACATTAAATTGTTACAATATGACTTACGACTTAGTGCATCAGCCATGACATTGGCCTTTCCAGGAGTGTAAGTGATTCCTAAGTCGTAGTCAGTGAGCAACTCAACCCAACGTCTTTGCCTGAGATTTAGATCCGGTTGGGTGAAGATATACTTTAAACTTTGGTGATCAGTGAAGATTTCACAGCGATTACCAAGGAGGTAATGCCGCCATGTTTTGAGTGCATGGACTACAGCTGCAAGCTCTAAATCATGAGTAGGATAATTATCCTCATGTGGGCGCAACTGTCGGGATGCGTATGCAATCACTTGACGATCTTGCATGAGAATGCAACCTAGTCCTTGTCGCGAGGCGTCGCAATAGATTATAAAGTCCTTTGAAAAGTCTGGTGGTACCAGTACAGTTGCAGATGTCAGGCGTCTTTTCAGTTCCTGAAAACTGGACTCGCACTGTGGGGTCCACTCAAACTTGTTATCTTTCTTGAGGAGTTCGGTTAGAGGTTTAGCAACCTTAGAGAATTTCTTGACGAAACGTCGGCAATAGCTCGCAAAGCCAAGAAAACTCCTAACTTGCTTGACCGATTCAGGGGGAGTCCAATCAAGGACGACTTGAACTCGCTCGGGATTGACAGCAATACCCTTGCCAGAGATCACATGACCTAGATAGGTTACTTCTGGCAACCAAAATTCACATTTAGAGAATTTGGCATAAAGGCGGTGCTCTCGAAGTTTCATCAATACCAGCCTTAAATGCTCGGCATGATCTTCCTTGTTCTTGGAGAAAATGAGTATATCATCGAGGTATACCACGTCGAATTTATCCAAATACTCCATGAATATAGAATTCATTAACCGAGAAAAGGTAGCTGGGGCATTGGTTAATCCAAAGGACATGACGGTGTACTCATATTGGCCATAACGAGTAACAAAAGCCGTTTTAGGAATGTCCCCGTTCTTGATTTTGATTTGATGGTAGCCCAACCTCAAATCCATCTTAGAGAAGACTGAGGATCCAGCGAGCTGATCATACAGGTGGTTGATCCTGGGGAGCGGATACTTATTCTTTATGGAGACCAAATTTACAGGTCGGTAATCTACAACCATCCGCTCCGTTCCATCCTTCTTCTTGACGAAGAGGACGGGGCAAGCTCAAGGGGAAGAACTAGGACGGATGAAACCCTTTTGCAAGGACTCATCGAGTTGTTTCTTTAGCTCAGCTAATTCTAGTGGTGCCATCTTATAGGGTCTCCTAGAGATTGGGACAGTTCCAGGAATAAGATCTATCACGAACTCGACATCTCTGTCAGGTGGAACTCCTGGCTGTTCTTCTGGAAAAACATCCGGAAAGTCACAGACTACCGGGATATCTTCGAGTTCTGGTAGAGGGCTGGCATTAAGAGAGTAGAGCTGACGTTCAGCCATTCGAGTCAAGACATTGACTATCTTGCCGGATGGATGTGTAAGTTGAACGGTCCTAGTAAAGCAATCAATCTTGGCATAATGAGTTGTCATCCAATCCATACCCAAGATGATGTTTATGTCCGAGGACTTGAGAGCGATTAAAGATGCAAGGAAAACAAGTCTATCGACAAGGATTTCATTTCCATGGCTTACCCTAGAGGTTTTCCACTTTGAACCAGGAGTTTGAATAACCATGGAAGTAGGCATGTCACAAAAAGTCATGTTGTGCAATCGAGCATAGCTCTCAGATATGAACGAATGGGATGCTCCAGTATCGAAAAGAACAGATGTCGGATGGCAGTTTACGAGAAGCGTACCAAGGACGACGTTAGGATCCTCATAAGCTTCTTCGGCAGAGACATGGTTGACATGACCACGTGCAGCGGGGATTGGCTTGACATGGTTCACTTTGCCGGTTGGCTTACCACGGCCAACGGGTTTTCCTGGCTGATTCTGGGGACAATCACACATGTAGTGTCCCGGTTCTCCACACTTGAAACATGTCACAGTGGTGGTGCGTGGAGCAAAGTTGGAGGGTGGACCTCCATAGGTCTTAGCAGGTGCAAACTGTTGAGTTGGGCGAGGCGCCTCATAGGATGGCCTCGGTGTATACTTGGGTGGCAGAGCAGTGTTAGGAAGCCACACACGGCGCTTGTGAGAGCCAGAGCCGGATGAGGAACCAAGGTCTCGAGTATGCTTGCGGGTGGCCTCGAAGTCGGTCTGGCCTGTCTCAGCACTGATAGCCTTGTTAACCAACTTCTGGAAGGAGGTGCACTCGTGCAGACGTAGATCTCTACGAAGTTCAGGGCTGAGTCCCTTGTGGAACCTCGCCTGTTTCTTGGCATCGGTGGATACTTCCTCAGGTGCATAGCGTGCCAGATTACCAAACTCATGACTGTAGCCATCCACAGTCAAACGGCCCTGGGTGAAATTGCAGAATTCCTCCCGCTTGCGATCCATGAGACCTTCCGGAATGTGATGTTCACGGAATGCCTCACTAAACTCAACCCAGGTAGTGACTTGGCCAGCAGGACGCATAGCTTCAAAGTTTTCCCACCAAAGACTGGCAGGGCCCTCAAGATGGTAGGCGGCGTAGATAACCTTGTCAGCTTCGGCCACACAGGCAGAGTGTAGCTTGTGGGTAATACTACGTAGCCAGTCATCAGCATCCAGAGGTTCAGTGGAGTGATGGAACTTCGGTGGACACATCTTGATAAAATCGTGGATTGACACCACGTCATTCCTCTGACGGAACCCAGTGTTTTGCTCAATGCGTTCCAGCAGACGGTTGGTCTCTCTCTTGTTCCGTTCTGCTTCAAGCATAACTTCCGCCAAAGAGGGTGGCTGGGGCAGATTTCCATCTCTAGCCCCACTAGCCTCACCCTGCTCCTGAGCAGCAGGAGTGTTGCGAGTGTTGACCATCCTAGGAAAACAAAACAACGGTTTAGACAAGGATGGCAAAAATTTGACATAGAAGTGCAGAATGTAATGGATGACACAGAATGCAGAGATGTTCATCCGTACGACATGGTAATATAGGAACTGCTGTATATACACCAGTGGTCATACACACCATACAAAGTTTAGTACAAGCCAAGGCTAAAGTACAACTGCGGTGAAAGACGATACATCCCATCAGAGGCATTCCAAGCTCCTATACATTATTTAGCTACACCTCCGGAATTCAGTAGACACTAAGTCATATTCCACAAGACGCGCAGGACTGTGGAAATACAACTACTACAATACTACTACTACCACGGACTAGCTCAGACATTCCCATAGTAATCCTCGTAAAGATTACCACCGTAGCCTGGAAGTGGTACAGACGGATCTTGGAACTCGCGAGCACTCGAAGGCTGTGGACCATAAGGGCATGGGTGTGGTCTCGGTCCGGATGCTGGTGGTAACCGACGCCCACGTGGAGGTGTAATAGCCCCAACGTCACGCCAATCCATGCGATCAGGCAGACGAGTCCGCACAGGATACAAATCCCACATGTCCAGATATCCGGCGTGGACATAGGTGCTAGCCGTGTCAAAGTAGTCCAGGGAGCGGCTTGGGTGTTATACAGCTCCATTCGGAGGGCACGGACCTCACTGTCCCTATCCTCCAACATCTGAACAGTAGTCTGAAGCAGTGGCTCTTCATGAGCAGCATCAGTATACAGACCAGTGTAGTAGCCTTCCTCTCCGGGGAGTGAAGCTGGCATGTAACAGAACTCAGTGTTCAGCAACAGGGCATGCCTAGCACGGAGAATGGTCATCATCGAATAAGCGGCATCCTGTACTGCCATCTCGATGGTAATCCCGAGTCCATAAGACCAATGGATGGGATCATTTGCTCCGGGATATGAAGGGTATATCCGGACTGTGCAGAAATACTGACTTTGATTGAAACCCCGATACTGTTCCTCCATAGTGTATTCAGGATACCAGCGATAACCGGTCTCAGTCATCACACGGACTAGCATAGCCGTGTGACTGGGCACATTAATGCACCGAGTCAAACGAACCACTTGGTGAGGGATGCGGCCAGACATCTGAAACACGAAATAATGCAAAGGCATTAGTGTTTCTGGAAGAAATCGGGCAGCATAACAACTGTAAATGCTCAAACAAAGATTTGAGACATCATACAAATGATAGCATAGCCACTCAACAATTCCATATCAAGGTTCCGGGTTCAACAATCATCATAGTCAAGGGATAGAAACTGAACTGAGGCTTGAAACCAACAATCCTAAGAGTCTACGGATTAGTAACACGTGATCCTAGTAAGGATAAGAGGCCTAGTTCTAAATCCCCGTAGAAAGAATAGACGGACTCAGATCAGAAGGGCATAAGGTAAAGGAGTAAAAAGAGCCTTACGTTCCCTTCCACAATCAATTCCCCTACATATAACTAAGAATTTTTCTAGACTCAACATCGACCAGTTTGGCTTGAGAAACCTACAGGCAGTCCAGCTCTGATGCCAACGCTGTCAGGACCCCGATCCTAAGTCACACCGATCTAGCTGTAACACGTCATATCACTTTGCGGCCTCACGCACGGTAACCCCACGGGTGCCACCTTACCTGGCCCGGGACCGTTTGCGCATTTTGGCACACGTATATGACAATGTCGCTAGGATCGATATGACAGAGAACCTGGGCCGACATGGCTAGTTATAAACCAAAAGTGGCACTAAATTACAGAGACAGGCATCCATGACCCAGCAACGAACGTGTCGGTCATCAACGTATGAACCCAAGTCGTAGCAAGCTACATGGACTTATGGAACAACGCGTGACATTTCCCCTAAGGGACAGACACAGGAACGAAGAAGGACACATGCCGGCCAGCCTACGTGTTCCGAGCAGCAGCAAGCTACCAAGGCTCATTGGAATCACTAGGAGGCATTTCCCTGTAAGATAGGCTACCAAAGGAAAACAACTAGGTGTCGGATCCCACACAGACCAAGGATTTCAATCATACACGCAATATGCTCAATATGTGCAAATACAACATTGCATCACAACAGAACTCTATGACTCAAAGTACTTTATTTAAAAGGCTCCAAGAGCCATACATAACATAGTCATACAGATAGGGGTCACATGACCCATCACTCAAGTCATACAGTCATACAAGCACAAGCGGAAGCTACATGTCTGAGTATAGACAACTTAGAAAATAAAACAGGCTTGGTGTAGCCTGACTATCTACAAGGCCCTTCACAAGCTCCAGATCACCGTCTGGGTGTCAAGCTACTCGTCGACGTCAACGTCTATGTAGAACCCATCAGCAGGGGCTGGGTTCTCCTCTGCAACAGTTATTAAGCAAACATGAGTACAAAGGTACTCAGCAAGTCTTACCACATAACCTATCATACATGCAACATTATCAAAGGGGGATAGTGGAGGTTATAGCAGAATGCCAGCTTTGACCTTGGCTAACCTATACTACAACTCTCAACGGATTGCAAGATGTTATTAACGAACACGAGTCCACTACTCTCCACATCAATACACTACCGAGGATCCACTTCCGTCATCCTACGGAAGGGCCATCCACGACACTCACGCTTATCTTGAGGCTTTTAGTAGTATCCATCAACTTGACTATGAACTGTAAGAGTAACCAAGTAGTTCGTACCGCGAACAACGGCTATTCGAATAGTTTGATAACCCTGCAGGGGTGTACCTCTTCACACACGCTTCCACCACTTATCGCCGTTTACTCGGCGTGTACTCGGCAACCTTCAAGCGGAAGCCCAGCGAGGGTGTCGGCCACGACCTGACTAACTACTCAAGTCTCTCGTCCAGGTTTATCGCCTATTTGGGTTCCATCCGTGGGGAGATCCGGCCGGGGTGTCGCTCACGGCCCCAAACGATGTGTACAGGGTTCCCGAGTCACCAAACGGGCAACCGGTACACCGTGCCACGTACCTGTCGCATCACAACCCACCCCGAGGGTCAGCGTTGTGCACGACCTCCACTAAGCTATAAACACCAGAAACTAGTTGCAACTCCTGGACAGAGATCGAGGGTAATTAATAAGTCGAGAGGGTCCATTGGTTTCGGGCCCAATGCATGGTAGTAACTGCAACTTGAACCACACATACAGATCTCGGGTCCTATGTACGGTTCCAATGAAACAACCCACCACGTATTCCTACATGGCCTTTCATCGATACCTTTACCAAGCGTATTCCAGACTTCCTTCTCTTTATCGAAAGATTGTTTCACTCTGATCCATCACCCAGATGAATCAGACCAGACACAACTCTAAGCATAGCAGGCAACATAAACAAATAGCATGGTGGATCACACATCACATGGCTCAATCAACTCCTACACATGCTAGTGGGTTTCAACTATTTACTATGGCAATGACAGGTCATGCAAGGGAATAGGGTGCAACTACCGCAGCAAGTAGTAGTTCACGCGCTGTTGCCTTAATGCAATAAAAGAGGGCAGGAGCGAGAAGATTGGGTTTGTATCGGAATGATCAATGATTGCTTGCCTGACAAGGTAGTTGTCGGGTACTGCTCTTCAACTGGATACGCAGCAGTATCCTCGGGAGCAGGACCTAACACAAGGAATACCGACGATACAATCATTAACAAACAGATGCAACAATATGATGCATGTTTATGACATGGCAAGATGCATGTGTGTTGGCTAATGCAACTAAAACCAGAAGGGTTTGAACCTATTTGAATCAAGGATTCAAATTGAAGTTCAAACTATTATTTAAATAAGTGCATAATCATGTTTTTGATATATACAGCAAGTTAAATTGTTCAAACATGCATGAAACCAGTTCCATTTGAAAGATTGGATTTTTCTGATCATTTTTCATATATAAATCTTTTCCATCTGAGCTATGGTTGATTTTATATGATTTTTAGAAGTTTGGGTATTTTCTGGACTTTCCTGAATTATTTTAAATCTAAAAATCCCAGAAAAACCTTTACTGCGTCAGCATGACATCATGCTGACGTCAGCCAGTCAACAGGGCCAGTCCAGGTCAAACCTGACCAGTGGGTCCCTTATGTCAGTATCACAGCTAATTAACTGAGTTAATTAGAGTTTAACTAAAACTAATTAGCTGTCAGTGGGGCCAGGGCCCACATGTCATTGACCCAGGGGGTCAAACCCGTGGTCAAAACAGGTCCAACTCGCCGGCGTTTAGCCGCCGGCGAGGCCAAACGCGGCGGCATGCATCGGAAAACGCCTACGGTGCACGGCTCGAGTTGCGGCTGGGTGCGTTGGAGAGCTCTTGCTCTTGCGCATCGGATGGAGGTGGTCGCCGGACCTGGGGTGGCCGGAGACGACGGCAACGAGCTCGACGGTGGCGACCGGCGTCGGGCGTGTGTGGAGATGCGGCTGCAGGGGCCTAGGCGATGCGTGCGTAGCACCGTTCGCATCTACGTGCTGTGGTGAGTACGTTGGACGGTTGCCGGTGACCAAATGGTCACCGGAGCATCACCGGCGACGAGCACGGCGGCGGTGCGTGCGGTGGAGCTACGTGCAGTGTGTTACAGGGCAAAAGGGAGCAAACAGAGAGGGGGAGGAGGTAGCTAGGCTCACAGCGGTTGCAGCAAGCACCGAAGCGAGCTCGGGGGTGGTCGGAGCTGAGCAGAACGGCGAGGGGGATCTCCGCGGCCGGAGTTGGGGAAGAAGGGGTCGGGGGCGTCTCCAGGGCGGGCGAGCGCTCGGGGCTCGGCCTGTTCGAAGCAGTCGAGGACGGCGGAGACGATGGACAACACGGCGGAGCTCGGGGACGACAGTGGACGCGGTTTCTACGACGGTGCGATCACGGCGGCGTTGGCCATGGCGCGGGGAGAGCGGAGGAGAGGAGCTGGTGGAAGGTGGAGGTGTCTGGGGGGTCGAGGAGGTCGTGGAGGTTCGATCCATCCCTCCAGGACGGCGAGGGGGTGAAGCAAGGCGGCGGGCAGCTGCGTGGCGCGCGGCGCGGTCGCCGTAGAGCACCTGCCTGCCTGCCTGGCCGAGCCAAGCAGCTCGCTGGAGCGGCAGCTGGGCTGGGCCGGCAGGTGGGCCGGGTGGCGCCAGGTAAGTGTTCTTCCTATTTTTTTCTATTTTCTTTTCTGTTTCATTTCTTTTGCAAGTTTGTTCATTTAATAAAAATGCCTAAACATTTTTATAACTCATGACACTTGTCATACCTGCTGTATATAATATGAGCAGTACGAAACATTATAGTTCATGATTATTTGAGCATTTAAAATATTTTATAGCATTTAAATGCCCAAATTCAAATACCATATGATTTAATCCAAAGCCCTAGATTGTCCTAGAAAATTGTGCACCATTTTTGGCAGAGGTTTAAGACCTAGGCAGAAATGATGAACATTTTGAAGGGCATTTTGGGTACATAGGAAAATATTTTAGCAAACCCTAGTTGTTAGGGGAGGGGTGCTGGGGTTTCTGTTAATCCCATTTCAAGTTTCTTTGAAAGTAAACATGATGCACACTCTAGTCAGGTCCTAATGCAAGTGCTAGCTAGGGATGTGACAATACCGTCCGATTCCTTCAGACTGGGGAACTTCCTGAGGAGCAGGAAGAAGCGGAGAAAGTAGCCCGTCGGTTTGCCATGTACCAGTTCGTCGATGACGTCCTGTACAGAAGGAGACCGAACGGTGTGAAATTGAAGTGCATCCCCCGAGAGGAAGGACTAGAGCTGTTGGCAGAGATACCTGGAGCCATATGTGGATCCCACATAGGGTTGAGAGCCCTTGCCGGCAAGGCATTCCGACAATGCTTCTTCTGGCACACTGCCCTCCAGGATGCGGCGGCGCTGGTCACCATGTGTGAAGCGTGCCAATTCCATTCGAAGAAACTTCATCAACCAGCTCAAGCCCTTCAAACCATTCCTCTCTCCTGGCCCTTCTCTGTCTGGGGGCTCGACATACTGGGCCCTTTCCCCCGCGCCGTCGTGGGCTTTGAGTACTTGTACGTTGCAATCGACAAGTTCACAAAGCGACCAGAAGTGGAGGCAGTAAGGAAGGTCACAGCTCAGTCATCCGTCAAGTTCTTCAAGGGACTAGTGTGCCGTTTTGGTGTACCCAACAGGATCATCACCGACAACGGCACACGGTTTACAAGCCGCACCTTCATGCAATATACCCAAGACCTCGGCAGCAAGGTTTGTTTCGCTTCTGTTGCTCACCCCCGAAGCAATGGTCAAGCAGAGAGGGCAAATGCTGAAGTGCTGCGATGATTAATGACAAAGAACTTTGACAGGCTGCACAAGAGCGGGAGGCACTGGATTGATGAATTACCGGCGGTTCTTTGGTCGATCAGGATGACGCCAAATCGAGCTACCAGCCAGACGCCCTTTGCCCTGATATACGGGGCAGAAGCAGTTCTCCCCACGGAACTCATATACGGGTCACCTCGAGTGCTTGCTTATGATAAGCTTGAGAAAGAGCAATTGCGGCAAGACGACGCAATGCTCCTTGAGGAAGATCGTCTTTGGGTGGCTGTGAGAGCGCGCTACCATCAAGCCTTGTGCCGCTACCATAGCCACAAGGTTCATGCCCGAAGCTTTGAGGAAGGCGACCTTGTTCTCCGGCGCGTTCAATCGGCCAAGAATACGAACAAGTTGACGCCAAAGTGGGAAGGCCCTTATCGGGTAATACGAGTCACCAGGCCTGGCGCTGTCCGCCTGGAGACCGAGGATGTCGTTCCGGTGAGTAATTGCTGGAACATCGAGCATCTTTGCAAGTTTTACCCATAAGGCGCGGCTTGCCGTCCCCCCGGCAAGCCACCCTTTTGTATAAGCTTTGCCGGAAAGGCATGTAACCCTGTGTACAAAGCTAGGTGCAGACCCTGAGCATAATTAAATGAAGCGGTGGCGCCCTAAGTTATAGCATGCATGCTGAGTCGAGTCTCGTCCTTGGTTAGGGTTGATAGTGCTTAGCAGCGGCTAACTCCTAGCTTAGAGGTCGAGTCTTTGTCTTTTCCTCTGTCTTCCTTGGTTCACAGGACGCGCAGACATCCTTGCCAAAGCCACTTGGAGGAAGGAAAGAAGAACAGACCAGTGCCTAGGCCCCCGCAAGCCAGCGTTGCCGGGGGCTGCAAGGGCAAGAAATCGCCCACGACAAACCGGGGTTGCCGGCGGCTGCAGCTTCATATAAGTCCTTTATCCTTTATCATGCATTCCGTTATGGACTGAGGTATGTGAAACCTTGTTCTTTTCCTTAAGCTACCGTGCTCCCATAACTCTAGGCCCTAAGGCTCGTTCCTGGGACTAGGTTTGGTTGTAGTCGCGGCAGCAAAAGGATAAAATGAGGAGCCTGAGCCCGCTTCATCCCTGCCTCCGCCAAGCGCGTGATAAAGGTCGAGCGAAGTAGGGAAACGGCAGGGCCTGTTGCCGGGCGAGGAAATGTTTATATTAAGGATATCAGGGGTTTATTCCCTGTTGTGGGTTTTTACCTACGAAAAAATGACCCGGCAAGCATTCCTTTTTCATTAAAAACATTCCGTTCAGGTAGAGTCCATAGGGAATGAAAAACATGAATAAGGAGATTACAAGTTTTAAACTTAACAGATGCCCGAAGGCTTACAGACTAAAAAGAGATAAGATGCCCATAATGCCTTTCTTGTGCCTCTCCTCAGGAGGTAGGTCAAGCAAGCGAGAAGGGCAAAAGGGGCGCCTAGGCGAGCTACGGGTGGCGGAAGACACAGAGAAGGCATCTCAGCGGCCTCCCCAGGGATGGACGGTGACGACGGCGCCGGAAGCTGAGCTCGAAGACGAGGCGGCACGACATCAGTAGGAGACGAAGGCGTCGGTGCCCGCGTACTCCGACATGACGATCTTGCCGCCCGCCTTCTTCCTCTTCCTCTTCCACAGCCTCCCTACGCCAGCCGCTAAGGAGACGACCCCGAGAAGTTCAAGGAGCCAGCGACGCGGATGATGGGGTTGCCGGTGCCACCAGGAGCGGCGCCCGACACCTAGTCGGACCCGGCATCCTGCCGTCCCCCGCTCTCATCGTAGCTGTCGCTGTTCTCCTCGTCACCCTCGTTCGAGAAGGAGTCTTCATCATCAGAGGAGCTCTCCATGCAGCACCTCGCGCGAGTCCCGAGGTGCCCGAAGACCTTGACACTAGTAGAAAACAGGGCATTGGTCCAGCCCATTAGCCCCGGTTCAATCTAGAACCGGGACCAATGGGGGTACTGGTCCCGGTTCGTTAGCCCAGGGGGCCGGCCGGGCCACGTGGGCCATTGGTCCCGGTTCGTCTGGACCTATTGGTCCCGGTTGGAGCTAAAAACCGGGACCAATGGCTCTTGCTCCTGGCCCACCACTATTGGTCCCGGTTTGTTTTATGAACCGGGACCAAAGGCACCCCTTTAGCCCCGGTTTGTAGAACCAACCAGGACCAGTGAGTTGCCTATATAAACCCCCTCACTCAAGAGCAGAGCTCACTGCTCTGTTTTTTTTTCTGGCCGAGGGGGAGAGGGGTTAGTGCTGCTCTAGCTCACCTCCTATGCACACAACGTGTTCGGTGGAATGCCCGAGCCACACTAGTTAAGCTTTTCTCCTCTCGAAGCTCTATTTTCTCCGAGATTTGTCTAGGTTTAGCGGTCCGTCACGTCCCGTCCCCGTCTTCGCCGCCGTCGATCGCCCCCGCCGATCTCGTCACCGGCACCACCGTGGTGAGCCTCTTGTTATGTCCATGCTTTTCTTACTTTTATTATTGCTTTAGATAGATATTTGTCTAATTTTCTTACGTTTATTATTGCTTGTTATTATATAGTGCGATGGTTTTGATATCCGCCCACGTGGGCCCTCGTCCGGTCTACGATTCGGATGTGGTATATTATCTTTAATTTATAACTATTTGTTTTAGTGCTTATGATGTTGGAAATATGCCCTAGAGGCAATAATAAAAGAGTTATTATTATATTTCCTTGTTCATGATAATCGTTTATTATCCATGCTATAATTGTATTGATTGGAAACTTAAATACATGTGTGGATAAATGGACAAACTTTGTGTCCCTAGTAAGCCTCTTCAGGACTAGCTCGTTGATCAAAGATGACCGCGGTTTCCAGGTCATAGACATGAGTTGTCATTTGATAACGGGATCACATCATTAGGAGAATGATGTGATGGACGAGACCCAAACGTTAAACATAGCTTTTGATCGTATCAGTTATCGCTATAGTTTTCTGCATGTCAAGTATAAGTTCCTATGACCATGAGATCATGTAACTCACTGACACCGTAGGAGTGCTTTGTGTGTGCCAAACGTCGCAACGTAACTGGGTGACTATAAAGGTACTCTACAGGTATCTCCGAAGGTGTCTGTTGACTTGACATGGATCGAGACTGGGATTTGTCACTCCGTGTGACGGAGAGGTATCTCCGGGCCCACTCGGTAATACGTCATCTCAATGAGCTCAAAGTGACTAAGTAGTTAGTCACGGGATTATGTATTACGGAACGAGTAAAGAGACTTGCCGGTAACGAGATTGAACTAGGTATAGAGATACCGACGATCGAATCTCGGGCAAGTAACATACCGACGAGACAAAGGGAACTGTATACGGGATTGCCTGAATCCTTGACATCGTGGTTCATCCGATGAGATCATCGAGGAACGTGTGGGAACCAATATGGGTATCCAGATCCCGCTATTGGTTATTGACCTGGGAGTGTCTCGGTCATGTCTGCATAGTTTCCGAACCCGCAGGGTCTACACACTTAAGGTTCGGTGACGCTAGGTTTGTTAGTGAGAACAGTGCATGGTAACCGAAGGTTGTTCGGAGTCCCGGATGAGATCCCGGACGTGACGAGGGTGTCCGGAATGGTCCGGGGACGAAGATTGATATATAGGATGAGAGTGATCGGAGTCCGGAAGTGTTCCGGGGAGCACCGGGGAGTCGTCGGATGACCGAAAGGGGTTTCGGGGGGTCCCGGTAATTGTTACGGGCCCTATGGGCCATAAGTGGGAGACGCAACAGCCCTCATGGGGCTGTGCGCCCCCCCTTGGGCCCTCTCCACCTGCGCCAAGGGGGCTGGGCCCCCCTAGGGCTGCCGCACCCCCTAGTCTTGGGGGGCAAGGCGCCTGGGGGGGAAACCCTAGCCCTGGCCGCAGCCCTGGCCGCCGCCCCCCCCCTTGGCCGGCCCCATCTGCCTTGGCCGCCACCCCCTAGGGGGAACCCTAGGGGCGCCCCCTCCCCTCTCTCCCCCCTATATAAAGAGAGGCAGAGGGAGGGCAGGCACACACGTTCGTGCCTCGGCGCTGCCCTCCCTCTCCCACGAATATCTTCATCCAGTTTGCAGTGCTTGGCGAAGCCCTGCTGGAATTCCTCCACCACCATATCCACCACGCCGTCGTGCTGCTGGGTTTCTCCGTCAACTTCTCCTTCCCCCTTGCTGGATCAAGAAGGAGGAGACGTCCCCGAGCTGTACGTGTGAAGAACGCGGAGGCACCGTCCGTTCGGTGCTAGGATCTTCGGCGATCTGAATCGCGGCGAGTACGACTCCATCAACCGCGTTCTTGAACGCTTCCGCTTAGCGATCTACAAGGGTATGTGGATCCAACTCTCCCCTCGTAGATGCATCTCCTAGATTGATCTTGGTGAGCGTAGGAAAATTTTTTGTTTCCCATGCAACGTTCCCCAACAGTGGCATCATGAGCTAGGTTCTTGCGTAGATGCTTTCACGAGTAGAACACAAAGGGGTTTTGTGGGCGTTGATGTTTAGATTGCTTCCCTCCTTGGTCTTTCTTGATTCAGCGGTATTATGGGATGAAGCGGCCCGGACCAACTTTACATGTCCACGTACATGAGACCGGTTCCATCGACAGACATGTGACTTTTGTTGCATAAGATGGCTGGCGGGTGTCTGTCTCTCCTATCTTAGTTGAATCGGAATAGACAAAGGCGGTCCTTGTAGAAGGTTAAATAGCAACTTAAATATCACCGTTGTGGCTTTGCGTAGGTAAGAAGCGTTCTTGCTAGATACCCATAGCAGCCACGTAAAACATGCAACAACAAATTAGAGGACGTCTAACTTGTTTTTGCAGGGTATGTATGTGATATGATATGGCCAATGACATGATGAGATATATTTGATGTATGAGATGATCATGTTGTAATAGTTAATATCGACTTGCATGTCAATGTATACGACAACCGGCAGGAGCCATAGGGTTGTCTTTAATTTTTGTATGACCTGCGTGTCAATCATTAAGCGCTATGTAATGCTTTACTTTATCGCTAAATG
The DNA here is from genome assembly GCA_902687465.1 of Secale cereale. Lineage (NCBI taxonomy): Eukaryota > Viridiplantae > Streptophyta > Magnoliopsida > Poales > Poaceae > Secale > Secale cereale. Next base: position 814,380,744 of record LR738715.1, on the reverse strand, counting down.
GTAGCAATAGTAGTAAGAGCATGGTGGGCGCGCGACAACCCCGATGGCGACACGATGATGGAGATCATGATGATGGAGATCATGGTGTTACGCCGGTGACGATGGAGATCATGTCGGTGCTTTGGAGATGGAGATCAAAAGCACGAGTTGATGGCCATATCATGTCACTTATGATTTGCATGTGATGTTAATCCTTTTATGCATCTTATTTTGCTTAGGACGACGGTAGCATTATAAGATGATCCCTCACTAAAATTTCAAGATAAAATTGTGTTCCCCCCGAGTGTGCGCCGTTGCGAAGGTTCGTCGTTTCGAAGCACCACGTGATGATCGGGTGTGATAGACTCTACGTTCGCATACAACGGGTGCAAGCCAGTTTTGCACATGCAGAACACTCGGGTTAGACTTGACGAGCCTAGCATGTACAGACATGGCCTCGGAACACGGAAGACCGAAAGGTCGAGCATGAGTCATATAGTAGATATGATCAACATGAAGATGTTCACCATTGACACCACCTCATCTCACGTGATGATCGGACTTGGGTTGGTGGATTTGGATCATGTCACGCTCGGATGACCAGAGGGATGTCAATTTGAGTGGGAGTTATAAGTAATTTGATTAGTTAAAAACTCACTTATCATGAACAATAGTCTAAGATGTCTTTGCAAATCTTTTGTTGTAGATGGCTCGCACAGTAGCTCCCCTGAATTTTAATGCGTTCCTAGAGAAAACTAAGCTGAAAGATGATGGGAGCAACTTTGTGGACTGGCTCCGCAATCTGAGGATCATCCTCACAGCTGCCCAAAAGGTTTATGTCCTAAATGCACCGCTAGGTGAACCCCCCGCTCCGGCCTCTGTGGACGTTATGAACGCCTGGCAGTCGCGTTCGGATGACTACTCAGTAGTGCAGTGTGCCATGTTGTATAGCTTGAAAGGAGGACTTCAAAGGCGTTTTGAACGTCATGGAGCATATGAGATGTTCCAGGAGTTGAAGTTCATCTTTGAAAAGAATGCCAAGATCGAGAGGTATGAGACCACCGATAAATTCTTTGCTTGCAAGATGGAGGAGAATTCGTCTGTCAGTGAGCACTTACTGAAGATGTCTGGGTACTATACCCGCATAGCTGATCTGGGACTTGTGTTCCCGGAGGAGGCTATCATTGACAGAATTCTCCAGTCACTCCCACCTAGCTACGAGAGCTTCGTGCAGCAGTATAACATGCAAGGGATGAACAAATCCATCGCCGAGCTGTTTTCAATGCTGAAAGTCGCTGAGGCAGACATCCAGAAGGAGTATCAAGTGTTGATGGTCAATAAAACTACCAGTTTCAAGAAAAATGGCAAGGGCAAGAAGGGTAACTCTAAGAAGGGTGGCAAGGCAGTTGCTCATCCAGTGAAGAAACCCAAGGCTGGGCCCAAGCCAGAGACTGGGTGTTTCTATTGCAAGGGGAACGGCCACTGGAAGCGGAACTGCCCCAAGTATCTGGCAGACAAGAAGGGGGCCAACAACAACAACAAGCAAGGTATATGTGATATACATGTTATTGATGTGTACCTTACCAAATCTCGTTGTAGTGCCTGGGTATTTGATACCGGTTCGGTTGCTCACATTTGCAACTCTAAACAGGAACTACGGAATAAACGGAGGCTGGCGAAGGACGAAGTGACGATGCGCGTGGGGAATGGTTCCAAGGTTGATGTGATCGTCGTCGGCACGCTCGCTCTTCGATTACCATCGGGATTAGTTATGAACCTGAATAATTGTTATTTAGTGCCTGCGTTGAGCATGAACATTATATCTGGATCTTGTTTAATGCGAGACGGTTACTCATTTAAATCAGAGAATAAAGGTTGTTCTATTTATATGGGTAATATCTTTTATGGTCATGCACCCGAAGTAGGGGGTTTATTCTTATTGAATCTCGATAGTGATGATACACATGTTCATAACATTGATGCCAAAAGATGTAGAGTTGATAACAATAGTACCACTTTCTTGTGGCACTGCCGTCTGGGTCATATCGGCGTGAAACGCATGAGGAAGCTCCATGCTGATGGACTTTTGGAGTCTCTTGATTTTGAATCACTTGACACATGCGAGCCGTGCATCATGGGCAAGATGACTAAGACCCCGTTTTCAGGAACAATGGAACGGGCAAGTGACTTATTGGAAATCATACATACTGATGTGTGTGGCCCGATGAGTGTCACGGCGCGCGGTGGATATCGTTATTTTCTCACCTTCACTGACGACTTAAGTAGATATGGGTATATTTACTTGATGAAGCATAAGTCTGAAACGTTTGAAAAGTTCAAGCAATTTCAGAGTGAAGTTGAGAATCATCGTAACAAGAAGATCAAGTTCCTACGATCTGATCGAGGGGGAGAGTATCTGAGTTATGAGTTTGGCAATCACTTAAGAAAATGTGGAATTGTTTCACAGTTGACGCCACCTGGAACACCACAGCGTAATGGTGTGTCCGAACGTCGTAATCGAACCCTATTAGATATGGTGCGTTCTATGATGTCTCTTGCCGATTTGCCACTATTGTTTTGGGGATATGCGTTAGAGACAGCTGCATTCACTTTAAATAGGGCTCCATCTAAGTCCGTTGAGACAACACCGTATGAACTATGGTTTGGTAAGAAACCTAAGTTGTCTTTTCTCAAAGTTTGGGGTTGCGATGCTTATGTCAAAATGCTTCAGCCAGAAAAGCTCGAACCCAAAGCGGACAAATGTGTCTTCATAGGATACCCAAAAGAGACGGTTGGGTACACCTTCTATCTCAGATCCGAGGGCAAAGTGTTTGTCGCTAAGAACGGGTCCTTTCTCGAGAAGGAGTTTCTCTCGAAAGAATTGAGTGGGAGGAAGGTAGAACTTGATGAGGTTATTGATCCTCTACTTCAACCAGAGAGTAGCGCAGCACAGAAAGATGTTTTTGTGGAGCCCGCAACGGTTGAAGAGGAAGCCAATGATGATGATCAAGAAGCTTTTGATCAAGTTACTACCGAACCTCGTAGGTCGACAAGGGTACGCACTGCACCTGAGTGGTATGGTAATCCTGTCTTGGAGGTCATGTTGTTGGACAACAGTGAACCTACGAGCTATGGAGAAGCGATGGTGGGCCCGGATTCCGACAAATGGTTAGAGGCCATGAAATCCGAGATGGGATCCATGTATGAAAACAAAGTATGGACTTTGGAAGTATTACCTGAAGGGCGGAAGGCCATTCGGAATAAATGGATTTTTAAGAGGAAGACGGACGCTGACGGCAATGTCACCGTGTATAAAGCTCGACTTGTGGCAAAGGGTTTTTCACAAGTTCAAGGAGTTGACTACGATGAGACTTTCTCACCCATAGCGATGCTTAAATCCGTCCGAATCATGTTAGCAATAGCTGCATATTTCGATTATGAAATTTGGCAGATGGATGTCAAAACAGCGTTCCTTAACGGTTTTCTTAAGGAAGAGTTGTATATGATACAACCGGAAGGTTTTGTCGATCCAGAGAATGATGACAAAGTTTGCAAACTCCAGTGTTCCATTTATGGGCTGGTGCAAGCATCTCGGAGTTGGAATCTTCGCTTTGATGAGGTGATCAAAGCGTTTGGGTTTGTACAAGTTTACGGAGAAGCTTGTATTTACAAGAAAGTGAGTGGGAGCTCTATAGCGTTTCTAATATTATATGTGGATGACATATTGCTAATTGGAAACAATATAGAATTTTTGGATAGCGTGAAGGGGTATTTGAACAAGAGTTTTTCGATGAAGGACCTCGGTGAAGCTGCTTTCATATTGGGCATCAAGATCTATAGAGATAGATCGAGACGCTTGATAGGACTTTCACAAAGTACATACCTTGATAAAGTTTTGAAGAAGTTCAAAATGGATCAATCCAAGAAGGGGTTCTTGCCGGTATTGCAAGGTACAAAGTTGAGTAAGACTCAATGCCCAGTGACTGCGGAAGATAGAGAAAAGATGAGTGTCATCCCCTATGCTTTAGCCATAGGCTCTATCATGTATGCAATGCTGTGCACAAGACCAGATGTCAGCCTTGCCATGAGTATGGCCGGAAGGTTTCAAAGTAATCCTGGAATGGATCACTGGACAGCGGTCAAGAATATCCTAAAGTACCTGAAAAGGACTAAGGAGATGTTTCTCGTTTATGGAGGTGATCAAGAGCTCGTCGTAAAGGGTTACGTCGATGCAAGCTTTGACACTGATCCGGATGACTCTAAGTCTCAAACCGGATACGTATATATTCTCAACGGGGGAGCGGTAAGCTGGTGCAGTTCCAAGCAAAGCGTGGTAGCCGATTCTACATGCGAAGCGGAGTACATAGCTGCCTCGGAGGCGGCAAAGGAAGGTGTCTGGATGAAGGAGTTCATGACAGATCTTGGAGTTGTGCCTAGTGCATTGAACCCAATGACTCTGTTTTGTGACAACACTGGTGCCATTGCTCTAGCCAAGGAACCAAGGTTTCACAAGAGGACCAGACACATAAAGTGACGCTTCAATTCCATCCGCGATTCAGTCAAGGAGGAGGACATAAGCATTTGCAAAGTACATACGGATTTGAATGTTGCAGATCCGTTGACTAAGCCTCTTCCACGGGCTAAGCATGATCAACACCAAGACTCTATGGGTGTTAGATTCATTACCTTGTAATGCTAGATTATTGACTCTAGTGCAAGTGGGAGACTGTTGGAAATATGCCCTAGAGGCAATAATAAAAGAGTTATTATTATATTTCCTTGTTCATGATAATCGTTTATTATCCATGCTATAATTGTATTGATTGGAAACTTAAATACATGTGTGGATAAATAGACAAACTTTGTGTCCCTAGTAAGCCTCTTCAGGACTAGCTCGTTGATCAAAGATGACCGCGGTTTCCAGGTCATAGACATGAGTTGTCATTTGATAACGGGATCACATCATTAGGAGAATGATGTGATGGACGAGACCCAAACGTTAAACATAGCTTTTGATCGTATCAGTTATCGCTATAGTTTTCTGCATGTCAAGTATAAGTTTCTATGACCATGAGATCATGTAACTCACTGGCACCGTAGGAGTGCCTTGTGTGTGCCAAACGTCGCAACGTAACTGGGTGACTATAAAGGTACTCTACAGGTATCTCCGAAGGTGTCTGTTGAGTTGACATGGATCGAGACTGGGATTTGTCACTCCGTGTGACGGAGAGGTATCTCCGGGCCCACTCGGTAATACGTCATCTCAATGAGCTCAAAGTGACTAAGTAGTTAGTCACGGGATTATGTATTACGGAACGAGTAAAGAGACTTGCCGGTAACGAGATTGAACTAGGTATAGAGATACCGACGATCGAATCTCGGGCAAGTAACATACCGACGAGACAAAGGGAACTGTATACGGGATTGCCTGAATCCTTGACATCGTGGTTCATCCGATGAGATCATCGAGGAACGTGTGGGAACCAATATGGGTATCCAGATCCCGCTACTGGTTATTGACCTGGGAGTGTCTCGGTCATGTCTGCATAGTTTCCGAACCCGCAGGGTCTACACACTTAAGGTTCGGTGACGCTAGGGTTGTTAGTGAGAACAGTGCATGGTAACCGAAGGTTGTTCGGAGTCCCGGATGAGATCCCGGACGTGACGAGGGTCTCCGGAATGGTCCGGGGACGAAGATTGATATATAGGATGAGAGTGATCGGAGTCCGGAAGTGTTCCGGGGAGCACCGGGGAGTCGTCGGATGACCGAAAGGGGTTTCGGTGGGTCCCGGTAATTGTTACGGGCCCTATGGGCCATAAGTGGGAGACGCAACAGCCCTCATGGGGCTGTGCGCCCCCCCTTGGGCCCTCTCCACCTGCGCCAAGGGGGCTGGGCCCCCCTAGGGCTGCCGCACCCCCTAGTCTTGGGGGGCAAGGCGCCT
>LR738715.1:814271764-814366559 GCA_902687465.1 Secale cereale | reverse complement strand
TAGTGTCAAAGTATTGAAGAATTCCATGACTTCATCATTTGCCAGAAGTAACCGGGGCATGTTGGTACGAAGTTATGCAAAGATGTTCTGGAACGGAGTTCCTGATAAGTGAATCCGTCTTTTGTTACGGATTATCTTATCTGGGACTTCGTTCCAAAACAACTTTGGAGAGCTTCGTACCATCATGCTACTGTTACTTTCGCCTAATGATGAAGTATTGGTTTTGTTGATTCCTTTGACACTAGCTAGACAAAATGTGACATGAGGGGGTCTAGGGTTTGTGGATCGCCGAGCAGTCGAGGGTTGAAGCTAGTTCTACGTTTGCCATTAATATATCCATCTGTCATGTTTGAATAATAATTGGCATGTTGTAAATATTTGTAGAAACAATGGACGACAACACCCGAGACCTAGCACAAGAAGCGATGTTGATGGACATAATCGCAGACGGACAAAATGCCGTCAGGTCGTATCTCAACGACACCGATGAGCAGGTCGAACAAGAGCTGCGGCTGGAAGATCTAGGCTATGATATTGATGAATTCGGTGACCCAATGCACATGGAAGAAGTAGACCGTGAGGACGGCTCCGGTGACCCAATGCCGGTGCAAGAAGGAGACCGTGATGCTGGCTCCGGTGACCGAACCGAGTCCGGCCAGGAGGTATATATGTTAGTTAAGCATGTGCTGACTAGTTAATTGATTCATTCATTAACTCCCGTCTTTGTTCCTTTTCTAGCCCTCCGGATCGAGCAAATCTTCGGTAAAGAGACGAGGAGCGAAGAAAAAGTTGAGGCCGGATGAAAAGTTTGAGATCTCAGAAATCTCGCGCTCCGGCGAGCCGATTGCACCCATCCGCACAAAGAACGCATTTGTTAATCAGTGCGGGGTTCTGGTTAGGGACAAGATCCCGATCAGCATCCATCAATGGTTAAAGCCGGCTGCAAACGACGCTCAGGTGACTTATGTCACTGATATGCAGAAAGAAGATCTTTGGACTGAGCTGAAGTCAAACTTCGTCCTACCGCGAGAGGTTGATCCGGCGAAGCCAGTTAAAGAGGACTTAATCAAGTCTTATGCACTTTCGAAGATGGCAGACCAATTCAGGGCATGGAAGAAAAAACTGAATAAGTTTGTCAAAGATGAAACGACTCCAGAATTCGTGGGCATATATGAGAAGATCAAAGATGACTGGCCCGCATTTGTGGCCCATAAGAAGTCGGAAAAGAGTCAGAAGATGTCGGAGACAAACCGGATAAATGCTGCAAAGAAGATGCATCACCATCGCTGAAGACGGAGAATACTATGTGGACCCTGCATCCATGTGTTAGGAGATTATTTTTGTAAGAGATAATTATTGTATATATGTGCCCGGTAGTGTCGGATCGATAGATATACGAGAACTTGTTGTTCGACCAATCTCTCGGAGAAGGAGAGGTGGTCGATATTATTACTTCTCTCTGTATGCATATATATATATGTTGATTATATATACGAGATCTTCTGTTCCTTCGTTTGCTTAGTATAGCTAGCAGCTAGCTAGCTAGCTAGCGTGACTCTAGTCCATATATATACGTATGTGTAGTATGTAGCGTCGACCAAAAGCACGGACATAAGAGAGAACACTTCTCTCTATTAATTAGCTAGCTAACACAATATATCAAACACCTAAATTAACCCCCAAAACCTAAAACCCCCCTCCCCTTTCAAAAAAAAAACAAAAACCACAGCTACAGAAATGCTGACACGTGCATGCCTTTTGGTCCCGGTTGGTACCACCAACCGGGACTAAAGCCCCTCCTGCCTGGACTCGGTGCACAGGCCACGTGGACACCCTTTTGCCCCGGTTCTGGATTGAACCGGGACTAAAGGGTCAGAGCATTAGTACCGACCCTGTTGCCCCGGTTCCAGAACCGGGGCTAAAAGGCCAAATGAACCGGGGCTAAATCCCCTTTATCTACTAGTGAGACAAAATGTGACATGAGGGGGTCTAGGGTTGTGGATCGCCGAGAAGTCGGGGGGGTCGAGAGGTTGCCTAGCTAGTGTCAATGTATTGAAGAATTCCATGACTTCATCATTTGCCAGAAGTAACCGGGGCATGTTGGTACGAAGTTATGCAAAGATGTTCTGGAACGGAGTTCCTGATAGGATAATCCGTCTTTTGTTACGGATTATCTTATCAGGGACTTCGTTCCAAAACAACTTTGGAGAGCTTCGTACCATCATGCTACTGTTACTTTCGCCTAATGATGAAGTATTGGTTTTGTTGAATCATTTGACACTAGACAAAAGGTGACATGAGGGGGACTAGGGTTGTGGATCGCCGAGAAGTCGGGGGTCGAGGGGTCGAGAGAGGTTGCCTAGCTAGTGTCAAAGTATTGAAGAATTCCATGACTTCATCATTTGCCAGAAGTAACCGGGGCATTTTGGTACAAAGTTATGCAAAGTTGTTCTGGAACGAAGTCCCTGATAGGATAATCCGTCTTTTGTTACGAATTATCTTATCCGGGGACTCCGTTCCAAAACAACTTTGGAGAGCTTCGTACCATCATGCTACTGTTACTTTCGCCTAATGATGAAGTATTGGTTTGTTGAATCCTTTGACACTAGACAAAATGTGACATGAGGGGGTCTAGGGTTGTGGATCGCCGAGAAGTCGGGGGGGTCGAGAGGTTGCCTAGCTAGTGTCAAAGTATTGAAGAATTCCATGACTTCATCATTTGCCAGAAGTAACCGGGGCATGTTGGTACGAAGTTATGCAAAGATGTTCTGGAACGGAGTTCCTGATAAGTTAATCCGTCTTTTGTAGAAACAATGGACGACAACACCCGAGACCTAGCACAAGAAGCGATGTTGATGGACATAATCGCAGACGGACAAAATGCCGTCAGGTCGTATCTCAACGACACCGATGAGCAGGTCGAACAAGAGCTGCGGCTGGAAGATCTAGGCTATGATATTGATGAATTCGGTGACCCAATGCACATGGAAGAAGTAGACCGTGAGGACGGCTCCGGTGACCCAATGCCGGTGCAAGAAGGAGACCGTGATGCTGGCTCCGGTGACCGAACCGAGTCCGGCCAGGAGGTATATATGTTAGTTAAGCATGTGCTGACTAGTTAATTGATTCATTCATTAACTCTCGTCTTTGTTCCTTTTCTAGCCCTCCGGATCGAGCAAATCTTCGGTAAAGAGACGAGGAGCGAAGAAAAAGTTGAGGCCGGATGAAAAGTTTGAGATCTTAGAAATCTCGCGCTCCGGCGAGCCGATTGCACCCATCCGCACAAAGAACGCATTTGTTAATCAGTGCGGGGTTCTGGTTAGGGACAAGATCCCGATCAGCATCCATCAATGGTTAAAGCCGGCTGCAAACGACGCTCAGGTGACTTATGTCACTGATATGCAGAAAGAAGATCTTTGGACTGAGCTGAAGTCAAACTTCGTCCTACCGCGAGAGGTTGATCCGGCGAAGCCAGTTGAAGAGGACTTAATCAAGTCTTATGCACTTTCGAAGATGGCAGACCAATTCAGGGCATGGAAGAAAAAACTGAATACGTTTGTCAGAGAGAAAAAGACTCCAGAATTCGTGGGCATATATGAGAAGATCAAAGATGACTGGCCCGCATTTGTGGCCCATAAGAAGTCGGAAAAGAGTCAGAAGATGTCGGAGACAAACCGGATAAATGCTGCAAAGAAGATGCATCACCATCGCACGGGGTCGGGCGGCTACCTCGTAGCCCGGCCAAAGTGGGCCAAGGCTGAGAATGATCTGCTTCAGAAAGGGATCGAACCAGAGACAATGCACTGGCCAGAACGTTGCCGGACTTGGTTCTTCGGGGCTGGCGGAACCTTGGACCCTGTAACAGGGTGGTGCATTTGGACGGACAAGCAATTGGAAACACCACTCAGGAAGATGTGGCAGTATATCAAAGCAGCGCATGCAGGGACGTTCATCCCCGACAGAGAGAACGACGAGCTGACAATGGCCCTCGGGAATCCTGAGCACCCTGGACGGACACGAGGCACGCCAGGCTCCCTTCCGTGGCGTGCTGGGTTTCCGGACGCAGGAGGCTACAAATGCCACGACAGGAGGAAGAAAATGGAGATGACCGAAATCCAGGCGCTGCGGGCAAGAATACAAGCGATAGAGGAACGGGAAGCAGATCGGGAGAAAAGAATTGCCGAAGCTTCCCCCGAAGCTACCCCGCCATCTCAGCGGAGAAGCAGCGTGGCTTCCACCGAGCTGCTTCAGCCAGAGCTTGCCTTGACGGCTACTGCCAGGAATCCTGTGGATGCTATCACGCAGGCACAAAATTGCCACCTTATGGCACAGTGGATGAATCTGAAGGTCAAGGCGGCTGTTGGCTCTGTTTATCCTTCTGGACCAGACGACACTTTTCACTGCCGGCCGATTCCAGAAGGATATGCTAGGGTGATGGTCGACGAAATAACAGAGGGATTTGAGGAGCTCCAGCTTGACCACCCTACCGGTGAAGGGGAGACTCGGCTGGGTTCTTCACTGAAGACTCCATGCCTATGGCGGAAGGACCTAATCAACAATCTGAACTGGACGCCTCCGCCTCCTCCTCCTCCTCCGACGAGTCAGGGCACTCCGCCTCCTCCACCGCCTCCTCCTCCGGCGAGTGACCATCAGGGCACTCCGGCTCCTTCTCCTGCGAGTGACCATCAGGGCACTCCGGCTCCTTCTCCGGCGAGTGACCATCAGGGCACTCCGGCTCCTTCTCCGGCGCGTGGCGGCACACCGCCTCCTTCGCCGCCGGCGCGTGGCGGCACTCCGCCTCCTTCGCCGCCGGCGCGCCCGAGCAGACAGCCAGCTCCTCCTTCGCCTAATCAGCAAGGGCGGAAGAGACCTGCCGCCGCTCCGGCTGCTCCTGCTCCGGCGCCTAAGCAAGTAAAAAAGACAGCCGCTTCGTCTGGTCCGGCGACGTCTACCAGTACAGCCAGAGGCGGGAGGCGATGCAGATTCGGTCCTTCTCTCGCGCCTCTAGAGAAGTTACCGTACGAGAGGTCCGACGAGGAAAACACGAAGATCGCTGAAGGCGAAGTGAAGGACTTTTTTGAAGGGCTGAAAGCACAGAGACATCCACCTCCGGAGGAGAAGATAGATGCGGTGAAAGCAAAGCGCACTCTTGCTGCCCTGAAGCAACCAGCGAAAAGTAAGCCGAAGGGCAACTATGACCGCATTATTCAAAAGACATTTCAAGATGCCAAGCGGTCCGGAAGTACAAAAAGTGATCAGAGGTTAGCAGAAGGGCGAGCTGGGAAACAAATTGCCCAGCTCGGCGAACAAGCGAACCAATCGTGCCCCCCGCTCAAGGTGTCTAGCGACATGGTCGCTAATGATCCGAGGATGGTTCCCGGTTATACCAATCTAGCAGATTACGCGTCCGACGATGTACACTATGATTTCATGGACGTGCAGATAGAAAGATACGAGTACAAAAAGCCTCTCGTCAAAAATGAAAGATCTCTATCAACGAATATGCTAAGATTGCATGATTGGTACATGAAAATCTGCAGAGAGTCTGGGGGGAGGAATAACTTGTATTTGAGAGTTAAACCGGAGCATGACCTCGTTGGAATTGACATGTTGCCTGTTCCATTTGAGGAGTTCTATCAATTTTTCAATCAATTGGCCCTCGATAAAACAACGATCACCTGCTACTGTCTGTAAGTAGTACTACTTCTGTCATTAAGTCTCTCTATATAGCTGATCTTCATTGCATGTATTTATAATTATCCTCACTATATTATGCAGATTGAAGATCGTCGAATTGAAGAAAAGACAAGTAGGTGATATTGGGTTTATTAACACATACCTCATAGATGCAACCGAGGTTAAATTGCGTCCCGGCGATACCGAGACCAACTTGCTACGATCGTTGGTGGTAAATGAAAACAAAGATATAATACTCTTTCCTTACAACTTCAAGTGAGTGTTAATGTCTTGTGCATATTTGGTTTCCCTTATATATCAGTCAAGTTTATAGTGATGTAATTGATGATCTCATGCATTCGTGCGCAGCTTCCACTATATTCTCTTAGAGATTAAGCTTGAGAATGGAATAGTAACTGTCTTCGACTCTAAACGTAAAGATCCCGAGGAGTATGCGGACATGACTCAAATGCTAGCCAGGTAAGTTAAATCGATCAATATTATCCACCATGCATATATATCAGCAACTTCATTTCTGATATCAACTAATTGTTTCCTTTGTCTGGCAGGGCTTGGAAAAAATTCATCAAAAAAGCTTCAGGACTGCCGAAGAAGCTACAATTTAGATACCCGAAAGTAAGTACTATATAGTAGCATGTTCCGTGCGCGCATCTCCTATATCTTGATTCAAGCGCTAGTTTCATCAATACCAATTTGGCATTCTTGCTTATCAGTTTGATTGAGCTCTATTTCTTGTAAAGTGGTTGTGGCAGGAACCCGGGAATGATTATTGTGGATACTACATTTGCGAGTCCATCCGCCACACGACCTGTGAGCGGGGCTACACTGATGAACAATTTGAAGTGCGTAAGCAATCAATAATATTCACAAATTTATAGCATCATTTCATGTATTGACCCCCTACTTCAAATTAGATGTTTCGGATGCGGGATGAACTCCTAACACCAGATCGTCTGCGAGCAATTCAAGAGGAATTGGCGGCATTCTTCCTTGAACACGTGATCGCTGAAGACAGAGAATACTATGTGGACCATGCATCCATGTGTTAGGAGATTATTTTTGTAAGAGATAATTATTATATATATGTGCCCGGTAGTGTCGGATAGGTATACGAGAACTTGTTGTTCGACCAATCTCTCGGAGAAGGAGAGGTGGTCGATATTACTTCTCTCTGTATGCATATATATATATGTTGATTATACGAGATCTTCTGTTCCTTCGTTTGCTTAGTAGCTAGCAGCTAGCTAGCTAGCTAGCGTGACTCTAGTCCTCTCCATATACGTATGTGTAGTATGTAGCGGCGACCAAGCACGGACATAAGAGAGAACACTTCTCTCTATTAATTAGCTAGCTAACACAATATATGAAACACCTAAATTAACCCCCAAAACCTAAAACCCCCCTCCCCTTTCAAAAAAAAAACAAAAACCACAGCCACAGAAATGCTGACACGTGGATGCCTTTTGGTCCCGGTTGGTACCACCAACCGGGACTAAAGCCCCTCCTGCCTGGACTCGGTGCACAGGCCACGTGGACACCCTTTTGCCGCAGTTCTGGATTGAACCGGGACTAAAGGGTCAGAGCATTAGTACCGACCCTCTTGCCCCGGTTCCAGAACCGGGGCTAAAGGCCCAAATGAACCGGGTCTGATGACCCTTTATCTACTAGTGTGACGGAGAGGTGGCCATCCCCCATCAACTTGAAGTGGAGGGTGAGCCCATCCGTCGGGCTGTGGATGCGAGAAAACCTCTTCCATCCTTGGCGAAGATACATCACATGAGGGGCAGGGAAGTCGACGCGGGCCCGCGTGCCACTGATCCCACAACCCCTCATGTGCAGCAGCAGCGACTCCGGCGGGTTCACCTCCATCTCCCGCGCAAACGGAGTCGGGAGACGAAGGCGACGGCGCGGCGACCCCCGCATCCTAATGAAGAACTCACAGGGGTCATCTCCAACATGCCCTTTGTTGCCATGAAACGTTATTGTATCATGTTGTTTTGATGTCAACTATATGCCTAATTGCTGTTTTGGGTTGATTGTTGTTATATCTTGTTTCATGTGTATGTGATGAACCGTTGCTCCGTTTTGAGCGTGCTCTATATGAAACTTGTGTGTTTTTGCATGGAGCTGCATAATAACATGTTGAATACCTGTTTGGAGTGTGTTTGCTTGATGTTTGGATGTATCTTGCATCTTTGACATGCTTGTCTTGTTTTGCTCATATCTTCTAGGCCGTAGCTCTGAATTAAATGAACTTTATATGAAACATGACTAGAATTCCGAGTAGATCATCATGGAGCATGTTAACTTGCTGTTGAACAACTTTAACATAAGTTTTGTTCAGATCTGGACCAATTTCGAAAATTGCATATGAGGAATTTTCAGAATTGTTATGTGTGGTCTCCGGCCTCATTTAAACTTGCCTTGTTGTGTGGTCTTGTATGCATCATACCTTGCCATGTTTTGCATCATAAAGACTTGTCTTGCATCATACTTGCTTGAGAATCATGTCTTGTTATGTGTTATGTGTTTACCATGTTGTTTGCTTCTTCTCGTTAGTGCTTGTTTCCGTTGCGATCGTGAGGATTCGTTCGTCTACACTTGGTTCATCTTCGTGGCTTCTTCTTCATCTTCTTCACGGACGCGTTCTTCTTCCATGCAGGATTCCAGGCAAGATGACCGTCTCCTTGGATACCTTTACTATCATTGCTATGCTAGTTGTCTCAATGCTATCGCTATATGCCGCGCTACCTATATCTTGTTGTCAGCCTCTCTCTTTGTTGCCATGATACCTCTAACCTTTGACACCTTCCCAGCAAACCATTGTTTGGCTATATTACCCGCTTGCTCAGCCCCTCTTATAGCATTGTTTGTTGCAGGTGAAGATGAAGATTGCTCCATGTCGGAACTTGTCTTTGGGAATATCACAATATTTATTACTATAAATTAACACACCTATATACTTGGCAATGGGTGGAAGGCTTGGCCTTTTGCTCGGTGTTTTGTTCCACTCATGCCGCCCTAAGAACCGATAAACCGGCGTTATGTTCCTTGATTTTGCGTTCCTAATGCGGTTGGGTATATGGGGACCCCTTGACAGTTCGTCTTTGTCGGTGTACAAAAAGAGGGGTACACTCTTTGTACCCCTATGACTGTGCACGGGCAGTCTGAGCCACGGCGCCCCCACACCAAACATGGCGAGGGAGGCAAGCCGGGGCAAGATTGAAGCTCGATGGAGAACGGAGCGAAGCCAAGAACAAGACCACAAAGAGCAAAGGGACGACGCGGCTTCCCCCGGCAAGATCCTTGCCGGGGGCGGCTCTGGCAGCCCCGGCAAGACCCTTGCCGCGGCAGCTCGCCCCGCGCCTATGGAGCGAATCACCCTTGAGTCCACCGCCCCCATGGGACGTGGATTCGGGAGATATCCCCGTGGTGGCATCCAGATCTTTGTGAAGACATTCAAGATTAGATGCAAGTTAAGAAGATGACGACCCTTGGCGGGATCCCAGCCAAGGAAGACTAGAAGGCCCCCGGCAAACACTTTGCCGGGGATGATAGCAGGCGCCACGGCAAGACCCTTGCCGGGGCCCCCGGCAAGGCCCTTGTCGAGGACACCCACGGTGCCACCGTCAGGCCCGCACCAACTGGGTTTCTACCGACCCACACAGCTGCCGACCCAACCAGATGGGCAGGCTCCTGCGTGGCAACCCAGAGATCTTCGTGGAGACCCGCCGTTGCGCCACCTCAGCTGCCTGTCTGCCTACATGGCACCTCAGGCACCGCTGGACAGGGCGCGTGTCAACACGAGGAGGAGCGGCAACGGACAAGACGGGCGTCTCCCCTCGTCCCCGATAAAGCAAGGACACCTAAGCTGGGCGCATTAAATGCACCTTGTCCTGTAATGCGACGGATAACCTCGCATCACTGTACCCTTTCCACCTCCTGTGTGCCACTGTGGCAACCCCTTTTCCCTATAAAAGGAGGCCCGAGGTGACCAGGAGGAGGATTCGGCTTTTTAGAACTCCTCACGACTCTCTTGTAGCTCCTCGTTAGCTGAAGAAGACCAACGTATAATCCACCAAAGCAGGAGTACGGTTTTACGCATCTTTGCGGCCCGAACCTGGGTAAAGGAACCGTGTCCTGACGATTAGATCCGCTCTTCTCTCAACCCCGCGCCCCGCAACCGTAGTAGAGATTCTTGTGATCTCATAGGTGTCGATCCAAATACCCCGACAGTCTTTGAATAAAACTCTTCCAGTAAGGCCCAACATTGGTTTTAATTTGCCTCATAATAAAAACTTAATTAATTAATTAATTTGCATAGGGGTCGCGTCCCCGGGTTCTTAATCCTACATAACAGGGGCCAGTGCTGATGGTGTTGGTCCCAAACGAGCAGCCTGCAGGGCCACCATGGGGAAACTCGAGGATTGGTTTTACCCGTAGCTTGACCTATCCGGATGTGGCCTGAGACGAGATACGCGTGGCTACTATCAGGGTGTCGGCACGCCGGGAGGTCTTGCTGGAGTTCATTTACCATTGTCGAAATGTCTTGTGCACCGGGATTCCGAGTCTGATCGGGTTGTCCCTAAGATAAGGGGTATTACTATTTTTTACCTCTACTGATCGTGAGAGCTTGTGATGGGCTAAGTTGGGACACCCCTGCACGGTTATGATCTTTCGAAAGTCGTGCCCGTAGTTATGTGGTAGATTGGAATTTGTTAATGTCTGGTTGTAGAAAAGTTGTCAGAGGATCCGAAATAAAACACACAACCGCGTGAGTAACCGTGACCGTATCTTTTCACTTTGAGAAGAGAACATGGTGGGGTTATGTTTGACTCGTAGGTAGTTCAGGATCATTTAGCGATCATTTCTAGTTTGCGACCGTTTGCGTAGAGGCTCATCTCATTCTTGTACTCATAAGTTAGCCACCATACTTTTGCTTAGCCGATGCTGCAACCTCACCACTATCCCTTTCCATACCCAATAAAGCATTGCTAGTATGAACCGGATTATGGTAATTTAGTCGTATAATTGTAATACCCAGTAGGAGTTACGGCCCATGAAGGCTTAGGGCTCATGTGTAGCGTTACAGTTTGTAAACCACCTGATCATGTAACTTGAGAGATAAGGAAGAAAGAGCAGAGACCGAGGCGGACACAAGTATGAGCCGGCCTCGGGACTCTGTAAACCGGACCGGGCGTCGCCTCTATATAAAGGGACGACCCGGCGACGGTTCAAGGACAAGAAACAACCCGTCGAGACACAGGCAAGCGATCCGCTCCCTGTTCATCGACGCCCAAGCAATACCAAACCAAACTAGACGTAGGATTTTACCTTCATCGAAGGGGCCGAACTAGTATAAACCCTCTGTGTCCTTTGTGTGCTTTTAACCCCTTCAAGCTAACCTGTGCGATGGTTCCATCACTAAGTCCGTTAAACCGGACATCTGCCGTGTTAATTCCACGACAGTTGGCGCCCACCGTGGGGCCTACGCACGACGGTTTCGAGTTCTTGAAGGGCAGCTTTGAAGGGCTAAAGGGTTACACGGTCGGCCGGATGATTAAGAGTCGCCGCGGCCGTATCTACATCGACGACGCAGGTTGGGGACCGGAGGCCGATTCAATCGAATACGGGTACCGGGTTCCCTTCGGCGGCATCCACGTCTTCATCAGCAAGATTGGTGAACCGGGGCCTGAGCCGAACGTCTTCCCCAACATCATCGAGCCGGCTCAGCGTGCGAGATCGGCCCGGATTCAGCCTGCCATGAAGCGCGTTTTCGTTGGAGCAATTCACGGGGTTCAAGCCGAGGACGGATCGGATTCCGGTGGCGAGACAATTATCTATTCCGACGATGAATCTTCCTCCGGAGAGACTGAGTCTTTGTATCAGTTGCGGGACGGCCGATCTGAGGGTATGTCCGACGGAGACAGTATTCCGGACCCCTTTGATCCGCCAAACCGAGTGGCTGTCTTTATGGCCGGTTCACAACCTACGCAGCAGTCCACAGTGAATGGGGCCATGACAGCGGACGCTGGTGTAGTGGGGGGGGGCAAGCTCTCTCGCCCTCTGACGCTCCATCCACCTTAGTCGAGGAGTTCACAACCCGAGCCATGGCAGATGTGGCTCCAGCAGACAAGGCGCAACACGATGCAGAGCTCCTTCAGCTGAAGGGCCGGATTGATCAAGCAAAAGAAAATCTAAAGACAGAAAAAGCTATGATAGCAATGAGACAAGCGGAGCTGGAGGCTCAGACTTTTCAGTTGAGGATGGAACATGCCTCTGTACAGTGAGTAAGGAGTCGGAAATACCAGTCTCGTCTACCGCCGGTTTACGAGGCGACGAATCTCTTCAGGACACCAGGAGCGGGAACCAGCAATGATCCGGCGGCAAACCGGAGGGCAGCCCCGGCTAGGGATGAGCCGGTTCAGCAGCCCACTATGGAGCAAGATCGGCGGGTCATGTCCATGCCTCACGTTCCTACCCCTCCGGGTCATTACTCAAATCCTTTGGACAACATTGTTGCTGCCGCTTCACGCCTGGCCGCTATACCCATAGATGGGACATCCCCCGTGGCGTTGGAGGCACGCAGGGTCAAGGATCTGCTTAACACGGTGTTAACACAACAGCAAGCATATTCTTATAGCAGGGAGAGGCTCCATTCGACACCACACCACAGCCGGAGTTACACTAGGCATTGGGAGGAACCAGAAGTGTCTAGTAGTGAACGCAGGCGACACCGTCACAGACAAAATAATCCGGCAGGCGCGGATGCACAAGCTCAGGATGCAAATCGGGTTAGATCGTTGGCCCGTGAGGAGGTCCGTCAAACGACGCCGGTTCACACAACCACAGCAGAGACAGGAGTCACAACGAGTTCCTTTGGGGGTGCAATGTCTTATCCCCGCTTTATGGAGCGTGAAGCTGCCCAAGGATTTTAAAGGTCCATGTAAAGTGCCTAATTACACAGCAGATTTGGCTCCAGAAGCTTGGGTTGAGAGTTACGAGATGGCCATGGAGATGCTGGACGTGGATATCCGATGAAGCGGCTTGTGCGAAATACTTCACCATGATGCTTGAAGGTACAGCCCGGACCTGGCTAAAGGGTTTACCCCCTAATTCTATCGGATCGTGGGGAGAGTTACGTCGCCAGTTTATCAAAAACTTCAAGGATACGTGCAAGCAGCCGATGTCAGTGGTAGATCTAGCAGCCTGTATACAAGGAGAACATGAGTCTACAAGTGCATGGGTGCGGCGAGTATCAGAAATCTTGCACTCTTTGAATGGTATCAATCCCAGTATGGAAATAGTGACACTGGAAAACCATTGCCGGTTTGAGTCTCTAAAGTGAAAACTGGAACGGCTTAAGCAGGATTGTAATGACATGGGAACTCTCATGAGCGCTCTGGTCAAGTACGGGGACTCCGACAACACTAAGTATCTAGAAGCGGAGGGAGACAAAGATGAAAAAGTCAATAAGCCTGGTAAACCGGCGCAGGTTAATCCGGCTGGTACAAGCTTTTTAGGCAAGCGAAAAGCGGAGGGTGGCTCTGATTTTGTGGCCAATACCCAAGTTCAGGGGGGTTTTCAGCGCAATAAGGGTAAGCCACCTCTGCGAACCGGCGGAGGGACCGTTAGCTGGGAGCAAGAGTTAAATGAGCCTTGTCCGAAACACGTCTCAAGGGAACGTCCAGCAAAACGCACTATAGGAGAATGCAAGAACATGATGGAAGCCGTAATGAGCCGGTTCAGCTCCAACAACGGGCCTCCAGGCGGCGGTTCAGGCCCGGAATTTTATGGTCCGGGTCACCAGGGGAACGGTTCCGGATCAGGATATCGTGGCAACAACAGTTATAATAACCGAGGCAATAACTAATATGGTCAAGGCGGCTATAATAACCAAGGCAATCAGCACAATGCTCAAGGTGGTTATAATAACCAAAACAACTAGCAGCAGGGCCAGGGTAATCACAATAACCAAGGTAATCAGCAGCGTCAGCAACAGCAACAGCAATCCGGATATCAGAGTAATCCGAAGGAGTTGAGTAGTGGGCAGTATCATGTGTTCAACACGAGTTTGTGTACACGAGATCAAAAAGTTTTGAAGCGGGCGGTCCACGCGGCTGAACCGGCGACGCCGCAATTCCTGCGCTGGTCAGAGCTGCCCATTGTGTGGAGCAGGGAGGATCACCCGCTGCGAGTTGATAATCCAGGCCACTTGGCCTTGGTAGTAGCACCACAGGTGGGTGGCTACAAGTTCACCAAAGTCCTCATGGACGGCGGCAGTAGCATCAATATCTTGTATTATGAGACTTTCCGTCGCATGGGGCTGACGGATAAAAAGCTAAGACAATCAAACACGGTGTTTCATGGAGTGGTGCCAGGTAAATCAGCTTACCGAGTTGGGAAAATTGACCTAGAAGTTACCTTTGGAGATGAACAGGATTCCAGGTCAGAGATGATAACCTTTGAAGTCGTCAAGATCCGGAGCCCTTATCATGCTCTATTCGGGACGACGGTTTATGCCAAATTTATGGCCAGGCCGTGTTATGTTTATCTACGACTCAAGATGCCGGGTCACAAAGGAACAATCACGGTTCATGGAAGTCGCAAGATTGAATTGGAGTGTGAGGAAGGAGACGCTGCCTACGCGGAGGCAGTGTGTGCTACGGAGGAGTTGAAATTTTACAAGGACAATGTTGATCCGGCAGATATGTCCCCGTTGAAAAAGCCAACTACAGAGCATGATCCGGCGTTGAAATTTACGTCAGCGGAGGAGACCAAGCAAGTTGATTTTGTGCCAGGCGATTCATCCAAGCAGTTCACTATCAGCGCTAACCTTGATCCCAAATAGGAAAGCGCGCTCATTGAGTTCATCCGCGAGAACCGGGATATCTTTGCATGGAAACCATCTGACATGCCAGGTATACCGAGGGAACTCGCTGAGCACAGTCTTAACATTGATCCGAAGTTTAAACCGGTCAAACTGTATCTGCGCCGTTTCAACGAAGAAAGGCGCAAGGCTATAGGAGAGGAAGTGGCCAAGCTTTTGGCCGCAGGGTTCATAGTTGAAGTTTTTCACCCGGAGTGGTTGGCTAATCCGGTGCTGGTGCTAAAGAAGAATGGAAAGTGGAGAATGTGTGTGGATTACACGGATCTAAACAAGGCTTGTCCAACTGATCCTTTTGCTCTCCCTCGTATTGATCCGATCATCGATGCTACAGCGGGATGTGAGCGGCTAAGTTTTTTGGATGCATATTCAGGGTATCACCAGATCAAGATGGCAGTTAAAGACCAGGAGAAGACGTCCTTCATAACGCCTTTTGGTGCTTTTTGCTATGTTTCTATGCCCTTTGGGCTCAAGAATGCCCAAGCAACTTATCAGCGTTGCGTCCATAATTGTCTTAAGGTGCAGATAGGGAGGAATGTTCATGCCTATGTGGATGATATTGTGGTAAAATCAAGGAAGGAAGAGACGCTGATAGAGGATCTCAAAGAGACTTTTGATAATCTTCGAGCCTATAAAATGATGCTTAATCCGGGGAAGTGTGCTTTTGGTGTTCCGGCGGGCAAGCTCCTTGGGTTCTTGGTGTCAAACAGAGGAATAGAAGCTAATCCAGAGAAGATCAAGGCAATTACATCTTTGACTAAACCGGCTTGCATCAATGATGTTCAACGTATCGCCGGCCAGATCACAGCCTTAAGCCGGTCCGTCAGCCGCTTGGGGGAGAAGGCGATTCCACTTTATCAGATGTTGAAAAAGACGGATCGATTTATATGGAGTGATGAGGCGAACGTTGCGTTTGAGGGTTTGAAGCGGCAGCTGGCAAAGCCGCCGGTCCTGGCTGCCACTGTTGATAATGAGCCGTTGTTGTTATACGTTGCCGCTAATGCACGGGCAGTCAGCGTGGCAATCGTGGTTGAGCGCAAGGAAGAAGGGAAGGAATACCCAGTTCAGCGTCCAGTATATTACGTCAGTGAAGTTCTCATTGAGTCCAAGCAAAGGTACCCACATTGGCAGAAGTTGGTATATGGAGTGTTCATGGCAAACCGGAAATTGAGGCATTATTTCCAAGGCCACCCAATAACTGTTGTTAGTTCTGCACCGTTGGGAGATATAATCCAGAACAGGGAAGCTACTGGCAGAGTAGCGAAGTGGGCCATCGAGCTTAGCCCACATGAGTTGAAATATGTGCCGCGTACTGCAATCAAATCTCAAGCGCTGGTGGATTTCATCAATGATTGGACAGAACTACAAACACCAGAGGAGAAGCCGGATCTTACATACTGGACGGTTCACTTTGACAGTACAAGGCAATTAGAAGGCTTGGGGGCTGGAGTTGTTTTAACTTCCCCGCGTGGAGACAAGTTTTTGTTACATCCTCCGTCTATTGTTTTCTTGTACCAATAATGCAGCAGAGTATGAGGCATTGCTTCATGGCTTACGGATGGCCAAGGAAATGAACTTGAGCCGGGTCAAGTGCTTTGGCGATTCGGATCTAGTGTCGCAACAAGTATGCGGTGAGTGGGACTCAAGAGATCCTCTCATCGCAGCTTACAGACGAGAAGTTGAAGTAGTTGGAGGATATTTCAAAGGATATCAGGTGGATCACATAGACCGGCGAAGGAATGAAGCGGCCGATGCTCTGAGTCGGCTGGGTTCTCAACGTAAACCGGTACCACCGAATACTTTTTTGGATGAGCTGCACAGTCCATCGGTTCAAGTACCATCAGAGGAAGACCTGGCTGTTCCTGATCCGGAGGCACAGCTAGTTGCGGCACTTCATGTTATTCTGGATTGGACGCTGCCCTATTTGGCATATCTAAGCCGAGGAGAGCTGCCGGATAACGAGATCGAAGCAACACAGATAATCCGGTGCTCTAAGTCCATGACAATTGCAAATGGAGAACTTCATCATTGCAGCGTTTCTGGAGCGTTTCAGCGGTGTGTGTCAGCTGAGGAAGGTTGTGATATTCTTCGAGAGATCCATGAAGGGGATTGTGGCCATCATGCCGGTTCAAAATCCTTGGTGGCTAAAGCTTTTCGACATGGGTTCTATTGGTTGACAGCCCATGCTGATGCGGCGGATCTAGTCCGGAAGTGTGATGCTTGTCAGAAGTTTTCACGACGTGCTCTTGTTCCGACACAGGAGCTCCGGATGATACCAATAACCTGGCCGTTTGCGACTTGGGGGCTTGATATGGTTGGGCCTTTCAAACGATCCCAAGATCAGAAAACTCATCTACTGGTGGCTGTGGATAAATTTACGAAGTGGATTGAGGCAGAACCTGTGAGCAAGTGTGATGCGGCAACAGCGGTTAAATTTATCAAAAAGGTAATCTTCCGGTTTGGTTTTCCACACAGTATCATCACAGATAACGGCAATAATTTATCTAAAGGAGAGATGGAAGAATTTTTTCAATGGGAACATATTCACCTAGATGTGTCTTTTGTAGCCCACCCTCAATCCAGTGGTCAGGCTGAAAGAGCAAATCAGGAGATTTTGCGAGGTATGAAGCCCCGGCTTATGACTCCCTTGCAAAGAACACCAGGGTGCTGGATTGAGGAGTTACCTTCTGTCCTTTGGAGTATCAATACTACACCAAACCGGTCCACAGGTTATACACCTTTCTTTATGGTGTATGGTGCTGAAGCAGTCCTTCCAACTGATATCCGTCATGATTCGCCACGGGTAACGGCCTATGTTGAAGCGGCTAATGAGCAGGCGAGGCAAGACAGTTTGGACCGGCTGGATGAAGAACGTGATATAGCAGCGGCATGGTCTGCAATTTATCAACAAGACTTGCGCAGATATCTCAGCCGCCGGATCAAGACCAGGACGTTCCAGGAGGGAGATTTGGTACTCCGGCTTATTCAAGATCAAACAGATATGCACAAACTATCCCCGCCTTGGGAAGGGCCCTTTGTGGTCAGCAAGAATCTGCACAACTGTTCATATTATCTGGTGGATGTTCGAGAACACAAAGACTCACGGACATCGGAAGAAGAGACAATGAGGCCGTGGAACATCGCCCTCTTGCGGCCCTACAATACCTGAGCCATGAGCTCTACTGTATCATATGTATATATTATGATTAATGAATAAACCGGCACCCTCGGTAAACCGGGGGCTCAGCCTTTTTTCTAATACAAGTGTCTTATGGTGATAACCATACATTTCTTATCATATGTCATATTTCAAATATTTTGATCGGTTTAACAGGTTGTGCAGGGCGTATGCACTCTAGAGCAGTAACTCGCTGAAGGGCTTCCTGTTCAAACATAGGTCGTATTCGAACCAAAGAGAACATAGCCAAACCCACTAAAGGGCTTCCTGTTCAAACATAGGTCGTATTCGAACCAAAGAGAACATAGCCGAACCTACTGAAGGGCTTCCTGTTCAAACATAGGTCGTATTCGAACCAAAGAGAACATACCCAAACCTAATAATGCCATTCTGTTCAAACATAGGTCGTATCCGAACCAAAGAGGACATGGCATAAGCCCAATGGATCGTATCCGAATCCATTGATTGGCTAAGTTTTATATGGCCAGCAGGGGGCAGGATTGTACCCGAACCCTAGCTTAAACCCCTATTGGTTGTATCCGATTCCTATGGTCGTATCCGAACCATAAGGCCCAATGAATTGTACCCAAATCCATTGATTGGCTGAACCTTGCTTTGAGCCTGGCAGCTCGCAAAAAACCTCGACTACATGGTTTTATTTGCAAACTTGCATTTTTGGTATTTGTGTTTTATGGTTCTTTAATCTAGAGTGGGACAACTCCAGAGTTGACCACGTATCTTCAAAAGTCTGGACAAAGCGCCAGCATGATCTAAACCGGTCGCTTCTATAAAACCCGGAAATTACTATTGGGTCTATCAAAGGCTCCCTCAGAAAAATTGCAAATTTCGCCGGATTAAGAATATCAAGCATACTTGATGGCAGGTATGAAGTTATTTCTGGTACAAACAAACACTTGTTTGATATGTTGTGTGAGCAATTTAATTGGTCCAGCGGTAAACCGCTAGGACATATTTTCAGTGTTATCTATGCAGAAACAGATAATATGCAGGATAAACCATATCAGACCAGATTTAAATTGGCAACGTCACAGTAAAAAGTTGGAACATCCGGATCAAGACGAAACAATGTTTTACGCTATCCTATTACAAGGCATAGCAAGCCTGAACGGATTAAAGACTGTCCAGCAAAATGAGACTGCAACTACAAAGATACACTATGGCCTACGCCTCCTCCTACTGCGATGGCTGGGGATCAAGTTGTTCCGGAGTCTCTTCCTCTTCTTGAAGCGGCTGGAAGTCAGGGACGCACCAATCAATTTTCGTTAAAGTGCGGAAGTACATCTCTTCCGTGATAAGTTCAGACGGATCAATATCTGGGGCGAAAGTATGAGGGCGCACTGGTGGGATTAGATTCACGGTATCATAAACCGGCCGATCCACCCGCTCGTTCTGTAAATCATATCCCGGATGATACCTGGACAAATCTGATTCGGCAGCAAGCTTGCTTGCGAGAGGACGCATCTCCTTGGTTAAAGCGTGAAGATCCTTGGCAGTGAAAGCTGACCGTCTTCTTTAGTACCGGGATACCCGTTCAAGGCTTCTTCCGGATCAAAATCTGGAACCCACGCTTTGGCTCGGGTGAGCGCCATGAGAGAACCGGCTCGAGCGGCAGATTTCTTCGTTTCCCCTAAGCTTGCAGGCAAGACAGAAAGTTTCTCTAAAGTTCCTTGGATGGTAGTGGGGGCGGTTTATTGAAGGACATTGCGCTTATGATCCTTTGAGCGCCGGAATACAGCTGCTCAACCAGAGTATAAGACGCCTTGAGTTTCTTCCGTAAATCATCCCCAAGATGGGTGACACGGCGCCCTGCATATGATTATCACAGTTAAACCGGAATGGATTAAAGATTGCAATGATGAAAGCAGGAATACAGATTAAGTACTTACCGAAGACAACAGAAGTCATCAGTTCTATTTGCTGCTTTAAACCGGTTAACTCTTCAGTCATGGGATTAAGGGCTTCCTCAACATCCTTTGCCCTTTTTTCCAGATCCTTCTTTTGTACTTCAAAGGTTGTCCGCTCCTCTTCAAAAAACTTCTTCAGTTGTTCAGCGGTAGTTAAACTCACCGCTAAATCTTCCTTGGCCTTAGCAGCAGCAGATTCAGTTTCGGCAAGTCTGTTCCGGAGTTCAGTAATTTCTTCAGCCCGCCGATTCAAATCAGCCCGCAAGAAAAATCAAGTGGAATTAAGGTAAAAATCAGGCAAGTCCGAGGCACATAAACCGAATTATGCCCCTGGCACATGGGGGCTAATGTAAGATCATTTGCTTAGATCGGAAGTACTGGTTCACCTTCTAAACATAGCTAAACCGGAACTTGGGGGCTACTATGATATAGACAGAAGCACATCAAAAGCAAAAATCAAATCAAATGATTACCTCGTATTTTTCCTTCATCATGCTGATTAAGCCCGCTTCATAGTCCCGAGAAGTGTGAAGCCGGTTCAAATACCCGAAATAGAGCTCCTGGGCACTCAGCTCGGCAAAACTAGACAAATCAGTGCTCCATTTGCCCTTTTCTTGATGAAGTTTCTCTGCTTTAGATGTATGCTTGGCCAAAACAGTGGGTTCAGCAGGAGCGGTATAAGCAGTACCAGTTATCTGGACATCCGGAGAAGGGGCAGTTGCTGGTGGTGGAGTAGAGGTGTGAACCGGACTAGCGCGAGAAGGGCTAGTTTGAGGAGGATCGGCCCGGGCAGGACTTGCCGGTTCATGGACGTTCTCAGTGTTGGGATTTTCAGGTACAGTAGTATGGTCCATAGGAGCAGGGTCTTCAAGCGGAATTGTGGGCTCGCCTTCCGGAGGGACGGTTGTATCCGGGTCAACCGCCGGATCATCAGTGGCAGTCTCAGCAGTTGGTTTGTTGGCCTTTGCCCTTTTGCTGGGTTTAGGCTTGCTGAAAGAAATTGAAAAAAAAAGTCAGAACTGTAAAGCAAATGCAAGGATAAACCAGATAAGATAAAGGACTTACCCAGGGACAGTCTTCAAAATTGGGACTTGTGTGGCAGTGGATTCGCCAGAAGAAGATAAGGGAGTCTCCTGATAATTAGGGTCAGACGGTTTAAGCGGTTTGCCTATAAGCCCGGCCTTGGGATGAAGAAGAGTTGGAGAGAGTATAACCTCAGAGCGGCGCCTCCGAGCCGGAGTAAGAGATATTCCGGACGATTCAACTGCAAGGCCGCTATGGCGGGTAGTCCGGCGAATGGCTTCATGTTGCTGTTTCTTCAAAAGAAAATTGGGGTCCAGTTGAGCATAAGGGTGAGAAAAATGGTATTTCCGGACTGTCCGACGAATTTTTGGTGGAGGTGGTTCTGAATCTGAAGAAAGAATAGTTACCTCAATTTTTGCCGGTTTATCTCCTTCCGCCAAATCCTGTGAAAAGATACCGTTAACACAAGTCTGGATAAAAGTGAACAAGTCATAGCTGGATTAACTCATACCTGAGAGTCCGGATCATCATCTTCAGCATGTGAACCGGAGTCAGTAGCCGCCTTTTTCTTCTTGATAGCGTAAGTTTTCCGGCGTGACTGTTTTCCAGCCTTCTCTTGAGGCTTCCTCTTCCAAAAAGGATCATCAGCCTGTTCAAAAGGTGAAAGATAATTGAAAGAACGATTTAAAGGAACGGATTACAAAAATATGAAAGAGAGTAAGACTTACTGCAGGCAGCTTGTTCTTCTTATAATACAGAGCCAATCCGGTTTTGCTACATTCTTCTAAGGAGACATTGAGCATCTTAGCAGACTCAATGACTTCCGATTCAGAAAGTTTGTCCTTGGAAAAACGTTGAGGATCATCCGGTTTACCAGAATATTTACACATCAGACTCGGGCGCGGACTCAGAGAAAGGATACTCCAAGAAAGCCAGCAGCGCATAAAATCAATTCTGGTTAAACCGTTGGCCATAAAGGCTTTCAGCCTGGCAAGTTGAGAAGCAAACCGGGGCCGTTCTCAGGAGCTGAGGCGCTGCGGCAAAGGGTGATCCTCCGGACGACGATGTTCGCGATAACCCGGCAGTGGGTTTTCCCCTTCAGGTGAAGTGTCAATGCAATAAAACCAAGACGTATTCCAATCCTTGGGGTGCGTGTGGAGAGCGGCATGAGGAAAGACTGCGTCTCTTCTCTTATGAATGCTGACCCCGCCCAGTTCTTGATGAGGTCCGCTAGTAAACTCAGTTCGCAGGTTCAAGTGGAAGAAGTCCCGAAACAGGTCGATTGATGGCTCTTCTTGCAAATACACCTCTGAGAAAACTTGAAAATCGCAGATGTTTGAAATAGAGTTGGGACCTATGTCCTGAGGGTGAAGTCGGAAAGCGGCAAGCACGTCCCGGAAGAACTTTGAACCGGGAGGAGTGAAACCTCGAGCAATGTGGTCAAAGAAGACAATAACCTCCCCCTCTCTGGGAGCAGGAGGACATTCATTTCCTGGGGCCCACCATTTTAAAACGGACTGAGGGCCTAGAGTGCCGATTGCAGCAGCATTGATTAAATCTTCTTCCGTAATGACGGAAGGAACCCAGTCGCAAGAAACAAACTGTTTGGCAGCCATAGTAATAGAATGAAAGTGCTGAAAAGATAAAGTATAAAAACTGGATTATTCAAAGACAGATATAGAAACCGGATCGCATATGCAAAGTCATGCCGACGGTTTAGACAAGGGACTAAATGCATAGCTAACCCGGAAGTAAGCAGGGAACGCATTACTGCCGGTTCAGAAATAACAAAAGAGAGGAGCTAAACCGTCGTGTTTGTTGTCGATGCATTACAGAAGCGATATTTGACTGACTAAACCGGAGAATATTTTACAAATCTACAAGGGTGAAGAAACAAGTTTTTACGGATAGCTAAAGTAAAACAGATCTGAGCACCCAGAAAAAAGAAAAACAAATGCAAGACTATTACAGGAAGAACTACAAGGATGATATACAGAGCGGACAAATCTAAAAGATTGAATCTAAAATGCCGAAATCTAAGCATACGTCCGCGGAACAGAGGCAAGTTTTAAGGGCAAGATCTAAATGCTGAAACTACTTTGAACTTGGTGCCTAGGACGAACAGACGAAGCTTTCTCCGAGGTTTAATGGCGGAGGCGCGAGAAGAACCCTAAAGCTATAGACCTACAGCAAGGAAGATGGAGTACCTGAAACAGCAAGAAGCGGCGGCGGAGTTTTTCTGGTCGCACTCATGTTGATGTAGCGGCCGGCGAAGGAGAGCTTGACGGACGACGGCGGAGGTTTGAGCTCGGGCGACGGAAGAAGAGGACGAGCGAAAGGAAAATGAGGAAGAGAGGTAGCAGTATTTATAAAGGGGCAGAGAACGAAACGGCAGGCGCGAGATTTGAGGAGGCAGAAGATTGGATAAAGATTCCCTGTCGCCTCGATTCTCGGGATAGCCTTTAAACAAAGGTGATAGACAGCTGCGCGCGTTAAATGCGGAAGTGATGTCACGGATAAATTAAGTGATTTTCAAGGATGACGTCATGGCCGGTTTAGAAAAATGAGAAGACACAAGAAAAGAAGATCATGCAAGACTGAGAAGATTGATGTGAACAAGTTCAAATCATTCTGGGGCCTAATGTCAGGGATATTACTAGCAGGTATAAACCGGCTAGTATGAACCGGATTATGGTAATTTAGTTGTATAATTGTAATACCAAGTAGGAGTTACGGCCCATGAAGGCTTAGGGCTCATGTGTAGCGTTACGGTTTGTAAACCACCTGATCATGTAACTTGAGAGATAAGGAAGAAAGAGCAGAGACCGAGGCGGACACAAGTATGAGCCGGCCTCGGGACTCTGTAAACCGGACCGGGCGTCGCCTCTATATAAAGGGACGACCCGACGATGGTTCAAGGTCAAGAAACAACCCGTCGAGACACAGGCAAGCGATCCGCTCCCTGTTCATCGACGCCCAAGCAATACCAAACCAAACTAGACGTAGGCTTTTACCTTCATCGAAGGGGCCGAACTAGTATAAACCCTCTGTGTCCTTTGTGTGCTTTTAACCCCTTCAAGCTAACCTGTGCGATGGTTCCATCACTAAGTCCGTTAAACCGGACATCTGCCGTGTTAATTCCACGACAATACCCATGGTTATGGGATTGTTGAGTCCGCGTGGCTCACAGATACTACAACAACAGTTGCAGGTGCAGGTTTCCGATGAATTGAGGTGAGAGCGATGTTCTTTGTGTTGGAGTTCTTTCTTCTTCTTCCTCGTCAGTCTTGGGTTAGGTTGCTGGACGGCAGCCTAGGATAGCAGATGGATGTCGTTGTGCTTTTCATGTTTGCATGTGTAGTCGGATGTCTTGTATTGATATTGTTGTATTCATGTGGATCTTGTATGAATTGTTGTATCCCCATGTATTTATGTAATGGTACGATGTAATGATATCCATCTTGCTAAGCGCGCGAAATGCGGTTGTGCCCCAATCACGAGTGTATCACGTGATCGGGATAGAATCGCATCTTGGGCGTGACAGAACTACAATCGATTGAAGTTGGAATTTCATCAGAAGTTCTATCCTATGCATCAGGTTCATCGTGATCGTAATTATATATATAATTTTTAGCCTCGCGAAGGAGAAAGTATCACTCAAGCTTGGGGGAGGCTGAAGTCAATGTTGTATTGATGCCCCAATCATGAGCTCTCAAGAGAAATGATCATTCAAAAATTTTATGCTCGGCTTTCTCTCAATAATCGCTCCATGCTCGATAATTCTTGTACTGGTTCTTTTATGATGAAGACTATTGAATTCAAATGGGATTTATTGGAAATAATTAAACTCAACTCTGAAGATTGGGATCTCGACGAAGGTAAGGAGTCAGGTATGAAGCCTAAGTTTGATTGTGTTAAAGCTTTTATGGATACCAATGTATTTTGTGAATTTAGCACTAAATATGGACTTGACTCTGAGATAGTAGCTTCTTTCTGTGAATCATTTTCTACTCATGTTGCCCTCCCAAAGGAGAAGTGGTTTAAATACCATCCTCCCATTGAAGTAAAAGTAGTTGAACCTGTTAAAGTTGAAGAAAAGACTATCACTTATAATGTCAATCCTATTGTTCCTACTGCTTACATTGAGAAACCTCCTTTCCTTGTTCGTAAGAGTAATTCTAGAACACTACACCCTCTGAGCAAATTAAAGTTGAACCTAGTGTTGCTTTGGTTAAGGATCTCTTAGACATGTTATTTACCTCCAAGAGGAAGCTGCTAGAATAGCCAAACCCGATACTAGGAATAAACATAGACCTGTTGTAGGCATGCATGTTATTTCTGTTAAAATAGGAGATCATTGATATCATGGTTTATGTGAATTAGGTGCTAGTGCAAGTGTAATACCTCATTACTTATATCAAGAAATTATGCATGATATTGCACCCACTTAGTTAGAGGGGATTGATGTTACTATTAAGCTTGCTAATAGAGACACTATTTGGCCACTTGGGATTGTTAAAGATGTTGAAGTCTTATGTGGAAAAGTCAATACACTGCTGATTTTCTTGTTCTCAGTCCCCCACAAGATGACTTTTGTCCCATTATATTTGGTAGAACCTTCTTGAACACCGTTAATGCTAAGATAGACTGCGAAAAGATATTGTTACTGTTGGCTTAGGGGATATGTCTCATGACTTTAACTTTGCTAAATTCTGTAGAAAACCCCATGATAAAGAATAACCTAGTAAGGATGAAATTATTGGTCTTGCTTCTATTGTTGTGCCTCCTAACTATCCTTTAAAACAATATCTGCTAGACCATGAAAATGATATGTATATGAATGAGAGAAGGGAAATAGATGAAATATTCTTTAAGCAGGGACCCTTATTGAAAAACAACTTGCCTTGTGAAATTCTAGGGGATCCTCCTCCACCCAAGGGTGATCCCGTGTTTGAACTTAAACCATTACCTGATAATCTTAAGTATGTTTAACTCGATGAAAAGAAGATATATCCTGTTATTATTAGTGCTAACCTTTCAGAGCAGGAAGAAGAAAATTATTGAAAACTCTGAAGAAGCATCGTGCTGCTATTGGATATACTCTTGATGATCTTAAGAGCATTAGTCCCACTCTATGCCAACACAAGATAAAGTTGGAAGAGGACGCTAAACCGGTTATCGATCATGAACGACGGTTAAATCCTAAGATGAAAGAAGTGGTAAGAAAGGAAATACTAAAGCTTCTAGAGGCAGGTATAATCTATCCAGTTGCTGATAGCCAGTGGGTAAGTCCAGTCCATTTTGTCCCTAATAAGGGAGGTATGACTGTTTTTCCTAATGATAAAGATGAATTAATCCCGCAAGGAATTGTTACATGTTATAGGATGCTAATTGATTTCCGCAAATTAAATAAAGCCACTAAGAAAGATCATTACCCTTTGCCTTTTATTGATCAAATGCTAGAAAGGTTATCCAAACATACTCATTTTGCTTTCTAAATGGTTATTCTAGTTTCTCTCAAATACCTGTGTCAAAAGGGGATCAAGAAAAGACCACTTTTACTTGTCCTTTTGGTACCTTTCCTTATAGACGTATGCCTTTTGGTTTACGTAATGCACCTGCTACCTTTCAAAGATGCATCATGGCTATATTCTCTAATTTATGTGAAAAGTTTGTTGAGGTTTTCATGGATGATTTTTTCGTTTACGGAACTTCTTTTGCTGATTGCTTAAGCAACCTTGATCGAGTTTTGTAGAGATGTGAGGACACTAATCTTGTCTTGAATTGGGAGAAGTGCCACTTTATGGTTAATGAAGGCATTGTCTTGGGACATAAAATTTCTGAAAGAGGTATTGAAGTTGACAAGGCTAAATTTGATGCTATTGAAAAGATGCCCTGTCATGCCGGGTTTTATAGGAGGTTCATTAAGGACTTCTCCAAAATCTCCAGGCCTCTGACTAATCTCTTAGAAAAAGATGTTCCTTTTGTCTTTGATGATGATTGTGTAGAAGCATTTGAAATACTTAAGAAAGCATTGATCTCCGCACCTATTGTCCAGCCTCCTGACTGGAATTTACCCTTTGAGATTATGTGCGATGCTAGTGATTATGCGGTAGGTGCTGTTCTAGGACAGAGAGTTGATAAGAAATTGAATGTTATCCAGTATGCTAGTAAAACTCTAGACAGTGCCTAGAGAAATTATGCTACTACCGAGAAGGAGTTTTTAGCAGTTGTATTTGCATGTGATAAGTTATGTCTTATATTGTTGATTCTAAAGAAACTATTCACACTGATCATGCTACTATGAAATACCTTATGGAAAAGAAAGATGCTAAACCTAGACTGATTAGATGGGTTCTCTTGCTGGAAGAATTTGATTTGCATATTACTGATAGAAAGGGAGCTGAGAACCCCGTTGCAGACAACTTGTCTACGCTAGAGAATATTCTTGATGACCCACAACCTATTGATGATAGCTTCCCTGATGAACAATTAGCTCTCATAAATACTTCTCATACTGCTCCACGGTATGCTGATTATTCTAATTACATTGTTGCTAAGTATATACAGCCTAGTTTCACGTACCAGCAAAAGAAAAAGTTATTCTATGATTTGAGACATTACTTCTGGGATGACCCACACCTTTATAAAGAAGGAGTAGATGGTATTATTAGACGTTGTGTACCTGAGCATGAACGTGAATAGATCCTATGCAAGTGCCACTCCGAAGCTTATGGAGGACACCATGATGGAGATAGAACTGCACATAAGGTATTGCAATCTGGTTTTTATTGGCCTACTCTCTTCAAGGATGCTCGTAAGTTTGTCTTATCCTATGATGAATGTCAAAGAATTGGTAATATTAGTAGACGTCGAGAAATACCTATGAATTATTCACTTGTTATTGAACCATTTGATGTCTAGGGCTTTGATTATATGGGACCGTTTCCTTCCTCTAATGGGTATAGACATATTTTAGTTTCTGTTGATTACGTTACTAAGTGGGTAGAAGTTATTCCAACTAGTAGTGCTGATCACAACACCTCTATTAATATGCTTAAGGAAGTTATTTTTCTGAGGTTTGGAGTCCCTAGATACTTAATGACTGATGGTCGTTCACACTTTATTCATGGTGCTTTCCGTAAAATGCTTG
This sequence comes from Secale cereale, assembly GCA_902687465.1. Lineage (NCBI taxonomy): Eukaryota > Viridiplantae > Streptophyta > Magnoliopsida > Poales > Poaceae > Secale > Secale cereale. Next base: position 814,338,696 of record LR738715.1, on the reverse strand, counting down.
CTAAGTATGATGTTAATCATAGAATTGCATCCCCTTATCACCCACAGTCTAGTGGTCAAGTAGAATTAAGTAATAGAGAGCTGAAATTAATTTTGCAAAAGAGTTTCAATAGGTCTAGAAAAAATTGGTCCAAGAAACTTGACAATGCATTATGGGCCTATAGAACTGCATACAAAAAATCATATGGGTATGTCTCCATATAAAATGGTTTATGGAAAAGCATGTCACTTACCTCTTGAGCTAGAACATTCCGGTGCAATCTGCCGGTGAATGCCAATCAATATTTATGATGGTATATTGGGCTATTAAGGAACTCAATTATGAATTCAAACCTGCCGATGAGAAGAGGTTATTTGATAATAGCTCGCTTGATGAATGGAGAACCCAAGCTTATGAGAATGCCAATCTACTCAAAGAAAAGGTTAAAAGATGGCATGATAAAAGGATACAAAAGCGTGAGTTTAACGTAGGCAATTATGTCTTGCTATACGATTCTCATTTAAGATTTTTTGCAGGAAAACTTCTCACTAAATGGGAAGGTCCTTACGTTATCGAGGAGGTCTATCCTTCCGGTGCCATTAAAATCAACAACTTCGAAGGCACGAATCCGAAGGTGGTGAACGGTCAAAGAATCAAACATTCTATCTTATGTAACCCTATAAATGTTGGAACCAATATTATAGAAACCGTAACCCTGGATGAATATATAAGGGACACTTTCCAGAATGATTCAGACCCTGAAAAGGAAGAGGTATGTGGTACGATAAGTAAAACGACTCCAAAATAGTTCTAACGGCAATTTTTCATCGTTTTGGAATATTTTGAAAAATAGAAAAATAAGTGGCAGTCCGGAAAGGACACGAGGCGTCCACGCAGGTGGATGGCACGCCCTACCCTTCTGGGCATGCCCCTGCCTCTAGGGCACCTCGTGTGCCTCCCGAACTCTGATTTCTTGCACGTTACTTCTTTTGGGCGGTAAAAATTCATTATATATTCTCTCGAAGGTTTTGACCACTGTATCACGCAAAAATCCTCTGTTTTCCTTTCGAGCTGTTGTTTATGACATATCTAGGTCATCATGACGTCTTCCAGCACCCTGATGTCTACTACACGCTTCTATTCCTGTAGACAGTGTTGGGCCTCCAAAAGCAGAGGTTTGTAGGACAGCAGCAAATTTCCCTTAAGTGAGTAACCCAAGGTTTATCGAACTCAGGGAAGTGGAGGTTGAACGTACCCCTTTCAAGCAACCCTGCAATCAAGATACAAGAAGTCTCTTGTGTCCCCAACACTCCTAATATACTTGTCAGATGTATAGGTGCACTAGTTCGGCGAAGAGATGGTAAAATATGGATGATAGGAGTGGCAAAGCAAAGTAATTTAAATCTGTAATAAAAAGTGCAGCAAGCAAACAAGTGGTAAACGTGAGCACAAAATGTATTGCAATGGTGGAAACAAGGCCTAGGCTTCATAGTTTCACTTGTGGCAACTCCCAACAACATTGACATAGTCTAATCACATGATATTTCCCATAAAACATGCAATGGAGACGCACTCAGAGGTCATTCCTTTGTGGTCAAGAGAGGACGAGAATTATGTAGGGCTACAAAAGCACACCTCAAAGTTCGTAGTTCTCAATCTATGGATTTCCCAATGTCATCGCGGCCATCCAAAGAGACTACCACAACCACCACAACATATCTCCAGGTAGTCAAAGACAAGCACCAAGAGACTCTCAATCTTCAATCAACACACAAAAGAGGAAATCAATCATGAAAATATTCTTCTAATCCATGTCCAATAGACCGCTGTCACCTTCGTCTCGGGGATTATACAAGATAAAGACAAGTGAGTACATCTATTCAATACATAGAGGAAGGGGAAATATCATGGGATCACCCTAGATTAACATAGCCTATGATCACAACGAAGATCACATCATGGGAGAGAGAGATAACCACATAGCTACACGTACAAGCCCTCAGCCCCGGAGAAGACTACTCACACATGACCATGGTGAGCAAGAGATTGATGGTGGTGTTGATGGAGAGGTGCAGCCCGGAGAAGGAGGAGGCGGCCGGCGGCAGCCGTGGCGGCCGCGGCAGCCCTCCGGGGCGGCGGCGGCCCTCGGGGCGGCGGCGGCCCTAGGGGGCAGCGGCTCCTTGGCCCCCTTCTTCCTTGTGGATGGTTCTGCAATGGTGCTGGTCCTCCCCTCCAAGACGGCGGCTTGGGAGGAGGAAAATTCGTGGCCCTTGGTGACCTAGGTTTCCTCTCTTTATATAGACTCTCGGATTCCCGTCATCAGATTTTGGGCTTCAGTAAAACGGGCTTTTCTCGGCCGTCCGGACTCCGATTTGGACGAATTTTATATCCAGAAGCATCCTCTCGAAATTCCCCAAAACTTTCGCAACTAGGTTTTTTCCTTTTGATGTCTTCTTCAGGCCGGAACGTGACCATCTTCTAAAAACGTTCTCTGACAGATTTCAGGAAAGTCACAGTCCTACTCCAATACGACTCCTTTTGCGTTTTTGTCAATTTCCAAGTAATTCCTACACAATACAGTGTAAAACTAGAACATTGTGCACTTTTGCAACCATTAGTAGGTTAGTCCAATAAATGCCTAAAAAGATAGAAAACTTTGATATAAACATGAGACAATGATGCAAAACAAGCATGTCACAAGCAAAAATTATGGATACGTTTGGGACGTATCAACATCCCCAAGCTTAATTCCTACTCGTCCTCGAGTAGGTAGAATGATAACATAGATAATTTTTGAGGTGACATGCTACTAACAAATCTTGATCAAGTAATATAGTAAAGCACATGAACTGAAATAAAGTGAACCAAAACAATTGTCTATAGTTGAAAGCAAGTAAACAATGAATAACCAAGTGATCATCTAAGTAAATTCTTTTCATGAATAGTACAATTGAAGACATGAAACTATAAATTTAAGCACAACTGTTAGCCCCAAAGGAGTTCTCTCATCAAAAGCATGTGAGTTAACACAAAAGGAAGATAAAGTTTCAGCAATGCCTTCCACTTTTCAACATTTTATCTCATGGATAAGTTCAATGCACAAGGATTATATATAACTAAGCAGAAATTTTGAACATAATCAACTTGAACCCAGGGTTAACACTAGATGCTTGCTTATGGTTGAGGAAGAAGATTAGAACATAGGAAAACTGACTCAACATTTAAAAGTAAAAGATAGGCCCTTCGCAGAGGGAAGCAGGGATTACTCATGTGCTAGAGCTTTTCATTTTTGAAAACATAGAGATATAAAAGCAATTTTGAGAGATGTATGCTTATGTCAACGAATGGTAATAAACAATGCACTACTACTCATGCCAAACAGAACTTAAGAGCGGCTCCCGTAGAGAAATGATAACACTCCCCTTTCTCCTTTGTTTATCACTAGCCAAAGTTTGTCTGATTTCTCAGGTACGATGTGTGAAGAAGGTTTTTGATATTGATATTGATGACATGTAAAGTGGGCTGGGCATACCCTTTTGCCAGCTCTTTTTGCAAAATTAAGGACATGCCCATTATTCATGCACGTCAGAGGTCGTTCTGTCCAACACAAGTAATAATGAACTATCTACCACTTCCTCATGAGCTAAAACAGAGACACAAATAAGGATAAATTTTGAAGGTTTTAAAGGTAGAACATGAGCAATTTACTTGGAATGGCTATTAAATACCATGCATAGGTAGGTATGGTGGACACATATGGCAGAATTTTGGCTATGGAATTTGGATGCACGAGCAGCATTCCCGCTCAGTACAGAGTTTTTGGTTTAGCAAGTTTTTAGCAAGCACATGTTAACCGGTACAAGAGAATTATAACATCCTTTCAGCATAATTGTAAGACTTCTACACTGTCTTCCTTGTCAACCATCTTACTTCTAAAAAGAGAACAAGAACTTTAAAACTACCAATGGTGAAAAACTAAACAATTGCAAACTTCAAAGGTATTTCTTCACTAATAAGACTTTATTAAATGATCTCCATGTTTAGACATGACTACTTAATTTCTCAAAACAATTGATAGGGATCAAATTACTCAATGATCTTCAAGACTATGCAAGCTTTTTATTCTTTGCACCACAGCCACACTTGGCATTTACTTTAGCAACATATTATTTAGCAATTAAACCAATCAACTCTCCAAAAAGATATAAGTGAAGCAAGAGAGTACTTTCTATAAAAGAACTAATAGCTCTGAACATGATATGAAAGAAAAACAAGAGCTAGAAGCATATAACAAGGTAGCTAAAACACTCAAAAAGATATAAGTGAAGAACATGAGTGTATCATGAAAAAGCGGAGCGTGTCTCTCTCCCAAACAAGAATGATCAGATGCAACTTATTTAAAACCAGCAAAGAAAACAAAACAAAACTAAAAAGAAAAGAGCAAGACGCTCCAAGCATAGCACATAACAAATGAAGTGATAATTATAGTGGAACGAAAGACGAACTGATAATTGTTGATGGAGAAGGGGATGCATGGGGGCATCCCCAAGCTTAGACGCTTGAGTCTTCTTGAATATTTCTTGGGGGTGCATGGGGGCATCCCTAAGCTTGAGCGTTTGACCCTCCTGAATCTTCTTTTATCATCTTCCCTCGCACACTTGAAAAATCCCTTCATACATAACTCATCATAATCTGATTAGCGAGGTTAGTACCCACAATAAAATAATTTTTTCCCTACTGGAAATAAGGATAATCTTGAAGATCTACTGTTTCTCAAGATTGCGAAAAGGTTTTTGCAAAGAAAAAGCAAGCTCAAGGTTTGCAAAACGAAGAAAAGGAAAAACGGGACAGAATCCGTGAAAAACATACCAGCAGGTAGTAAATAATTTTTTCGGGGCACTTCTGCAACTCAAATCAAAAAACTCAAAACGGACGCTCGAAAGCCAATTGTATAGAGCACGTTGTCAAAAAAATTCAGATCAAAAAGATGATCTGGTGATTTTATTCGAATTTTTCTGCCCAAGGACAGAATCTGTTTTCTGGACAGCACGTCACATCTTTTGAACTTTCTAGCAATCGGAGGCTAAACTTGGCACAAAGCTGAAAAATAAAGATACAATGATGTTGCTACAGTAGTAACAAACATCAGGACCACTAAAACTGAAAGAACAAACTGAAATCAAAGATAACAAGGGTTGTCTCCCTAGAGCTCTTTCTTTATAGCCATAAAGATAGGCTTAAGACTTTAATGATGCTCTCGTAGGAATAAGAGTTGAAGAACAAAAGAGAGCATCAAGAAGCAAATACCAAACACATTTAAGCCTAACATGCTTCCTAAGCATAGGAATATTGCAATAGAATAATTCATTGAAGCACAAAGCAACTAGCATAGGAAGGCAAAACAAGCATAACTTCAAAATATTCACCATAAAAAGAGGAAACTTCTTATTATTAAGATATTTAGAACCATATCTCCCTCTCTCATTATAAATTTCAGTGGCATCATGGATGAACTCAACAATATAACTATCACATAAGGCATTATTTCCATGATCCAAAAGCATAAAAGTGTCATTACTCTTCATATAAGCAAAATCTTCCTTATTAGGAATAGTGAGAGTAAGACTATCATAACCATCATGGTAATCATCGTATTTAGGAGGCATATCATAATCATAATAAATTTTATCCTCAATAGTAGGTGGACTGAAAATATCATATTCATCATTGTAATCATCATATATAGGAGGCATAGTATCATCAAAGTAAATTTTCTCCTCAAAAGTTGGGGGACTAAAAATATCATGTTCATCAAACGTGTCATCCCCAAGTTTAGAGCTTTCCATGTCATTAGCAATGTTGATATTAAAAAAAACATACTAATAACATCACCACCATCATGATTGTTATGCAAATAATAAAGTTCCAAAGGTTTTTTAATTTTCTCTTCGAACACATCATGTCCAAGTTCAAGGTAGAGCTTATAAAGCTCTCTCATATTTTTGTTGTTTTCCATTAAGCAAAACTAGTGAAAATAAAAAAAAGAAACAAAAAGATTTAATTTCAAGATCTAGAGAAGGTACCTTCACTTACCTCACTTCCCCGGCAACGGCGCCAGAAATAGCTTGATGTCTACTACACGCTTCTATTCCTGTAGACACTGTTGGGCCTCTAAGAGCAGAGGTTTGTAGGACAGCAGCAAATTTCCCTTAAGTAAGTAACCCAAGGTTTATCGAACTCAGGGAAGTGGAGGTTGAACGTACCCCTTTCAAGCAACCCTGCAATCAAGATACAAGAAGTCTCTTGTGTCCCCAACACACCTAATACACTTGTCAGATGTATAGGTGCACTAGTTCGGCGAAGAGATGGTAAAATATGGATGATAGGAGTGGCAAAGCAAAGTAATATAAATCTGTAATAAAAAGTGCAGCAAGCAAACAAGTATTAAACGTGAGCACAAATGGTATTGCAATGGTGGAAACAAGATCTAGGCTTCATACTTTCACTAGTGGCAACTCCCAACAACATTGACATAGTCTAATCACATGATATTTCCCATAAAACATGCAATGGAGACGCACTCGGAGGTCATTCCTTTGTGGTCAAGAGAGGACGAGAATTATGTAGGGCTACAAAAGCACACCTCAAAGTTCGTAGTTCTCAATCTATGGATTTCCCAATGTCACCGCGGCCATCCAAAGAGAGTACCACAATCACCACAACATATCTCCAGGATAGTCAAAGACAAGCACCAAGAGACTCTCAATCTTCAATCAACACACAAAAGAGGAAATCACTCATGAAAATATTCTTCTAATCCATGTCCAATAGACCGCTGTCACCTTGGTCTCGGGGATTATACTAGATAAAGACAAGTGAGTACATCAATTCAATACATAGAGGAAGGGGAAATATCATGGGATCACCCTAGATTAACATAGCCTATGATCACAACGAAGATCACATCATGGGAGAGAGAGATAACCACATAGCTACACGTACAAGCCCTCAGCCCCGGAGAAGACTACTCACACATGACCATGGTGAGCAAGAGATTGATGGTGGTGTTGATGGAGAGGTGCAGCCCGGAGAAGGAGGAGGCGGCCGGCGGCAGCCCTGGCGGCGGCGGCAGCCCTCCGGGGCGGCGGCGGCCCTAGGGGGCAGCGGCTCCTTGGCCCCCCTTCTTCCTTGTGGATGGTGCTGCAATGGTGCTGGTCCTCCCCTCCAAGACGGTGGCTTGGGAGGAGGAAAATTTGTGGCCCTTGATGACCTAGGTTTCCTCTCTTTATATAGACTCTCGGATTCCCGTCATCAAATTTTGGGCTTCAGTAAAACGGGCTTTTCTTGGCCGTCCGGACTCCGATTTGGACGAATTTTATATCCAGAAGCATCCTCTCAAAATTCCCCACAACTTTCGCAAGTAGGTTTTTTCCGTTTGACGTCTTCTTCGGGACGGAACGTGACCATCTTCTAAAAACGTTCTCAGACAGATTTCAGGAAAGTCAGAGTCCTACTCCAATACGACTCCTTTAGCGTTTTTGTCAATTTCCAAGTAATTCCTACACAATAAAGTGCAAAACAAGAACATTGTGCACTTTTGCAACCATTAGTAGGTTAGTCCAATAAATGCCTAAAAAGATAGAAAACTTTGATATAAACATGAGACAATGATGCAAAACAAGCATGTCACAAGCAAAAATTATGGATACGTTTGGGACGTATCACACCCCCAAGGACAAGTTCTTCGAGAAGGTCATCAATCCCTACCTCGCGCAGGTGCTTCATCATCCTCAATCCATTGAGCTGCGTGAAGGGGTGCTGCACATCCACGATGTTGAGGGACCAAGGAGGACGGAAGCATGGAGACGAGACTTGAAGCAACGGAGCAACAAGTTTTCAAGTGCCAAGGTATGGTGGAATGAGGACTCAAAGCCAACCACATGATGATCACGTATATTGCCAACAACCACAAGCTGGACGCCAAGATCTTTGGGGAAGCCATCTCCAAGCTCCAATATAAAATCGAGCACCTCCAGGCACAGATCTATGACCTGCAAAACCAAAACTGTGAGTATGAATATAGATTCAAGAAGATGAGTTTGGCTGCAGATTTGAGGATCTTGGAGACTCGCTCATCCTTCTACGATGGTGAGCCCATGCCTTGGAAGATGGACGACAAGCCTACATCATCAACAACCCCATCGTCACCACCTCCGAAGAAGGAGACATAATCACATGGGTATGGGCACTCCCCTTGGCAATTGCCCAGTTTGGGGGAGTTGCCCCGGTATCGTATCACCATCACACTCCTATCTTCACCATTTTTCTTAGTCCGATCCTTTTGGTAATACCTTGCTCTAGTAGAATAAAGTCAGCATGATCTAGTTGTGAGCTTTTGCTTTATGATCTTTACCTTTGTAATCGAATCTGTGAGCTACATAATAAAGATTAGTGTTGAGTCAAGGGCTTGATTTCCTCACTATGGTCATGATAGAATAAAATAAAATATAATAAGTATCATAGAGATCATATTGATCTTATGGAAGGTAATGACTTCACATATAAAGAGTATGATGAATAAAAGTTGTTGAGAGTTGACAAACATTGTTTTGGTCATCGTTGCAATTAATAGGAAGTAATAAAGAAAGAGAGGTTTCACATACAAATATACTATCTTGGACATCTTTTATGATTGTGAGCACTCATTAAAATATGACATGCTAAAGAGGTGATGTTGGACAAGGAAGACATCATAATGGGTTATGTTTTCTTATATCCAAAATAAAGTATATTGTCATGGATCATCCAACATGTTGAGCTTTCCTTTCCCCCTAATGCTAGCCAAAACTCCTTGCATCAAGTAGAGATACTACTTGTGCTTCCATACATCCTTAAACCCAGTTTTGCCATGAGAGTCCACCATACCTACCTATGGATTGAATAAGATCCTTCAAGTAAGTTTTCATTGTTGCAAAATCTCTAAAATTTGTATGATTTATTAGTGTGGAGGAAATAAGCTTCATACGATCTTGTGATATGGAATTAATAAAAGCGACGGATTGCATAAGCAAGGTCCCTATCACAAGTGGCAATATAAAGTGACGTTCTTTTGCGCTAAGACTTTGTGCATCTAACCATAAAAGCACATGACAACCTCTGCTTCCCTCTGCGAAGGGCCTATCTATTATTCTTGCCTTATGAGAGTCATGGTGAAAATCACCCTTCCTTTTTACATTTTATCCTTTGGCAAGCACATTTTGTTGGAAAGATCCTAACATATATACCCAATTGGATGTAAGTTATCATGGTCTAATACTGTTGACATTACCCTTGAGGTAAAAGGTTGGGAGGCAATACCATAAGCCCCTATCTTTCTCTGTGTCTGATTAAAACTCCATACCCATAAGTATTGCGTGAGTGTGAACAATTGTGAAATACTAGATGATAGTTGAGTATGTGGACTTGTTGAAAAGCTCTTATATTGACTCTTTCCGATGTTATGATAAATTGCAATTGCTTCAATGACTAAGATCACAGTTTGTTGGTTTTCAATGAAGTTTCTGATTCATACTTGACATTGTAAATAGCTTGTTACTTTAGCATAAGAGTCATATGACAATATATATATATGTGTTGTTGTATAAGAATGATCATGAGCCCTCATGTCCATATTTTTTTATCGACGCCTCTAGCTCTAAACATGTGGACATATTTTTCGATATCGGCTTTCGCTTGAGGACAAGCGAGGTCTAAGCTAGGGGGAGTTGATACGTCCATTTTGCATCATGCTTTTATGTTGATATTTATTGCATTATGGGCTGTTATTACATGTTATGTCACAATACTTATGCCTTTTCTATCTTATTTCACAAGGTTTACATGAAGAGGGAGAATACCGGCAGCTGGAATTATGGGCTGGAAAAGGAACACACATTGGAGACCTATTCTGCACAACTCAAAAAGCTCCAAACTCCACGAAACACCGTTTCAGAAAATATAAAAAATATCTGGCGAAAGAGATATGCCAGGGGGGCCACCACCTATCCACGAGCCCCCCCCCCCCTCTGGGCGCGCCCCCTGCCTCGTGGGCTAGCCGATGACCCCCCGATGCCCATCTTCTCCTATATGAGGTGTTTTGACCTGGAAAAAATCAGAAGGAGGCTTTCGGAACCAGACGCCGCCGTCTCGAGGCGGAACCTTGGCGCAACCAATCTAGAGCTCCGGCGGAGCTGTTATGCCAGGGATACTTCCCTCTGGGAGGGGGAAATTGTCACCACCGTCATCACCAACAACTCTCCCATCTTGGTGATACTTATCTTCATCAACATCTTCACCAGCACCATCTCCTCTCAAACCCTAGTTCATCTCTTGTATCCAATCTTCGTATCAAAACCTCAGATTGGTACCTGTAGGTTGCTAGTAGTGTTGATTACTCCTTGTAGTTGATGCTAGTTGGTTTACATGGTGGAAGATCATATGTTCAGATCCATTATGCATATTAATACCCCTCTGATCATGAACAATATTATGTCTTGTGAGTAGTTACTTTTGTTCCTGAGGAGATGGGAGAAGTCTTGCTATAAGTAGTCATGTGAATTTGGTATTCGTTCGATATTTTGATGAGATGTATGTTGTCTCTCCTCTAGTGGTGTCATGTGAACGTCGACTACATGACACTTTGTTGGGGAACGTAGCAGAATTCCAAAACATTCCTACGCTTCACCAAGATAAATCTAAGGAGTCATCTAGCAACGAGCATAACGGAGTGCATCTACATACCCTTTGTAGATCGCGAGCGGAAGCGTTCAAGAGAACGTGGATGATGGAGTCGTACTCGTCGTGATCGCTATCACCGATGATCCCAGTGCCGAACGGACGGCACCTCCGCGTTCAAAACACGTACGGTGCTGCGACGTCTCCTCCTTATTGATCCAGCAAGGGGGAGGAGAGGTTGATGGAGATCCAGCAGCACGACGACGTGGTGGTGGATGCAATGGGAAAAGCTGCACGGCTTCGCCAAGAACCTGCGGGAGGAGGGAGAGGTGTAACGGGTGGGGAGAGGCGCCAGGGGCTGAGGTGCGGCTGTCCTCTCCCCCCACTATATATAGGGGCCAGGGGGGCGCCGACCCTAGGAGATGGGATCTCCTAGGGGGGGTGGCGGCCAAGGGGGTGGCTTGCCCCCCAAGCCAAGGGGGGCGCCCCCCACCCCTAGGGCTCCCAACCCTAGGCGCAGGGGGGAGGCCCAAGGGGGTGCGCCAGACCACTATGGGCTGGTCCCTCTACCCCTACGGCCCATGGGGCCCTCCGGGATGGGTGGCCCCACCCGGTGGACCCCCGGGACCCTCCCGGTGGTCCCGGTACACTACAGGTGACCCCCGGAACTCTCCCTATGGCCGAAACTGGACTTACTATATATAATTCTTTGCCTCCGGACAATTTCGGAACTCCTCGTGACGTCCGAGATCTCATCCGGGACTCCGAACAACATTCGGGTTACCATGTGTATATATCTCTACAACCCTAGCGTCACCGAACCTTAAGTGTGTAGACCCTGCGGGTTCGGGAGACACGTAGACATGACCGAGACGACTCTCCGTTCAATAACCAACAGCGGGATCTGGATACCCATGTTGGTTCCCACGTGTTCCTCGATGATCTCATCGGATGAACCACGATGTCAAGGATTCACTCAATCCCATATGCAATTCCCTTTGTCTATCGGTACGGTACTTGCCCGAGGTTCAATCTCGTTATGGCAAGTCTCTTTACTCGTTCCATAATCTATCATCCCGTGACTAACTCCTTAGTCACATTGAGCTCATTATGATGATGGCTTACCGAGTGGGCCCAGAGATACCTCTCCGTCATACGGAGTGACAAATCCTAGTCTCGGTTCATGCCAATCCATTATGATGATGCCTTACCGAGTGGGCCCAGAGATACCACTCCGTCATACGGAGTGACAAATCCCAGTCTCGGTTCATGCCAACCCAACAGATACTTTCGGAGATACCCGTTGCGTACCTTTATAGCCACCGAGTTACTTTGTGACGTTTGGCACACCCAAAGTATTCCTACGGTATCCGGGAGTTACACAACCTCATGGTCTAAGGAACAAATACTTGACATTGGAAAAGCTTTAGCATTACGAACTAGACAATCTTGTGCTAGGCTTAGGATTGGGTCTTGTCCATCACATCATTCTCCTAATGATGTGATCCCGTTATCAATGACATCCAATGTCCATGGCCAGGAAACCGTGACCATCTGTTGATCAACGAGCTTGTAACTAGAGGCTTACCAGGGACACGTTGTGGTCTATGTATTCACACATGTATCACTATTTCCGTATAATACAATTCAAGCATGAATAACAGAAAATTATCATGAACAAGGAAATATAATAAGAACCATTTTATTATTGCCTCTAGGGCATATTTCCAACACACTCAACCATTGTTTGGGCCTAGAGGAAGGCACTTGGAAGTAATAAGTAGATGATGGGTTGCTAGAGTGACAGAAGCTTAAACCCTAGTTTATGCGTTGCTTCGTAAGGGGCTGATTTGGATCCATATGTTTCATGCTATGGTTAGGTTTACCTTAATACTTCTTTTGTAGTTGTGGATGCTTGCAATAGCGGTTAATCATAAGTGGGATGCTTGTCCAAGTAAGGTCAGCACCCAAGCACCGGTCCACCCACATACCAAATTATCAAAGTAACGAACGCGAATCATATGAACGTGATGAAAACTAGCTTGACGATAATTCCCATGTGTCCTCGGGAGCGTTTTCCTTCATATAATAGTTTGTCCAGGCTTGTCCTTTACTAAAAAAAGGATTGGGCCATCTTGCTGCACCTTATGTACTTTTACTATTTGTCACTTGCTACCAATTACCTTATCACAAAACTATCTGTTATCGACAATTTCAGTGCTTGCAGAAAATACCTTACTAAAAACTGCCTATCGTTTCCTTCTGCACCTCGTTGGGTTCGACACTCTTACTTATCGAAAGGACTACGATAGATCCCCTACACTTGTGGGTCATCACTGTTCTGAAGCAGAAGTGTGGAAAAGGATAGTAACATTGCCCCTTCTCTCTTTTTCTCTCAATTTTTATTCCTTTTTTTAATTATTTTTATTTTGGGCTCTTTGGCCTCTTTTTTGGGTGGGCTTCTTTGGCCTCTTTTATTTATTTGCGCTTCATTGACCTCTTTTATGTTTTATAACATCACATGGGACAATGTTCTAATAATGATGATCATCACACTTTTATTTACTTACAACTCGATATTAAAACTCACTGCTAGAACAAAGATATAACTATATATGAATGCCTCCGACGGTTTACCGGGATGTACAATGACCAATAGTGACATGTATGAAAAAGTTATAACTCTATGTCAACTATATGATCATGCAAAGCAGTATGACAATGATGAAGCGTGTCATAATAAACGGAACGATGGAGTTACATGGCAATATATCACGGAATGGCTATGGAAATGCCATAATTGGAAGGTATGGTGGTTGTTTTGAGGAAGGTATAAGGAGGGTTTTATGCACCGGTGAAAGTTGCTCGGCACTAGAGTGGCTAGCAAGGTGGAAGGGTGAGAGTGCATATAATCCATGGACTCACATTAGTCATAAAGAACTCACATACTTATTGCAAAAAATCTACTTAGCCCTCAAAGAAAAGCACTATGATGCATGCCCCTAGGGGGGAGGTTGGTAGGAGTTAACCATCGCGCGCCCCCGACCTTCCCGCAAAGAGGAAACAGTCAAGATACAATGCGCGCCAATTTGGTTACATAGGCCATACATGCAGGCTTTGGGAATCACAAACCTTAACACAATTATTTCTTTAACCTCACAAACTACCACTAGCATGACTCTAATATTACCATCTTAACATCTCAAAACAATTACAAGGAGTTAAACTTCACATAATATTTGATGCTCTCTATATGAAAGTTTTTATTATATCTCCTTTGGATGTCTATCATATTAGGACCAATTTCATAACCCGGGAAAATTACAATTTTGTTTAGAGACTGTCAAAATAATAAAAGTGAAGCAGGAGAGTTCATCAATGTCACATCCCTAGCTTCTGGTATTGCACTAGGCTAGCCTCATGTGTGCATCATGTTTAATCTTGAAAGAAACTTGAAATGGGGATTGCCTAAACCCTAGCAGTAAAGTAATTCAACTAGGGTCAATTAAAATTTTTTCAATGAACCCAAAATGCCCTTTGGAAAAGTTCATCATTTATGGATTGATTAAAAACCTCTGCCAAAAATGTTGCACATATTTCTAGGACCATTCTGGATTTTTGAATTAAATCATATCTTACTTGCATTTGGGCATTTAAATTTTATATATTATTTTAAATGCTCAAATAATCATAAGATAAAATGTTTACTGTTGGGTTTATTCTAAACAGTAGCCATGCTTGGTTTCATGATTTTTGAGTGTGCCTAAGTATTTTTAATAAAGCCCAGAACAAAGTAAAAAAAATAGAAAACAGAAACAGAATTAAAATAGAAGGAAACGCTTACCTGTCCAGCCTGGCCGGCCCGGTACTGTGCGGCCCAGCCCACAGCGCGGTGCCAGTCACCCTCAACCTCCCGCCAGGAGGATGAGAAGCGTGTGGCCGCGGCACGCCAGCACGCGCGAGCCACCTCCTGCCTGCTTGCTGCCTCCCCGACGTCGCTACGGACGCCACGCACACCCTGGAACCCCCTCGACCTCTCCCCGCGTTTCTTTTCCCTCCTCTGTCTCTCTCCCCCGCTTCCCTCGAATGCGACCGAACGGAGTCGTCGCTGCCGCTCGTCACCACCGCGGCCACCATCGCCCCCTCGCTGCAGCGCCATGCCCGAGAGCTCCGCCGCGTCCTCCTGGTCCTCTCCACCGAGCTACGGGACGCCGGGAGGCTCTGCTTCGCCGTCACCGCGCTCATCCTGAACCTTCGGCCATCGACGGCCTCGCCGTCGATTCGGCACCACCAGGACCTCCCCGGGCTCGATGACCTCCTCTTCGGCATCGCTGTGTGCTCCTGCTCCGAACCCCTCTCTTCCCCGCCTCTTTTGCACCGCGTAGCCCCAGCTCCACCGGAGCCGAGAGCTCCCGCCCGCCGGCCATGTCGCCGCCGCGGACATGGCTTGTTTCATCCGCGTCCGAGCACGTAGTTGAACTCCTGGAGCTCCCAGGAGCCTGTAGATCACCTCAGCTAGCCTCTCCGCGCACTGCAGCCTCGCGCACGACCGAGCCCGTACTCCGGCCGCCGCCTCGCTCGTCGCTGGCGCTGTTTCCGGCCACCTCAGGTCGTACAGCTTGCACCGTTGGATGCGGCCGAGTGCCAGCTTTCCAACGGGACTAACCGCGCCCGAAACCACCCCTTGTACGCGAAATGCGAGCCACTCCGGCGAGACATCGCCGCGGATTGTGGTCGCCGGCGAGTCACTCCGGCGGGTACACTTTAATTAGTGCTTATGACCCCCCCCCCCCCCTGGGTCGATGACAGGTGGACCCAGGGCCCTACAAAATTAGTTTAGTTACTAAACCAAATTTATTTAACCACCGAGACACTGACATGTGGGCCCCTATGCCTATTTAGTTTAGTTTAATCTTCTGTTAAGTTTAGTTAAGACTGTTGAACTGCTGTGTCACTGACGTGTGGACCCCACACGTCAGGTTTGACCCAAACAGCCCCTGTTGACCTGCTGATGTCAGCATGTGGTCATGCTGACGCAGTAAAGTGTTTCTGGATTTTAAAATAAATCTTAAATGATTTATTTATTTCAGGAAATAGCCAAAACTTCTAAAAATCATATAAAATCAACCGTAGCTCAGATGAAAATAATTTATATATGAAAAATGATCAGAAAAATCCAAGGAATCTGTTTATGGCATTTCCATGCATGTTTGAACAAGTTAAACCTGCTGATTAGGTCAAATCAATTAAACGGCATTTAAATAATCACATATGGAGTTTGAATTTGAACCTTTGGTTCAAACCAACTTCATTTAACATGGTTGCTAGTTGCATTAGCTCAATTAACAGCATATTTCCATATCATGATCATGCATCATATTGTCGCATTGCATTGATTGTGTTCTCTCTTGTTTGCCGGTGCTTGTCCCCTTTCAGTAGACGTGTTCCGACGATGTGTTCGATGACACCGATGAAGACCCAATGTTATCTTCAGAAGTGCTAGGCAAGCAAAACCCCATTGAGCATTCCGATACAATCCCACTCTCTCGCTCTTGCTCTCTTTTACTGCATTAGGACAACAACGCTTGAATTGTTACCTGCTGCGGTAGTTGAACCCCTTTCCACTTCATGACTCGTCATTGCCACAGTAAATAGTTGAAACCCACTAGTATGAGTAGGAGTTGTTTGAGCCATGTTGTGCCTACTCATTGATGCTTTCTGGTTATGCCTGCTATTGCTTAGAGTTGTGTCAGGTCTGATTCATCGGGGATGAATTGGAATGTGATGAACATGTCCTACTGTGTGTGAGCTAAGTGTGTGAACACGATTTGGTAAAGGTAGCGATGAGAGGCCATGTAGGAGTACATGGTGGGTTGTCTCATTGAAACCGTCCTCAGGAACTGAGTTATGTGTTGGTTGATTCATGAAACAGCTACTACCACACACTGGGCCCTGAAATATGACCCCGCTCGACTTATTGACTGCCCTTGTTCTCTGTCCAGGAGTTGCAACTAGTTTCTGGTGTTTGTAGTTTACTGGAGGTCGTGCGCAGTGCTGACCCTCGGGGTGGGCTGTGCACGGCAGGTACGTGGCATGGTGTACCGGTCGCCCATTTGGTGACGCGGGAACCCTGTACACATCGTTTGGGGCCGTGAGCGACACCCCGGCCGGATCTCCCCACGGATGGAACCCAAATAGGCGATAAACCTGGACGAGAGTCTTGAGTGGTTGGTTAGGTCGTGGTCTACACCCACGTCGGCTTTCGCTTGAAGTCTGCCGAGCACAAGTCGTGTGCAGACGCTAAGTGGTCGAAACATGTGTGAAGAAGTACACCCCTGCAGGGTTATATATAATCTATTTGAATAGCCATGTCCGCGGAATAGGACTTCTGGGTTGCCTATAACAGTTCATAGACAAGTGAAAGTGGATACTCTAAAACACGCAAGATAAGCGTGAGTGCTATGGATGGCCTTCTCGTAGGGAGACGGGAGCGGATCCATAGTGGTGTATTGATTGGTGAATATGTGGACTCGTGTGCGCCACCTCAAAAGAGTTACTTGCAGTCGTAGTTTAGGATAGCCACTGAGTCAAAGCTGGCTTGCTGCAGTCAAACTCCACCACCCCCTTTGTTGATACTGATGCATATGTAGCTAGTTCTGATGTAAGTCTTGCTGAGTACCTTTGTACTCATCTTTGCTTAATTTATGTTTTTGGAGAGAGACCTCAGTCTCGCTAGTGGTTCCGCGTGGACTTCGACGTTTAGCTTGTTACCTCAGCTACGATCTTGTACCCTTGTAGGATCTTGTAGATAGTCAGGCTTCCTAGCCTTTTTCATTTGTAGTTGTCTGTACCCAGACATGTTATGCTTCCGTTGCCTGTATGCTCTGTATGTTGGGTCATGTGACCTCTGTTTGTAATAAATGCTATGATGGCTCTTCTGGGCCTTTATCTATATGAGTTGTTGAGTTATGTTGTGATGCCATGTTGCACAGCACATACTTGCATGTTATGCGTACGTGTAATGTGTATTGCTATGTGTGGGATCCGACACCTAGTTGTTTAACTTTGGTAGCCTATCTTACAGGGAAATGTCTCCTAGTGCTTCCACCAAGCCTTGTTAGCTCGCTACTGCTCCGGAACACTTAGGCTGGTCGGCATGTGTCCTTCTTCGTTCCTGTGTCTGTCCCTTAGGGGAAATGTCACGCGTTGTGCCTTTAAGTCCTTGTAGCTTGCTACGACTTGGGTTCATACGTTGATGACCGACACGTTCGTTGCTGGGTCATGTATGCCTGTCTTTGTAATTTAGTGCCACTTTTGGTTTATAACTAGTCATGTCGGCCCGGGTTCTCTGTCATACGGATGCTAGTGACACTATCATATACGTGTGCCAAAATGCACAAACGGTCCCGGGCCAGGTAAGGTGGCACCCGTGGGGATACCGTGCGTGAGGCCGCAAAGTGATATGATGTGTTACAGGCTAGACCTGTGTGACTTAGGATCGGGGTCCTGACAATCAATTTCTATAAAATAAAAACATTGCCGTGATCTAAAAAGGTATAAGTGAAGCACTAGAGCAACTGATAAACTACTCCAAAAAGATATAAGTGAAGATCAATGAGTAGTCAAATAATTAAATAGCTATGAGAAGGCCCTCTCTCATTTAGGAATTTAAGATCTTAGTACTTTATTCAAACAACAAGCAAAACAAAATAAAATGACATTGCAATGATAGCACATATCATGTGAAGAAGCAAAAGCTTAGGCTAAATCGATACTAATCGATAATTGTTGATGAAAAAAGGTGGGATGCCTACCGGGACATCCCCAAGCTTAGGTGCTTGGGACTTCTTGAAATTTTATCTTGGGATGCCTTGGGAATCCCCAATCTTGAGCTTTTGTGTCTCCTTAATTCCTATCATGTCGCGGCTTCCCTAAATCTCAAAAAACTTCATCCACACAAAACTCAACAAGAACTGGTGAGATAAGTTAGTATAAATCAACTCAAAACGTTAACATTCCATACTGTAGAAATTTACTAAAATTATTATTCAACATTGCATACTAAATACCTTTTCATATTTTAATACTCTTATCCTCAAATAGAATCATTAAACATGCAAACATATGCAAACAATGCAAACATAACAACAATCTGTCTAAACAAAACAGTCTGTAAAGAGTGGAATTGTTCTCATACTTCCCTTGCTCCAAAAATTCTAAAAAATTACCACGTTACAGAGAACTTATTCATCCTAACTTTGTAAAATTTTCAAGATTTTATCACGATCTGACTATCCATAAGAATTGAAACAATGATAGAAAACTTTCTATATTGAAAGAACAAACATATATACTTGCAAAATAAGCATGGTAAAGGCAATAATTGTCTTTTTTTATTTAAACAAAAGATACTAAAACTTATTGTAAATAACAGCAAGCAAATCTATACAAAAGAAAATTACACTCCAAGCAAAACACATATCATGTGGTGAATCAAAATATAGCATAATGTAAATTTACCGATAGACGAAGACGAAAGAGGGGATGCCATCCGAGGCATCCCCAAGCTTAGGTGCTTGGTTGTCCTTGAATATTACCTTGGGGAGCCTTGGGCATCCCCAAGCTTAGGCTCTTGACGCTCCTTATTCCATAGTCCATCAAATCTTTACCCAAAACATGAAAACTTCATAACACAAAACTCAACAGAAAATCTTATGAGCTCCATTAGTATAAGAGATAAAATCACCACTTAGGTACTGTTTTGAACTCATTCTAAATTCATATTGGTGTTACATCTACTGTATTACAACTTCTCCATGGTTCATACCCTCCGATACTAAGGTTTCATCAAAACCGGCAAACAACACATGGAAAATAGAATCTGTTAAAAACAGAACAGTCTAGTAATCTGAAAACTTCACATACTTCTGGAACTATAAAAATTCCAAAAAATTCGGACAACGTAGGAAATTTGTACATAAATCATGTGTAAAAACTTCAGCTAATTATCACGTTCCAGTGATTTATTGAATTATCTGCACTGGACATAAAACTTTCTGTTTTCGCACAGAATCAAGTCAACTATTAACCACACTACCCCAAAGGCTTTACTTGGCACTTTATTGAAACAAAAGCTATAAAACATGATTAATACAGTAGCTTAATCATGTGAACACACAAAAAAAGTATGTAAAAGTATTGGATTGTCTCCCAACAAGCACTTTTCTTTAATGCCTTTTTAGCTAGGAATGAAGATTTCAATGATGCCGACATAGAAGTAGAGATTTGAAAACCAAAAAGAGCATCATGAATCACATGGTAAGAACATTTAAGTCTAACCCACTTCCTATGCATAGGGATTTTGTGAGCAAACAATTTATGGGAGCTGGAATCAACTAGCATAGGAAGGCAAAACAAGCATGACTTCGAAATTTTGAACACATGGAGAGGAAGCTTAATATTATTGAAAAACTTAAAAGCATATGTTCCCCTCTCCCAATAATTTTCAGTAGCATCATGCATGAATTCAACAATATATCTGTCACATAAAGCACTCTTTTTATGATGCATAAGCATAGAATTTTTATTACTCTCCACATAGGCAAAATTCTTCTCATTCAAAGTAGTGGGAGGAGCAAATTCAACAAAATAACTATCATGAGATACTTGAGAAAAATCACGAAGACAAGTTTCATGGTTATTAGTATTCTTTACCACATAGGTGTCATCACAATAATCATCATAAATAGGAGGCATGCTTTCATCATAATAAATTTGCTCATCAAAACTTGGGGGACTAAAAATATCATCTTCATTAAACATAGCATACCCAAGCTTGTGGCTTTGCATATAATTAGCATCACGGATATTCAAAGAATTCATACTAACAACAGTGCAATCTTCCTCACCATTCAAAGATTTTATGCCAAATATTTTATGAACTTGTTCCTCTAAGACTTGAGCACAATTTTCCTTACCATCATTTTCACAAAAGACATTAAAAAGATCAAGCATATGAGGCAACCTAAATTGCATTTTTTTGTATTTTTAATTTTTTGGAACAAACTAGTGATAAAAGAAGAAACTAAAAGATTCAATTGCAAGATATAAAGATATACCTTCATGCACTCACCTCCCCGGCAACGACACCAGAAAAGAGCTTGATGTCTACTACACAACCTTCTTCTTGTAGACTCGTGTTGGGCCTCCAAGCACAGAGTTTTGTAAGACATTAGAAATTTTCCCTCAAGTGGATGACCTAAGGTTTATTAATCCGTGGGAAGCGAAGGATGAATATGGTCTCTCTCAAGCAACTCTGCAACCAAATAACAAAGAGTCTCTTGTGTCCCCAACACACCCAATACAATGGTAAATTGTATAGGTGCACTAGTTCGGCGAAGAGATGGTGATACAAGTGTAATATGGATGGTAGATATAGGTTTTTGTAATTTGAAAGTACAAAAACAACAAGGTAACTAATGATAAAATTGAGCACAAATGGTATTCCAATGCTAGGAAACAAGGCCTAGGGTTCATACTTTCACTAGTGCAAGTTCTCTCAACAATGATAACATAATTAGATCATATAAGAATCCCTCAACGTGCAACAAAGAGTCACTCCAAAGTCACTAATAGCGGAGAACAAACTAAGAGATTATTGTAGGGTACGAAACCACCTCAAAGTTATTTTTTCTGATCAGTGTATTGGGCTATTCCTATAAGTATCACAAACAATCCTAGAGTTCGTACTAAAATAACACCTTAAGACACACATGAACCCAAAACCCTAATGTCACCTAGATACTCCATTGTCACCACAAGTATCTGTGGGTTTGATGTTACTATATGCATCCCACAATCTCAGATTCATCTATTCAAACCAACACAAAGAACCTCAAAGAGTGCCCCGAAGTTTCTACCGGGGAGTCAAGACGAAAACGTGTGCCAACCCCTATGTATAAGTTCACAAGTTCACTGAACCCGCAAGTTGATCATCAAAATATACATCAAGTGGATCACGTGAATATCCCATTGTCACCACAGATAAGCACATGCAAGACATAAATCAAGTGTTCTCAAATCCATAAAGACTCAATCCGATAAGATAACTTCAAAGGGAAAACTCAATCCATTACAAGAATGTAGAGGGGGAGAAACATCATAAGATCCAACTATAATAGCAAATCTCGGGATACATCAAGATCGTGCCAAATCAAGAACACGAGAGAGAGAGAGAGAGAGAGAGAGAGAGAGAGAGAGAGAGAGAGAGAGAGAAAGAGAGAGAGAGATCAAACACATAGCTACTGGTACATACCCTCAGTTCCGAGGGTGAACTACTCCCTCCGCATCATGGAAATCGTCGGGATGATGAAGATGGCCATCGGTGATGGTTTCCCCCTCCGACAGGGTGCCGGAACGGGCTCCCGATTGGTTCTTCATGCCTACAGAGGTTTTCGGCGGCGGAACTCCCGATTTAGGTTTATTTCTGGTGGGTTTCGGTATTTATAAGAACTTTTGGCGTCGAGAACAAGTCAAGGGGGTCCACTAGTCAACCACAAGGTAGGGGGAACGCCCTTGGGGGGGTCGCTCCCTCCACCCTTGTGGATGACTCGTGGCTCTTCTGGCCCAACTCTTTTGTTTCGGGGGCTTCTTCTGGTCCGTAAAAAATCACCGTAAAGTTTCGTTCCGTTTGGACTCTGTTTGATATTCCTTTTCTGCAAAACTCAAAAACAAGGAAAAAACAGAAACTAGCACTGGGCTCTAGGTCAATAGGTTAGTCACAATAATCATATAAAATAACATATAAATGCATATAAAACATCCAAAGAAGGATAATATAATAGCATGGAACAATAAAAAATTGTAAATACGTTGGAGACGTATCAGTGAGCAAGTGTGATGGTTGTCAAAAATTTTCTCGACGACTTCATGAGTCGGCTCAAGAATTGAGGATGATTCCAATTACTTGGCGATTTGCAGTCTGGGGGCTTGATATGATTGGGCCTTTTAAAGGGTCTAAGGACAAAAAGACCCACCTCTTGGTGGCAGTTGATAAATTTACCAAGTGGGTTGAGGCAGAGCCGGTCACTACTAGAAAAATAGCTATAGCCAATATGAACACTAATGACGCACTATACATGTGGTGCGCCATTACTAAATAGTAATGGCGCACCATGTGTAGGTGCGCCATTAATAACCAAAACAGTAATGACGCACTAGGTGAAAAGTGCGCCATTACTAAGTTTGACCAAAGTTTGACCCAGTCATACACATACTAATGACGCACTTTGTATAGGTGCGCCATTACTAAGTTGACATAGTAATGGCGCACCTTTACAAAGTGCGCCATAACTATGTGTATGACTGGGTCAAACCTTGGTCAAACTTAGTAATGGCGCATTTTTCATAAGTGCGCTATTACTATGTCAAACATAGTAATGGCGCATCTATACAAAGTGCGCCATTACTAACTTTGACCAAGGTTTGACCTAGTCATATACATAGTAATGGCGCACTTTGTGAACGTACCCCGTTGAAGATTTTTAGAATCCCCAAAAACCTAACAGAATAAAAGATACTGGGCATTTAATATCTAGAGGCGGGCAAAATTGAAAAAAATTGAACTTAGTAATGGCGCACCATTTGCTAGGTGCGCCACTAGTAACAGAAAAAAAATGTTTCAATTTTTTTTGGAAAAAATGTTCAAAATATGATACGTAATATGACCGGGAAGTTTGTATTTTTTTTGTCAAAATTTCATCACACTCATGAACATGAATAAAGTCCTAGACATCAACAAGGTTTAATAGGATTGATATGATAGATATATCAACAAGTGCCTGTTAAGTGAGTTGGTGCTGGGATTGGATAGAACTGAGAAGTTAAGCGTGCTCGGGCTAGAGTAGTGTGAAGATGGGTGACCTTCTGGGAAGGTTGACCACGGAGTGCGATTTGACTTGAGATTAAGCATATTGACCCGAGATTAAGCCATAGTGATGCGAGATTAAGAAAAAAAATCAAATTTTTTTTTTGAAAAAAATAGTGGGTTAGCAAGTGTGATGCAGCAACAGTGGTTCAATTCATAAAGAAAGTACTTTTCCGTTTCGGTTTTCCTTATAGTATCATAACTTATAATGGTACCGATCTGTCTAAACGTGCTATGAGAGAGTTCTGTCAAAGAGAGCATGTTCGCCTTGATGTTTCCTCGGAGGCTCATCCACAATCTAATGGACAAGCCGAGAGAACGAATCAAGAAATCCTGAAAGGTATAAAACCCAGGCTTATGGTCCCTTTGCAAAGGACTCCGGGTTGTTGGGTTGCGAATTACCCTTAGTACTTTGGAGAATCAACACCACTCTCAACAGGTTACACGGCCTTTTTTATGGTCTATGGAGCAGAGGCGATTCTCCCAAGTGATACTCGTCACGACTCGCCTCGTGTGGCGGCTTATGTAGAGACTGTTGATGAGATAGCACGTCAAGATGCACTTGATGTGTTGGATGAGGAGTGTGACACTGCGGCGGCTCATTCGGTGATATACTAGCAAGATCTGTGTCGCTATCATAGCCGTAGGGTCAAGCCTCAGACCTTTCAAGAAGGTGATTTAGTGCTCCGGTTAATCCAACATCAAACAGATATGCACAAGCTATCCCCACCTTAGGAAGGATCCTTTGTCCTTAGCAAGAATCTTAACAACGGGTCATACTACCTCATTGATATTCGAGAACACAAGGATTCATGTACTTCAGAAGAAGAGACCCGCCGGCCCTAGAACATCGCTCATCTTCGGACTTATTATACATGAGTAATCAGCTCTTGTAATTGTACATACATCTATCAATGTATATATTATGACCAAATTAATAAAGCCGGCATACCCTGATAATTCAGGGCCTCTGTCATTTCATTTCAAAAGCTCTGAGTCTTTATTATTTGTTTAGAAGGTCACTTGCGGGCTTCAAATCCAACGGGTTTAAGCTTCACACCCTCTTGTCTAAGCATAAAACGTCGAAATTCCGGGTTATCATGCCTGTATGCAACATGCTACTCCATCAGGTAATCCTGAATGACCCGTCATACTCTTAATATTCAATCTTTTCAGTAAGACCCTGAACTCTTTAAGTTAAAACGGCGGTTTTCCATGTGAGGGCCGGCTGACGGATAGCGAGGATACACCTAGGCTAGCAAGTTGTCTTCATTGAAACTTGGTTAAACCTACATGTTTGCAAGATGCTACTCTGAACCCCATGTACTCTCGATAAGTCAATCCATATGGACCCTGAACTTATCTAGGTTAAAACATCGATTGGGTCATGTGATAGCCAGCTTACGGAAAGCGAGGATACTCCAGTGGTTATCATGCTAGTTTCATTGAAGTAACATTCAAAATTGGAATTTGGCTTGGCAGCCTTTGAAGGCTTCGTTTTTTCTAGACTTCTGTTTTTCCTACAATATCTTGGATTTATATACCGCTTTTTCTGTTACCGTATGGTTTTCACAATTCAGGCCAGGTAGCCCTCAATATGTCTCATATTTGAGCATCTATGGGTTTCATAACCTGCCCTGATAAGCGGACTATAAGTCACCAGGATATTTTCCTTGAGCAATCAAAATTATGATATTTAAAATCTCCAGACAATCATTATAAAATGAATTACCATGATATCGATCCACATGTATGTTTTTTCCATAATTATATATTAAGGATTTCGTAACACGCCATGTTATTTCGACTTCAAGTCGCTAGAACATTTCTTGCACAAACGGCCTTCATATTAGTCTATACAATATTTCAAAGACTATTATATCAGAGTTAATTGCTTGCCTTGGCTTAAACCGCCAGGGCGTATGTTGATTACCTTGTCTGCAAAAAGATATGAAAACATTGATGACGATGACAAGGAACAACGGTGAATCATATAACGATTATATTGGCGGCTTAACAGTTATACGGGTAAATATGCACGATGGCATAATAGATCATTGTTTGCAAACCTAGGCTATTACAAGGACACAATGGACCTACATAATGGGAACAAAGTGTTTTTCAGCACATTGTGCTTCTGCCCTGATTTAAGAGCCGCCCAGTATCAGTTGCCTTCATCACAGCGGATTGATGACTCCGGGTCATCCCGCCCAAGCTCTTCCTCTTTGCCCATCTAGAGGTTAGGTGACGTCTAGTCGATACCAGTTAAGGCTTCGAATTCAACTTCATCATTGCTAATTGCGGATGGATCAACATCAGGAGCAAAGGAATTCTTACGTGTTGGAGGAGTGAGATCCACGACGTCATAAGCCGACGCTTTAACTTTGGCATTCTCCATGGTATACACTGCCTGTTACCTGGATAAATCAGTTTCCTTGGCCAGCTTGCACGCCAAGGGATGCATCTCCTTTACACACTTTGCAAAGTCCATTTGATCAAAGGGAGACCCATCTTCTTTCAAGCTAGGACAGCGAGCGGCCATCTTCGCCGAGTCAAATTCTTCTTGCCACGCTTTGGCTCGGGTAAGAACCGTAATGGCACCAGCGCGGGTGGCTGGTCGTTTTATCTCTTCTATTTTTGGAGGCATTATAGACAGTTTCGCTAGCACTTCCCTAGGAAGGGTAGGCGGATGTTTGCCATTGGAGAAGAAGGAGGACAGGATGGGGTGGTGTAGGGGATATGGATGAGGAGGGAGAGGAAGACGGGGCTTAAATAGCCCAAGTGCGATGTGGTTTCACCGGGTGGAAGTAATGAGCGGGCGACGTTTGGTGGCGCCCCATCGAAATATGTACACGAGCATGGGAAACTAAGGCTGCCATCAAATGCTAGATCAACAGCCAGGCTGCGACGCGTGCCATCGGTCGTGGGTCAAGGGGTCACGCCTGCCCATTCTTCTATTCCGTGCATCAATGCCCTGCATCAATTGCCATGCTGCGATGTCCCGCACGCGTCTGTGCCTTCGTGGGTCAAGGAGACACACCTGCCCTGTTTTCTCTGTGTGTGCCGCCCGTGCATGCATGCATGGCAATGTAGCCTGCTGGCTAGGGCCTGGCTAGAGGAGGGCAATGTTCGGTCCAGAGGTCTAACGGGTGGGCTTCCTTTAATAGAGCCCAACGACTAGCCCACTCGCCACAGCATAAAAAACAATGGGCAAAAACAAACGAGTACTGCATGGCACTGCATCCTCTAAAAATACAGAGCATAGCTCATGGATCGCTGACGTGGCATTGATCCAGCGATCCAGAGAAGAGGGGGGGGGGTCATCCAGCATTGTCGAGTGCAGCCATTCACAGAGCATCATGTGGATCAGTGACGTGGCCCTTGCGCCTGAGCCAGACCGTTTACTAACAGAGATCGAGCGGCTTGGAAGGATGCGGGGTTTCAGATGGGGTTATGACGGGTTATGACGGGTTTTGAGGGCTAGGGTTGAGCATAACTAATTAAATACAACATAAAAAATATGAAACTTGCACCCAGCATCATTTTATGTGAGTGAGTTGCTGGGAAAAATAAGAAACTTGGTATATGAGTATTTTCATGGAAAACCCTTCACAAAACATAGCTATCATGAACGAGGTTGCATGGGATTCAAACTAGGGTTGAGCATAACTAATTCAAAAAAATCATAAAAATATGAAACTTTCACCCATCATCATATTATGTGAGTGAGTTGCTGGAGAAAAGAATAAGAAACTTGGTCTATGGATATTTTCATGAAAAACCCTTCACAAAACATAGCTATCATGAACGAGTTGCATGGGATTCAAGCTAGGGTTTACGGCTAAGCTTGTCATAGTTTATCCAAATGATCCTATACTTGGCATGGACCCTATATTTGCACACTAGATGTCAAGTTTTGATATCTTGGCCGAATTTTTTTGCTTAGGAATGGGGTGTTTAGCCTAGCTTCGGAGCTCATATGGAACACATTTATCATGACTAGTGTGTCACATCAACAATAAGTTCTCGGATTGATCGCTTAACATGCATATGACTAATATTAAAGCATTGTACCATCAATACCAAATACTAAACAATTTTGAATTTGAATTTTTGGTCAAATTTGAAATTCGGCCAGAATTTAAATAGCATTACACAAATACCAGTTTACAAAAATTGAGGCAAGTTTTTTATTCTACAACACACGTCACCATTACACAAGTTTGACAAACGAAGTTTTCACTTCTTCTTAGCACTCGATTTCTTCTTCTTCTTACCACTTTTTGATGGTACGACACCTAGTTCACTCAAACTCTTGATTTTCATAACTGTACTAGCTAGGACAGCTGGAGTTGGCACCACAACATCTACATGAGGCTCAGTTTGCACAACAACAACTCCAGCAGCTTCAATTGGTAATACAATTTCCAACATAGGCTCAGTTTGCATCACATCTGTCATAACATCTTAAGTTTGCAGAACAGCTTCAGTTTCAGTTTTAGTTTGGCGCACATCTGCCGCAAGAGCTTCAGTTTGTAGAACATCTTCAGGTTTAGTTTCAGTTGCAGAACATCTGCCACAACAGCTTCAGTTTGCACCACATCATCATCCAAATGTTGGTCATGATGCATCACAAGATCAAATACTGCCTCATTTTGCACAATAACATCATAAGAATCTTGATCATTTTGCATCACAACATCATCCAACTCTTGCTCATTTTGCACCGCAGCATCATCCAACTCTGGTTCATCACCATAACAACTCTGGTTCAAATGCTTGCCGGCTGTAGTAGACACTGATATTGACCTCCCACGCTGCCGGGTGTCCTTTCATGCTATACCTGGCTCGGCTTGCGCTCGCCAGTAGCACCTCATTGGCAAACGGCAGGAGACATTGTGGCCTAGAATAGAGCAAACAATGCAAATTTGAATGTCATGTTAGTTATGTGCGTGTTGCTTTTCTCTAACTAACTACGCCACGAGTTGGTTCCTATTTTGGGGCAAACAGGATTGAGATTCATGTCCCGGTTGTGAGCATAACAAATGGACCATCGTATCTCTCTACTTGTTTCATGCATGATCTTGTCTGCGGGTTATGGTTTGTATGCATTTGCGTCATGGAGACATGTACCTCAGCTAAACTATTGAACACATATGTACATGTACACAAGCTACGTACATTGCTCATTAGTAGCTGCTTGCCGACTTAAAGTATGGAAAGCAACTGATGATCAATTGTCTAATGCAATTTACCGCACCCGCTAGGATGTCGGTTAGTACCGGCATCGAGAGCAGGGTAGTAGTCGAGTGCTGCATGGGATCCAGTTGGTTGTAGGGGGGTGTTTGGCGGTGAGAGCCTGGCTCTCAAGATGCTCATGCTGGGGCAGCCCTTGTGGCCGTGTTGTATGCGGACACCTTGAACCAAGCATGCTCGAGGAATGCCAGGCGCGTGCAGAGAAGAAGTGTGTTTGTCAGCGGCGAGGACTACGACAGGAGAAGATATTTGCAGTTCATTTGACCAATCTTAACATCTTTTTTGTGAAGGAAATCACACATCTACATCCATCAATCAAATTGGTAGTTAGAATTTTCCCTCATGCACGTGCTGCACGACCAGCGGCGAACCGCTCCCGGTCCTTGCTTGTATGCCCACACCCGACACCTTGAACCATTTTTTTAGAACGAAGACGCTAGAGATGTCCGGCTTTAAATTAATAAATCCGACAGAACAGGCAGAGTCGCATAACAAACATCGAAAGTAACCAAAAGCCCTCAGCGCAACGAGAAAGGCAGAAGTCTGGGGATTCTGAGCTGAGCAGCGAGTGATTACAAGGACCGAAAGCCTAGGAAACAGAGCACACAGGCTCGCGCGAAACAAAATGGGCACTCCCAAGCTAGGTCGTAGATGTCGGCTCCCTTGCCATGACGTACACTCGTTGAAGTCATTCTCAAGCATGCTTCATGTTCTCAATGTTCTTACACCTCGCCAACGGAGTCCACTGCTGCAGGAGGAGAGAGCATTTGAAAAGAACATTAGCGAGGTGCGATGGGAAGATGCTCTCAATTGAAAATTTGTTGCGAATAAGCCATAAGGCCCAGAGAAGTGCCCCTACACAACTCCACAACACTCTCTTGCCGTGCACCATAACAGAATGAAGCAAGCCTGCCACCTCGATGGAGGAGCGCGGGTTCCACTGGACTATGGCCGTCTCGCGCACTGCACTCCAGGCGAAGCGGGCAAGCGGACATAAGAAGAAGACACGATGCATCCTTAGCATTCCCACACAGCGCACACAGGCCCGTGGACAATGTCATCTTCACGCAACTCATGAACGATGATCAAAAGTTTAAGGATTACTCCAGTTGATTAAGCTTCACGATGGGCATTCATATAGTGAATATTAATTACATGAACACCCTAAATTTCAAAGATAAACTTCACACCAAAAAGAAAAAACAGCTCTGCAGGGAGTGTGTGTACTCATATCGATTAATGGATACTCATGAGTACTTCCAGCCGATAGACCAACAATGATAAAGGGATAACCCTTGCATGTAGGCATCAATCAATGTGTCTGGTTGGCCACCCGAGTCATCGGCGAAGGTGCTTATAAATGTGCAAAGCACGGTTACCAAAGCAAGGGGTGGAAAGTGGCAGTGGATAATCCCTAATATTCGATAATCATATAGGAGAAAATGCCTATTCGTATCCGAAGCATCCGCTTCTGTACTAAAATACAAAAGGAACTGGAAGTTATCCTGGTTTATTTTACAAATACAAACACACATATGGTATGTGATTTTGACACAAATATGGATACGAAAGACGATATATCATAGCCGAATAAAATTCCATAAGATAATTTTTGAAATTTTAGCCCCAATATTCCAATTATCCGACACAAAGTCCTAATAAGTTGTCAAATTTACTTTTTGTATAATTAAACATTGGGTTTACTATGCTTTGTTATAGTATTTATCCAGAAACTTGTCTATCATGGACTAATTTTATGTTGTATGTTGATTATTTTGGGGTATGTACCTATTGACGTATTTTTTTCCAACTAAAATGTCTCACTAGCCTAATAGTGCCTGTCTCCCTCCTCCCCTGCGCTTCTGCCGCCCTTGTGTGCTCTTCAATTCATATGTCATATAGGGCTATCTTGCTCTTGCTTTCCATACACACCTTTAGCAGTACACCATCCTATTTTTTTGCTATTGAAAGAGAGCGGCATTCATTGAACAGTGCATAACTTTGGATGGAAACTGAGTAAGGACACTGACTATTATCACAGCCAATATAGTTATTTCTTCTGCTCTTCCGAACTGGAATACCCTAATTGCTAATAGTTGTATTTAGATGACACCTTAACCCGTAAGTCAAGTTCGTTGCCGTGTTATTTTTTTGAAAGTTAATCATATATGTCCACAACAGATGCTTCCTTAAATTGAGATAGTCTGCTTTTGAGAGATATAAAACAATCCAGTTCAATAACCATGGATAATGTGGGAAATTTCAAATTAGTAGATGGAAAAATCAACACACTTGAAAAGTAAAGATGGGTATTTTTGAAATGGAAGATTCTATGACATGCATTTAAATTCTAAGCTGTCATAGTCTGCCCTGACCTACACAA
Organism: Secale cereale; assembly: GCA_902687465.1. Taxonomy (NCBI): domain Eukaryota; kingdom Viridiplantae; phylum Streptophyta; class Magnoliopsida; order Poales; family Poaceae; genus Secale; species Secale cereale. The sequence goes on along the minus strand of LR738715.1, from coordinate 814,307,440 downwards.
TAAGACTGCTAATAGATGTACACTGCCTTGGCCTCTACAATAACATTGCCTTGATGTAGTATTTAGAAGGGTCATGCAAAATTACATTTACTCAGAGAATAATTTTAACTGCCTTCGTGCCATGATGTGGCTCTGCATGCCAACGGTGGTGTGTGGCGTGGTGGGACAGGGTATATCAGGGTATAGATTCTTGGCGATGGCGAAAGGACAAAGGAGAACGTAAAGGGGTTGGTGCTGGTTCTCGTGGTGATGGTGGATATGACGGGATAGTGGCATCTAATGTGGTTGAGTACACTTTGTTGCTGGTTAAGAGGACAAACGAGAAGAGCTGGGTGCAGCTGAAGTTGAACAAGTATTACCGGAGCTACCTCCACATAGCTTGGAGCCTAAATTAGAGGAGATATTCATCATTCATTGTCTTGATTTTGTGTTTGTTCAACAAGTTTCCTGGATTATCTTTTTATGAGCAAGAGTTTTTGTTCTTAACATAAGTTGCATTTCATTATGAAATGAGTATGCCTATTATTGTTTATGTGATCAGTGGAATTTTTACAAATACTATGTATGATCTAGACAATAGATGAAAATCAGTTTTAGCTGAAAAAATATTTGAAGTTATGATGAAACTGTACAACATGTCATTATTTATATTAGTCAGTCAAGACGTGTGTTGCACGTGCACACCTTTTTTCGAAAAGAGGGGACATCCCTCGGCCTCTGCATCGAGTGATGCACACAACCTTTTATTTATCATATCAGAGTTCATCATCCAACCTTAACAAAGTTCAACTAATAAAGTGTCGCACATGACTGCCCGAAGGGTAAATTGAGAGGTAAAAAATTATAGGAAAATGAGCCTCATGCATCACAAATCCTACTAGTAGTCCGCCAACCAAATCGGTTGAACAAATCCCGAGAGACCATCTCCCATCGGTTCCACCCAAAGACCGTGGGCACCCAATCCTCCTCCTAGTGAAGTAATGACCACGTATGGATCCAGCTGGTAGCCGTGAAGATAACCTGCAAAAAGTTTGGAACTTTCGTTCTGTTAAAAATACAATCATTGCGAGTGTTCCAAATGGCCCAAAGTAAAGCACGAATTCCCACACGGATCTGAGACTTGAACTTGGGGTGCACCCCCACTAACCAGTTTCCAAACATATTCGTACTACTCGTAGGTGGAGGTAGGTTGAAGGCTATATGGACCGTTCTCCATAGTATCTTGGAAAGTGGCCATTGAAGGAATAGATGTTGAATCAACTCCTCATTACCACAAAAGCAACAATTAGTGCATCCTTGCCAATCTCGTTTTTTCAGATTATCTTTTGTTAGGATGACCTTGTGATCCAAATACCACATGAAGATTTTTATTTTTCAGTGGGACTTTCATTTTCCATATATACTTGTGGTGAAAAGGTTGTCCATCATTGATGAGGTCTGTATACATGGATTTGACTGTGTAGGCACCAGAAGTAGTCAACTTCCAACAGAATGTGTCTGGTTCGTGTGAAAGGTTAACCATCATCAACCTTTCAACAAGGTTTAACCAGTCTGTCCATTTGTTCCCAGTCAGTTGTCTTCTAAAGGCAACATTCAATGGTATATGGCCCGTCACAGAGGCAACAGAGACATCTTTCCACTTCACAATATGATAGAGATGAGGGTATTGCATGACTAGTGGACTGTCCCCTAGCCATGTATCTTCCCAGAACCTAGTAGTTAGACCATTTCCTACGATGAATGCCCCTCTACGAAAAAATCATTCTAAACTCCCATGAGTCCTTTCTTGAAAGGCGAGTCTGTTGGTTTTGCTTGAACCTCTGAGAGGGTTTTTGAATGAAGGTACTTATTCCTGAGTAATTCTTGCCAAACCCGGTCCTCATTAAGTATCTTGTAAAGCCATTTGCTCAACAAACACTTATTTTTAATCTTAAGGTCTTCCACCCCTAGACCTCCTTGGTCTTTAGGGCGACAGATCACATCCCACCTTGTTAGGCGGTATTTACGCTTATGTTCATCAGACTGTCAGGAAAACCTGGATTTGTAGTAATCCAATCTTTTTCTTACCCCTTTAGGTATTTGAAAGAATGATAACAGGAACATAGGTAAGCTTGTGAGAACGGCATTGATTAAGGTGAGCCTTGCCCCATAAGACATAAGCTTACCAATCCAACAACTCAACTTTTTCTCAAATCGATCCTCAATACCTTTCCATTCCTTATTAAGAAGTTTACGGGAATGGATTGGGATACCTAGGTATCTAAAAGGGGAAGATTCTGACTCACAACTAAACAGTTGTTTTTACTGATCCTCTTCTTCTTTGGCTTTTCCAAAGCAGCAAAGTTCGCTCTTATGGAAGTTAATTTTGAGACCAGATAACTGCTCGAATAAACTAAGAATAATTTTCATATTTTTTTCATTTTCAATGTCATGTTCCATGAAGATGATGGTGTCATTGGCATACTGAAGTACCGATACCCCACCGTCCACAAGATGAGGAATTAAGCCCGCAACATGTCCTGCTTCCTTGGCTCTGCTAATGAGAACACTAGAAGGTCTACCACAATGTTGAAAAGAATAGGCGACATAGGGCATCCCTGTCGCAAACCCTTTTGTGTCTAGAAATAGTGACCAATGTCATTATTTACCTTGACACCTACGCTGCCCCCTTTGACAAATGTGTCAATCCATTGACACCATTTTCTCGGGAAGCCTTTCATGCGCATACACAGTTGCAAGAATGGCCATTTAACTTTGTCATAGGATTTTTCAAAATCCACTTTGAAGACAACTCCATCAAGTTTATTCGAGTGTAGCTCGTGAATCGTTTCATGCAAGACAACAACCCCCCTCCAGGATGTGTCGCCCTGGCATGAACGCTGACTGGGTCGGTCTCACCACTTTGTGAGCGATCGCCGTAGCCCTAGTTTCCACTTTCGTGAATATTTTGAAACTTACATTTAGAAGACAAAATGGTCGTGTAACAGCCCGGATTTTGCCCTTTCCTTTTTCTTTTAATTTTCTTGGATTTCTTGATTTTATTTGCTTTTCAGTGGCTCTGTGGTTCTGAAACTTGGGAAGATCTTGTCTTCCTAGGTTTTATAGTGGCTTGCCATCCTCCTCATTATCCCAAGACCCTGCCAATTCCATCCTTGACCTAATAAAAAATTCTTTTTCGAAGGAATATTCCTTTTCTATTAAAGGAATAATTCTTTTTGCCCTAGGTTGGAAAGCAACCTATACCTCTGTCATTCCAAAAATTCCCAACTAATTCTCATAAATTGTTTGGGTCATATCTTGATCAAATATGGCAAAACATTTCATTTCCATGTTCAAAAATAATCCTCCAATAATCATTTTCCTATTCTGCCCTAAATATCACTTTGTGAAGCAAGTGCTATTTATCTTTAGCCAATTTACTCCAAACTCCTAGGACATATTTTCATGTCCATATCATTGACATGTGCCAAATTTCACACTCATTTGCCTAGTGAATATTTTTCAGTGATTTTCCAAAGTTTCTGTCCAGAAAAGAATTTTGTGAAGGCAGTATATTCCAGGCATGTCCAAATGAGGTGAAACCTGGTCACATCCTTCATTTGACCAAATCATGAGTCTCTACCAAATTAGAGATCATGGAGATCATCTATGTGAGCTCAGCTCCAAATCTTGTTTTCTGGTAAAAAATTTACTTTGTGAAGCAACCCTATTTTACATTGCTTCATTTGAGCTTACAATTTACAAGGGAATTCTTACATCTACATCTACTCCCTCCAAAATGTTTTGGCTCAATCTACTTAGCCATTTACCCTCAGTAAATTCTCCAAGTTTCTGGCCAGAATAGAGCTTTGTGAAGGAAGTGCCACTTTGGTAACTCCAAATGGCATGAGATTTTTACAGCAGCTCCATATGGTCAAATAACTCCCCACCACCAAAATTCAGCTCAAGTGGTTACTCCAAGTGAGTGATACTTCATCATCTTGTTTCTGGACCAGATTATGCAGTTGCAAAGCAAGTGCATTAAATCTTAGTCCATTTCCTGCCAAACTCCCCAGTATGGTAGTTCTTACTAAGCTAATCACCCCAGACAACTCGTTTGCCTCTAATCTTACCTTAGTTGATCACTGTTTCATGGTCTAGTTTACTTCAGTAAACTTCAGAGGTAGATTTACCTTTCAACCAAAGCAGTTTTCACCGATCTACCAAGGCAGTTTAAACCTCCCTTGTGGGAACTTACCACTCGACTTCAATTTCCGACCTTTGGTACTTTCTCCATGCCAGCCTGCGCTGTGACCACCGCTTTGGCATGCAGTGTGCGTGAGCTGGCCGTCGTTTGCTTCGGGCCCCTCCTGTGCTCAGCGTCGCAGTGAGCACGAGCATGTCTAGCATCTTCCCCTCGCCATCTTCTTCTCCCCGGACCCCGCTCCCCCTCCAGCAGCTTCGCCGTCGGTGCTCGTCGCCGCGCGCCCACGGGCGAACTGTAGCCGACCGGCTCTGTTCGCGCCGCGGCATCTTCCTCCTCTGTGCGCTCGGTCCCTCCTGCAAAGTGCTCCACTGTCGCTCATCCGCACCCCCATCGTCGCCTTCCCGCACCCTCTCGTGAGCCCTGCACCTCGCCAGAGCCTTGGCCGCGCTCGTGCGGAGGTGACCGGTTCGGCACCTCGCCCCGCGGCTATATAAGGCCACCCCTCCCCTGTTTGAGCTCACCACTCGACATCACCCACTCCCAGCAACCTCTCCAGCCTTCTTCCCAAGCCCATGGAGCTCTCCTGCTCCTCCATCTCCGCCATGGCCGCGCTTCGGCTCTGCCCAAATTGGCCCGAAGCCGAGCCCCTCCCCTCTTCCCGTCGCCACCATAGCATTCCTCGGACCACCACGAGCCTCCCCAATCCCTTAGTTTGTCACCGGGACTACCGTGGACGCATGCTTCCCAAGTCTGGCCACCGCCGTGCCTTCGGCCCCATCGACTCACCGCGGATACAGACCTCCCCTGCATGCATTTGAGAGGTAGACGGAAGCCCGGGATCCTCCTGAAGCCTCCGGTAGCCAGATGCATGATACGTCTCCAACGTATCTATAATTTTTAATTGTTCCATTCTATTATTTATGAAGTCTTGGATGTTTAATGGGCTCTATCATTCACTTTTATATCATTTTTGGGACTAACCTACTAACCTAAAGGCCCAGTCCAAATTGTTGTTTTTTGCTTGTTTCAGGGTTTTGCAGAAAAAGAATATATATCAAACAGAGTCCATACGGGATGAAACCTTCGCGAGAGATATTTTTGGAGAAAATCACGCACGCGGAGCTTGAGAACCACGTCAAGGGATCGAGGGCTGGCCCACGAGGGTGGGGGGCGCGCCCCCCTTCCCAGGGCGCGCCCCCCTGCCTCGTGGCCCCCTCGAGCGTCCCCCGGTGCCCTCCTTCTTCCTATATAAGTCTACGTACCCCAGAAAATCCGAGAATAGAGAGAAAACCCTAATCCCACCGCCGTACCTTCTGTTCCCGTGAAGATCCCATCTTGGAGCCTGTTCCGGAGCTCCACCGGAGGGGGATCCATCACAGAGTTCTTCTTCATCATCATCATCATCGCCCTCACCATGAGTTGTGAGTAGTTTACCACAGACCTTCAGGTCCATAGCTAGTATCTAGATGGCTTCTTCTCTCTCTCTGGATCTCAATACAAAGTTCTCCTCGGTCTTTGAGGAGATCTATTCGATGTAATCTCTTTTTGCGGTGTGTTTGTCGAGATCCGATGAATTGTGAGTTTTTGATTAAGGTTATCTATGAAAGATATTTGGTTTTGCTCTGAACTTTTTATGTGTGCTCATAATATCCTTGCAAGTCTCTTCGAATTATTGGTTTGATTTGGCCTACTAGATCTATAGTTCTTGCAATGGGAGAAGTGCTTGGCTTTGGGTTCAATCTTGTGGTGTCCTTTCCCAGTGACAGTAGGGGCAATAAGGCACGTACTGTATTGTTGCCATCGAGGATAAAAAGATGGGGTTTATATCATATTTCTTGAGTTTATCCCTCTAAATCATGTCATCTTGCTTAAGGCGTTACTCTGTTCTTATGGACTCAATACACTAGATGCATGCTGGATAGCGGTCGATATGTGGAGTATTAGTAGTAGATGCAGAATCGCTTCGGTCTACTTGTCTCAGACGTGATGCCTATATACAATGATCATGCCTAGATAGTCTCATAATTATTCGCTTTTCTATCAATTGCTCGACAGTAATTTGTTTACCCGCCATAGAATATCGCTATCATGAGAGAAGCCACTAGAGAAAACTATGGCCCCCGGGTCTATTCTCAACATATCAATCTACATCTACTTTACTTTATCGCTTTTATTGGTTGTTCTTATAAACTAACAATACCAAAAATATAAACTATCATCTCTATCAGATCTCACTTTCGGAAATGACCGTAAAGGGATTGACAACCCCTTATCGCGTTGGCTGTGAAGTTCTTATTTGGTTGTTCAGGTGCAAGGGACTCACGCGTGGTCTCCTACTGGATTGATACCTTGGTTCTCAAAAACTGAGGGAAATACTTATGCTACCGTGTTGCATCTCCATTTCCTCTTCGAGGGAATACAACACAAGCTCAAGAAGTAGCACCAGAGCACTCCATATGGTGGCCTGAGTCGCCGCGAAACCTTGCCGGAGTGCGCTCGGTTCTGCTTCTGTTCTCCCGTGATGGTCGCCGCCCTAGCTCTCCCCATCGCCCATTTCCTCGCTGAATGGAGGCAGCGCGGCCTCCCGAGCCCACCGGTGTCTCCGCCCACGGCGGAGACGGCCGGAGCCGACCGGCCCGTCGCCGGTGGCGCGCCCTCCCCTGCCTCCTCTGTCCCGTGCGGGAGACGGGCGAGGAAGAAGAAGACAGAGGCCAGGCGGCCCCACCTCCACGCGGGCCCGGCATGTAAGTCTCATATTCGTTGACCCGCCCAGCCACGTCACTTACGTGGAGGCGTATTCTTCGGAATATGTCTTCCGGCTGGAAAAGCGTACTTTCGGTCTACTTCAGCTTAAAGTACGTTTCCTCTGTTCTGAAGGCGTAACCCCATAAATACGCTTTTTGCTTTTCAGCTTAGGGGCCTGTTTGTAGAAGTTATTCTTACAGATTGGTCCCTGAACTTCATCAGGCTATAACTTTTTGCTCGAGACTCCGATTGAGGTGAATCCAAAGCCCACATCTTCGTCTCGTCGAGCCAGTTCTGTTGGTATCATTTTCACTATGGTTTGACATTGTGAAAATGATGATTATACCCTTGACTCTAATCAGTCCCCTCCGAGAGAGAAGTGTTTCAGCGTTTCGTTCCGCGGCTTCACCGCACTTCTTCCCGGAGTCTCCGTCACCCACAGGCAAGCCACAATAACCACTTGCATGATAGTCATGCAGTAGCCATGGTTTCTACTTGAATATTTAATGAAAGATTGCATGATGTATGTCTGCTTGTTTGCTACTGCTGTCGTTGTTTCGGTTATGCTCGTGGTTTCATGTTCACTGTCATGCTATGATCTGATGCTTCTCGTTATCTTGTACTACTTGTTAGTATCTTGTTCACGTGTATGATTGGTAGTAAAAGTACATACTGGTAGTAGTAATGTTTATCCTGATGCATGCTTGTCGTTTGTCAAGTACCGTGATATGCATGTTCCGTTGCAACTAGTTAGTTACATGCTTACTTGGTAGTGTTCTTGCTATGTCCTTGCATGGTATTTATTGTTGATGCTAATATGTTCTTGCATGGTGTTTATTTATGATGCTAGTAGTCATGTATGCCATGAGTAGCATTATACTAGTGATATTCATGCTCGTTAGTATGCCATGCTCACTCGGATATATGCTTCATTGTGGTTATGCTCGATGATTATGTTGCACCTCCATGTTAATATCATGTTCATGCATTATAGTTGCATCATGTTATTTTATCATGATTCAGCATTTTTGCATTCAAGTTTAACCAGATTAAATTAAACTTGAACAACTGTTGGCTGAGTCATGGTGCCACCATATCGAGCTGACCAGTGCAGCCACACTTGCCTTTATGGGAAGGCCCTAACTGGGTCTATTGACAAGCCTCTCGCCAGTGCCTCCAACGAGGGAAGGTTATGGGCGCGCGCTACCTTGATCAGGTAGGCGAACATAACCTTGTGTGCGCGTTGTTGTTCTTGTTTTGAGCTCGGGTCCCCGTTTGGGACCGTTTGGCCACGACGGTGGTCGTTGTGTATTTGGTAGACACGGTGCTACCCAGGACTAGCCCAGTGGGGAGTGAGTCTGAGTGGCTGGGAGAGTGTCTTGCCAGTAGGACGGTTTTGTCGGAACGTCGTTGGTCCACCCAAAAGGGAGTGCGAGGCCATGGGTTCTGTGGTGTGGATACAGTGCGCTACCTCTGCAGAGTGTGTGTGTCTAAATCTATCGATAGCCATGCCCGCGGATAAGGGCACAGTTCGTGTCGGTCACACTGTGAGTCGACGGTAATAATAATAACTTGTTTATTAATAACCCCGGTTAGATGATGAGATAAGTTGGTTGTGATCGCCGAAAAGATCACCGTTTGAGACCAAGTGTTGGTCATGGTTGTGATCGCCGGAATGATCACGGTGGTATCGAGGATACCGAGTTGTTGGATATTCGTGATGTTGTGTGAGAATCGTGGGAAAAGATCAAGCTCCTTGTGGTAATTTAATGATTACTACAGTATTGTTTATACCAAGCTTGATTTGATCCTGAGATGATCGTGTGATGTCCGTGTTGGTAAGTGATACATGTGATGGTTACGAGGTAACCCGAACAGAGTAAGTTGGTGCATGATAGTATCACCATGTTGCATGTAGTATCATCATGTTCATGTTATGCTTGTCCTAGTTGTATGATGTTCAGTTGTGCATGCCATGTTGTTCTGTTAGTACCATGTTCGTGATTAAATTAACATGATAATGACATGTTGCTGTTTGTCTTGATTGCTTTTAGTTTATTGTGAGCTTGCAAGTACATTCAATGTACTGACCTGGCGTGTCATGCCAGTTTGCAGGTCGTGCCTGGATTGCTTGCTTGTTTTGATGTGGTTCCGGTGTTCGCGAGCTAGGATAAACGTTGCAGCCAGAGTCCTTGCGGATTGGAGTCCTTCATCGCCGTTTGTTGTTCTGCTGCGAGTAGAGGTTCCGCTGCCTCGAGTTGTTATGCTGCTTGCATAGAGCAACTGTGGTTGGCGTAGTGTCGTCGTGCCGCTATTATTCATTGTAATATCAGAGACCTTGTATCCATATTCGTGTTGTAATAGAAAGCTGGTTTATTCTATGCTAAGCAGTTCCGTATTCCAGAAGACTTCACCTCGATTTCTGGGCTGGAATACGGGGTGTTCCGGTTTCTTTGAGCCGGGGTGCCACAGGTCGAAACTGCTGAATCTTAATAGCATCTTCCTTCTTAGGAAGAAGGGTAATAATACCAAAATTTAACTTATACAAAGCTAAATTCTCATTATATAATTCAGCAAACATAGGCAAAAAGTCGTCTTTTATGACCGTCCAGAATCGCTGATAGAACTCCGCCGGGAACCCATCTGGTCCCGGGGACTTATTGTTGTCCATCTGTGAGATAGCATCCCACACTTCTTTGTCAGTGAAAGGGGCAGTTAGGATGGCATTCTCCTCCATCGATAGCTGAGGGATGTCATCTTTGACATCCTCGTCAAGCTTGACATAATCGGAGATAGGTGAACTAAAAAGAAGCTTATAAAAATTGGTAATATAGGTCTTAAGTTGGTCTTCACCAACAATAGTACCGTTATCCTGCTCGAGTTGGAAATTTTTCTTTTTCCTATGTTTTCCATTGGCGATGAGATGGTGGTATTTGTTGTTGTTGTCCCCTTCTAGGACATTTCGCACCTTGGAACGTTGAAGCCATTTGGCTTCCTCCTCCCGCATAAGCTTAGCTAGAAGATCATCCGCCTCTCTCTTAGCAGCACATTCTGCTTGATTGAGGGGAACGCTCTCAGCCTTCACATCTAAGGCGTCAATTAGAGCGATTAGCCTTTCATTCTCTTGCTTATATACACCAAACACGCGTTTAGCCCAACCTTTTAGAAATTGTCACAAGTGGCGGATCTTATTATGCCATCTTTCGACATGTGTGCGCTCTTTATTTTCCTTAACCCACTCGGCAGCCACTAAATCAACAAAACCTTCTTTCCGAAACCTTGAAAGTTTGAAAGGAAAAATAGATTTATTTCCCACATGAGCAGCCTCTCATGAATCCATGAGGAGAGGTGTGTGGTCAGAAACTCCCAGTTGCAGTGCACGGACTGTAACTAGGGGAAACTTTTGTTCCCACTCGACACTTGTAAGAATTCTATCAAGTTTCTCATAGGTGGGTGTGGGAAGAGTATTAGCCAAAGTAAACTGCCGTCCTGAGAGTGCAATTTTCCTCAAGTTGAGATTTTCAATAATAGCATTAAAAATAAAGGGCCATCTAGCATCAAAATTATCATTATTCTTCTCCTCCCGACGTCTAATAATATTGAAATCCCCCTTATCAGCATAGGGAGAGTTTCAGAAGAACAAACGTGAACAAGTTCCGTTAAAAATTCTGGTTTCAGATCTGGTTTAGCGGCCCTATAAACCGCCACAAATGCCCATTCAAAACCATCATCTTTAGAACGAACTTGGAATTGTACACAAAAATCCCCAGCGTCTATCTTTTGGACATGGAGAGAATGTCTGTTGACCCCCAACATTATCCCTCCAGATCTACCGTGAGGAGGGAGACAATACCATGCAAAATCAAGACCACCGCATAGGTGACTCAAAAAAGGAGATGTAAAATTAGCTCTACCAGTCTCTAATAATGCACTAAAGTCTAAATTCTGCTCACAAGAAAATTCTGCTAAAAAACGATGCTTAGCCGGGTCCCGAAGCCCTCTGCTATTCCAGAAAATGCCTCTCATTAGTCAAACTCTTTCTGATAGCGATGACGTGTGCTGCGGCGTACTGCAGACATATCATATTGTTTTTTAGTACGCTTTCGCGAAATCTTGACATGTCCCTCCGGACAGCCCGACTGGCTATCTAGAGGTACGGCCCCAGTTTCAAAAAGAGCTTCCTCATGTGCAAGGTCCTCACAATAACCTTGCAATGAAGGAACCGACAGACCATCAGGACCATCATCCTGCATGGGCGTCACTGAAGCAGTTTTTTTAAGAATTGTGATTGCTCTATCTAGCTCTTCATCATGAAGTTTATTAGTAGAGGCAGCAATTTGACTATCATTATCTCCAAGCGAAACTCCTAAACACTTGGCCTTAGAAATATTCTCAGAATTAGAAAAATATAACACGGAGTTTGATAAATTGAAAGACAAACCTGAAAACGTTTGAATGTCGCGAAGTTGAGCAAGACGATGTGCTCGAGCAGCAGCCGTGTCGTCCGCATACGGTTGCGCCTGAATCCGGCTACTGAAGCGTGTTCCCGAAGTCGCCGGGTCTGGAATACCTCCGAACGCGATGATCTTGATTTTGCATGGTATTGTCTCCCTCTTTGTATTCACTAGTATTCACAGAACAGTGTTGTTTCTTCTCTTTATATTCACTAGTAAATGTGCACGTGCAACCACTTATATCGGTTCTTTATTTTTTGGAGGGAAATTTTATATCAGTTCTTTGTACAACATGCAACCTGGATTAGTGTAAGAGTACTTGAACAGTCATTCGCGTGGTGGGCCCATCTAGGAATCCACTACGACCGTCTGCAAGGATGTAATACTGCCTAGTGTTTCATTAGCATATTTGCTGTACATGGCATCTTAAATGCTGATTCATCATCCAAATGCATACAAGTGGTGTGGATATGCATACCAGTGAACGCCGTGTGTAGAAGTAGCTTTTCGTGGATAGGGATACCTATGTGAAGCGATAAATAAGCATTGATCGAAACACTGTGCATGGGCCCTAGCGTGATGTCTCACGGCAAATTTTCGTGTTTTGACCCTTTTGATAGAAATTCAGTATCTGACCCCGGTTTGAATTTTTTTGGGGATTTGACCCTTTTTCTTACCGCCACTGGCTCTGGCGGTAGGATTAGACAGCCCACCGCCAGACCCCTGTCGGTAGGGTACTTATACACGTCAGCACTTGGTGATGGCCGCCGTTCCCCTCCGTCGTACCCTACCGCCAGGGCACCTGGCGGTAGCCTGTCTAACCCTACCGCCAGGCCCGTGGCGGCAGGGTCCGGGCAGTTATTTCGCCCGAGACCCCGCGCTCCTGCCCATCTCCCGACCCTCCCCCTCCCCTCGTCGGTAGTTTCTCCTTTCTTTCTCCCCCAAGTCGCCCCTCTCTCCCTCTCTCATCTCCTCCACTCCCCCCCTCGGATCTTCACCGATTCTTCAACGTTTTTGCGGATCAAGATGACCCTAAAGAGAGAAATGTAAGCTCCTCCAATCCCTCCAATTAGTTTTTGCAAACTTGCTTCCGATTTGATGCATTATTTGCTTGAAATCCCTCATATTTTTGAACTTAGATTGGATTTTTTTCACCTAAGATTGTTTTAGGTTGATTGTATTTCTAGTTCTTAGTTCTTTAGTAACTACCGGTATTGAATATGAACTCTAATCAATAGTTCATAAAAAAATTTTGTTAAAAAAATTATGATGTATGTTGATATGATGATGAACCCTAATTTGATGATGCATGTTGATATGATGACATGATGTACTGTGAAGATGAACCCTAGTTTTATGATGCATGTTGATATGATGATATGAAGATGTTGTTGGAAAAAATATTTAAAAATATGATGATATGATGTATGTTGGAGGATATTTTTTTGATATGATGCCTGTTGATATGATTTGATCCATCATGTGTAGTACGTGTTGTTGGACGAATATGCTTAAGGTTTTATTTTGATATGATGCATGTTGATATGATTTTGATATGATTTCATTTCATTGTTTGTTTATGTATGCTTATGCTTATGATGCTTTTTTTATGAAATTTTATTAAGGCGGCCACCTCTTGCGAACAACATCGGCCCACGGTACTCCATGCGGTACTGGGCATTCGACAAGGGTCATCGTGCTCGTTTCATAGAGAGCGGAGAGGTAAGTGATATGAATGAAACTTGGGAAGTTCAAGCGTCAGCCGCTGACACTTGTTCACGCAGCTCTGACAGCGTTGATTGACCGGTGGCGACCGGAGACCCATTCTTTCCATCTGCCATGCGGGGAGATGACGGTGACCGTCGAGGATTGGTCTATGACTACTGCAATGCTGATCGAGGGTCATGCACTCACCGGGCGAGTGGAGAGGACCAACTGGCAGGAGAGGGTTGCCACCCTCATCGGCGACTGCCCCATTGCTAAGGGTAACCGTACATCCGGTGTGCCATTGATCTGGCCCTCGGAGCACCGGCACAAATGCCCCGAAGGCGCCGACGAGATGACTACGGAGTGGTACGCGAGGGCCTTCCTGTGGTACATTCTCTCGGAGGTCGTGTTTCCAGATAGCTCCGGGAACTCTACCAACTGGTTGTATCTCTTCTTCCTAGAGGACTGGTAGGCAGGGTACAGTTGGGGGACCGCATCTCTCGCCTACCTATTCCGTTCGGCAAGAGAGTATCTAATTGCCTACCAACCTACGAAAGTGTGTCCATGACATTTTTTTATATCTGATCCTTATTTGATGTTTTGCAGCTTGACGACACAACACAGAGGATGGGAGACAAGTCCAATATGGGTGTCTTTGTCTGGACCTTCTCCATTTGGATGTGGGAGCGACTGCCGGTGGCGCGTCCGGAGAAGATGCGAAGACGCCCATGGGATGCCTATAGCGAAGACGACGACGAGACTTGAAACCCCACCATATCTTACGAGTGGGACGTTGTCAAACTCTACACGGGCCTAAACAAGACTTCGTACAAGACCTACACCAATGAGATGGACGCTTTGACGATTTCGCAGGTATATGAACTCGCTCAACACCTTTCTCATGGATTCCACTTTTGACCGAGAGTGGGAACTTACCAATGTATATGTAATAGGTAAAATGGTGACCGTATCATGACCGAGAGAGGGACTTTGATCTGAACGTGATGTACACTGCGAAGAGTGGTCTCTGGCGGTGCATCGTGCCCATGATCTGTGTGTACGCCGGCAGAAGAATAGGTCGATCACAGACTGGGGCGAGGAGCATAAAACTCATGTGACGGAGTGGAACGAACGGAGGTATCGTAAAGATAGGGAGAGAAGAGTGACCGAATGGGATGATTACGAGAGCCGACAAATGAGGTGGTACGTTGATGGCCACAAGCACCGTCTTCGTCTCAGGCCTCGGTGGACGGCGGAAGACATCGCGGAGTTGGCGAGGGGTGACCTCGAGGAAGAGGCCTACCAGACGGGCATCAGAGACATGCATAGTGGATTTAGGGAGTTTGCACCCCTCATCAACAGAGTGGTAAGTTTGAAATGACGGTTGTATTTAAATTATTTTATTCGTCATCGTGACTGACTTATGTCGTTGCAGTCTTGTGAGCTGAACAGATACATCTTTGAAGCCTCAGATGCACTAGGCCACCCCCGGGAGTGTAGAATATGAGAACAAAATAAGGGGGACGATGAAGGTACACTTTCAGCCTCCTCGGAACAGATACATCTGATTCACTTGCAATCATAAATCAGATACTTAATATGTCCTTGTTTCATTGTGAGTGCAGAAGCTCGTGAAGCGTTGTCGCAAGCTGGTTGGCCTGCTTGGATGTGCTGGAGCTGGGTCTGATGAAGCTTATCAACCTGCCGCCACACAGGGTCACATCGGTTCATCGAGCGATGTTCCCTCATCGTCTAGGTGGGTTGAGGAGGAGGAAGAGGATGGGGAGGAGGAGGAGGAGGAGGAGGACGAGGAGGAGGAGGCCACATATGAAGAAGGGGAGGAGGAGGATGAGGAGGATGAGCGCAACGGGGAGGAGGAGTACGATGAAGATTATGGACCTCCACCAACCCAATCATCTCAACCACTTGAGATGCCAAAGAGGCCTTTGAAGAAGAAGGATTTGCTTAGTCTGGACCGTTTCCAGAGACCGATCCCTCGACGGCCCAAGAAGAAGACCAAAGAGACGCGTTCAAAGAGGAACGAGGACTGTACCTCCAAGAGGGGAAGGAGCAAATGATTATGATCTTCGATAGTTGGCTCTTGTAGTTGGGTTTTCTATGTATTTGAACTTCGTTTGGTTGAACTTGTCTAGTGGTTGTGAAACTACGTGGAACTATGTGTTTGCTATTTGTGGATCTAAGTGTTTGCTATTTGTGAACCTATGTGGAACTCCAATTACTAATTAGTTAAAGTTCGTTTGAAATGTTGTCTGCACTTCAAGTTTTGTTAATGTGTATGTGATGCCCAAGTTTAATTGTTTAAGATCTGTGATATTGCTGTCATATTTGTGAAACTTGCTGTGATATTGTTGTCATATTGAATTTGAAAAGAAGCAAGCAAATGAACTTAAAAGAATAAAACATAGGACCCTACCGCCAAGGGCCCTGGCGGTAGGGTCACACAGCCTACCGCCAGCCCCCGCATATTTCGTTACAGAATGGTTCTATGGCAAAATCCAGACACACAGCCTACCGCCACGGGCTCTGGCGGTAGGGTTAGGCATCCTACCGTCAGTAGGGGTGGTGGTAGGATGCTTATCCATGTCAGCACAGGCAAACGGCCGCCGTTCCCCTCTGTCGCACCCTACCGCCAGGGGCCCTGGCGGTAGGCCGTGTAACCCTACCGCCAAAGCCAATGGCGGTAGCAAAAGGGTCAAATCCAAAAAAATTCAAACCGGAGTCAGATCCTGAATTTCTATCGAAAAAGGATCAAAACACGAAATTTTGCCATGTGTCACTCGTATGTTGTGACCGATCAAGGGAGCAATCAGACGCTCGATTCCAGTCAATTCCTTTTAATTCTAGATATCCGATGTAGTCCTTCATGCAAGATTAAGAAAGAGCTATGTGATAAGTGCTTCACAACAAACTACCAAACAGTCCCAGCAACAAACAACAAACGGACATGGAGACCTGCATGTCATCAATATAATTATAGTCGTGCGTGTGCAAAACACACGCAAGACACCAAGGATTGAAGATCTCCCTTTGCCTATGGACGCAAACTGTGGATCAACACTAACTAAAAAACTAGAACACACGAGCATCTAACCTGGTTTAGACCGGCTGCGTAGTACCCTACTCATGCTTTGTGTTTAGTTGATTCGGTGGACAAAGAGCTACAATCTTTTACTAGGAAGGCAAACTGTTGCCTTTGAGCTCCTATGTGTAAACTAATAAGTGTCCAACCCGAGTCTAACCGACCCTCCATACCGTAGCCTCGTCCTTCTTTTATAGTCACAAGGGGTACCACAATGGCTAAGAGCATCTCGAGCCACACTCTCGACAGGCCCCAGGCCATTTTTATGTGCCGGCGCCGAAAAAATGACCCAGTTGTGCCCCAGGAGCCCAATTTTCGCTGGTTAGATCCAAAACTGGCGCCGGCGAACCCATGCCGAACACGGCGCGCTAGGGGGCGCCCGGGGGCATCGGGGGAATCGTTTTTGGCGCGAAAGAATGGCGGGCCAGCCGAGTCAATGACCACCATTGCCTCGGTTTCCCATGGGGAATCAATGACAAGGTTGTCGCCAGTCAGCCTTCCAGTGATTACTCACGGGCGGCGCAGCGCGGCGACGCGCCCCCTCCTGCCATGGGTACACACGTTTGGTGTCCCTCATAAAATCCGCCCCCTCCCTCGCCAGTGGATGCACTTGCCTGCAACCCCTCTCTCTCTCTCGCCGCCGACGCTGTCTCTTCCCCTCTCTCCCCTTCTAGCTAGCCACCGTGTGCACGCCCCGCCGATGGGAGAGCACTTCCCTGGCGATGGAGCGGCGTGCACGAGTGGGAAGCCCACTTCCTCAACGAGGCAAACTACCCGGCGCCGCCCGACATGAGCGTGCCGTGGCGGTGGAGGCTCAGCGTCGGGGGCGTCCCAGTCCCCCAGCAGCCTGACGTTCACCACCCGGCCTACTTCCACACTGAGATCGAGCGTGTTCAGGCTTCTCTGACGAATGATGAGCGGGACCTCCCGGAGTACGCCGCCGACAACCACGCACGCTGGGTGGCGTACTTCCAACGCCAGCACGAGGAGTGGCTCGCCTCCACCAACAACGCGCCGGCGGTAAGGGGGCACAACGACAATGGCGGCCGTCGCCTTTGGTGGGGCGCCCCCAGGTGCACTCTCCACGCCGTCCTCGAGTACCTCGAGTTTTGCAACGATCCACTACTCGAGTACCCGGCGCCCCCCCCCCCCCCCCCCCCCCCGCCGGAGTGGCTGCCGAGGCGCATGCTCGGTGAGTCCTCCTCCTCCTCCTCCCACTCCTCCAGGTCGCCGGTGCCCTAGAGGAGATCGCTGCTCGCCGTCGTGGCCACGACGACGGAGGCGTTATCGTCGTCGAGGACAGCGACGACGACGCGCCCCCGCCGGCCAAACCAATACGCCAAGGCGTCCCCGGGCAGGGGTCCACCAGGGACGGATGCGGTGTGAAGAAGGAGAAGGAGGATAACGATGGCGGCGACTACGACGCCTTCAGCATGTTCTTTGGCCTGTAGGCGCAGCAGCAGCAGTTTTTTCCCCTTTTAGTAGATTATGTTTTCAATACGACGCCTCGAATGCATAAATATCACCGAATCTATGTTGTGTTTGCCGAATTTTGGCCAAGTATGTTTTTACAAATAATTACAAAAGGGCGACTCGGGCGACCTTGGAGCGGCGGCTGGGAACCCGATCGTCCCAACGCCGAAATTGTCGCCGGTTCGCCCCCAAGCGGCGCTTTTTTCTTGCTCCTGGGGGAGGGGGCGAACGGCTGGAGATGTTCTAAGGTGAATCATATCGGACTCTGATAAAGTAGGCAAGATCATTAAATGTACATCTAGGTGCCACTATTTCCTGGTCTCCGGAAATGAACACCTGTCATGTTGTCGTCACATATGGTATTCACCCGGTGTTAGTGTGACATGCACTAATATAGGTGTCCACCACACGGTAAATGGGGTGGTGAATTAGCTCATGCATCGATGTAACTCATATGGCACGTGTGCACACCCACCACGTGTCGTAAAAGAGCTGCATGCACAGAACTAGTACGCCACGTGTTAGGTGTGATGGCCTATTGTCCCCGCTTGCCGGATGCGAGCTAGGTTGAATGAGCGTTTTAGAATGTCATGGCTATTCCCGGATATCTTGTGCCTCAGGTTGTTGCCAGGTTGCTCGGACAACTTCAATTAACGCACTTTGTTGTTGATGTAGTAAGATGCGTTTGATCTTGGCAAAGATCTGCATGCCACCTTTGATCCGGACTCCTTTTGGATGTTGTAGTCAGTGATAGTCTTTACGAAGATATGCATGCCACTACGGATCCGTGGTGGTGACTTGGTCGCCGGAAGGTCTTTGATGTTTCTCTCTCTCTGACAAGGAGGCTACTGTAGAAACTAGTACTAGTCAATAAGATTTTTAGTTGCTTATAGAGCAAGCAACCACTTAACATGAGGAACGACTATACTTAGCAATCTCCAATGAATAGTACTCTCTTTATAAACTAATAGTTTACAAAGGGGTTAAATTAATATTTTAGCCAATAATATTTTCAGATGTTGCTTATTCATTTTCGCAAGGAAACTCAAGTTAATCCAACACAACGTTCTGGATGCTCACTTAATAACCATGTATCATGTAGCATAACAATTATATTTTTCAATGAGCGTCAGTCCCGTTGTTTTGACATCCATCGATCCGACTGGTCGTTGGACTTTGCTTCGGTGCAGCACTGGCTCATGCACCTTTCTCCATATTTATGCATGTATTGCGTTCATTCCCTCCTTGCTTCACTACAATTCCCCACATGAACATTTCCTCCTTTAGAGCTTATATTTGAAGTACAAGTTAACTACCCCTATTTATTTGCCTACCTTTCAATTGCCCTGCTTATTTATGCAAGCAACCCATCCTTCCCATCCATCTATTCTCAAACCATGGTAGTTCTAATACACACAAACTTCAGTTGTCCGTCCTTAATTTACAACCAAGAAGTTGAGAATAGTAATATCTCATGGTAGCCTGTTGCCTTGTCGATTCGTCCGGCTTGAGAGGCATCGGGAAAAGCAGCCGTGTGAAAGTGGAAACGTAGCCTTACCTTCTTGAAGAACATTGTACACGGCTGCCTCTTTGCACATGCCAAAGAGAGCAAGTGAGCATGCGAAAGAGAGCAAGTGAGCATCTTATACCATTAGATCGTTCCTAAGTCGAGTATTTATTTCTTGACTATCGCTGACACCATCAATGTGAATTTGCGCACCAGAGGTGTTTGTCTCTTCTTACATCGTTTCCATAATGATGGGGACAGGCTTCTAGTTAGACTAGCCCCCTTATTTCATTTGGGATAATTATATTGTAGCAGTACAAGATGGCAGATCGCCATCCATAAATCTCTTACTATTTGAGTTCAGTAGCGACCCGAAGCTCACGAGAATTGATCGTTTGTGGTGTGATGGAAGAGAATTGAACTTGATCCGGGTCACTAGTGGAGGCCTGGAGGGTGACGAGAAAGGGGCAAATAATAGTCCGTCGCTTGTCAGGTACATTGGCGTGACAGTGAGGTTCGTCCATATAATGTATCCCACTGGCCGTCCAAATTGCCGGCCAGGGCGTGTGTTAATGCATGCAGCCTTCGTATGTACAACGACGGATAGCGAGTTGCGTCGCAGTATGATAAAATCGGCCGCTCCACCACTACAATTGCCTAAATTAGGTACCCAAAATTCATACTACCCAGGCAATGTGCGTATACTCAGCATTAGGGCCGGAGACTACCTCATCTGTGGCTCCTAGGCTTGGCTGATACGAGCGCTCTTGATCAGTACATAGGGAGGGGTTTTTATACCCGGCTGCACACACACACGACCCGGCCGCCGCACCGGCCACTACCTAGTCCAACCACACACACGCACTAACCTAGATGCATGCACGGCCTCAGCCACCACCTGGGTTAGGCTCTCAACCTTATCCAGGCGAGATCCATGCACTAACTAACCTGCCAACTACTGCATGCACTAGCTAATCTGGCCGGCACACTCGCCAACGGCCCCTGCCCACGCGCTGGACTGAGTGCACACACACCCACACGCGAGACACACAGATGACCACGGCGAAACGTTGGTTTATTTCTAACAGATCATATATCTCCTTGCACTTGGCCATGAAGAGCTCGTATCCGGCGCAAGACTCTTCCATCGCCCTCTTTCATCGAGGACCTCCTAGCCATCAATCAAACACCAAATTTGCAAATCAAATAGCTAAAAAAATTCTCGATTATTAGGATGAAATTTATCACATAATCCAAAATGGGGTAAACGAATCGTAATTTCTCGGGTTTTCTATTTCAAAACTAGCTGCCACGACTTCCACAGACACGAATCTAATCGTAAATGGATGTCGATCCTATTTTCAAACTCAAGCAAATCAGTGAACAACAATTCAAACGCTCAATCGCCCATTCAATCCACTTATAAAGGAATCCTAATTATTAGGGCTTAGATTAGAAATGTACCGGCGGACCAACGATCTCGAATGGTTCATGCAGATGGGTTGGAGTGGGCGATGGGCTGCTAGGGCTAAGACGACGGCTGCATTTGGCTGGGTAGGGCTGCGTGGGTGATGCGGTTGCTCGAGGTCGGGGTAACTTAGGCAACAGAAAGTGATAGCTCACCCAGCCCAGGTCCCACTCGTCATAAGCGGATGTCCACGACCCACCTGTTATAACCGACTCACAAGTCATAAGATAACCGGCCCCAGCCGTTAGTAACTGAGGAGGTAATGGCCTACTGCTTTGAACCGATGGCAAGGCTCCGTTGGGATTTCGTGAGAATGGGGCGAGTGGTAGAGAGGAAAACTGAGTAAAGTTAGATGCCATGGACAAAAATGATCACAACTAAGGGTGGAGGGGCACGAAAATTGAAATCCCAAATCAAAATGGATCTTTTTAGAATTGAAATTAGTATTATAATCCCTCCATTCCGAAATAAGTGTCATCGATTTGGTATAACTTTGTACTATAGCGACACTTATTACTAAATCTTATTTAGTATAATTGTATACTAAATCAGCGACACTTACTACTAAATCAGCAACACTTAGACACTTACTACTAAATCAGCAACACTTACTTTGTAAAAGAAGGAGTAATAATTAAAATTGATCTTTTAAACACTGAAATTTGTTTTTTAAATATATAATGTGAGCACTGTTCATGAAACGATTGGGAAGAAATGTCAGGTTACTCTAGCTCCCCTGACTTAATTTCCAAAGTCGTCCTCCGTGGGCAACCCGGGGTGACGGGATCGAGCCTCCCAACCACCCCTATCTTAGAGCTTTCCCCGAGCCGCTGCCGCCGCCGGTAGGTGACGCGGTAGCGGCGGCCCCCTCCCGTTTCGAAGGCGGCGGGGGGCGCCCTGGCCAGGTCAGCATGGCGGGTCCTTGATGGGTTTGCAGTCGGTTGGCGTCGGCGGTGGGCGACGGGCCAGCGAGCCGCTGTCAGTGCTGAGGTGGGTGTCTCCATGTGGGTGACGGCCGAATCTGGCTGCTCATGGCTGGATCTGGTCTCCCCCGTCCACGTCGCTGGTGGTGGAGGTCGTGATTCGAGAGCATTGGTGTTGCATCTGTGTGGGTGGCGGCTGGGCCTGGCCTATTGGTCGGTCCTGACCTGCCCATCTCCGGCAGTACGGTGTCAAGGCGTGTGCGACAACGACGTAGGAGGGCGGCTCTCGGCTTGATCTCGGGGCGGCGACCTCGGAATGGTGGTGGTGTTGTAGTGCTGCAGGCCCATTCTAGGCAGTGGTGGCTGCGGTTGTGGTGCCGGCGCTGATGCCGACAGCCCCTTTATGGTGTTGTAGAGGGACAAAAGTTGCCTGCTCCCTCCCCATGCTTCCATCCGTGCTCCCACTTCATCCTACGGCTGTCCTTTTCCCTTTTTCTTTTCTAATCTAATCATCTCCCCCCTGATTTTAAGGGGATGGGGCCGGGCCTTATTTTGTTCTAATCAAATCAAGCCACATACGCGGGAGCACGGATGGGCATACGCGAGGGGAGCAGGCAAGTCTCGTCCGTTGTAGAGAGGCCATGGTGGTTCTTCTTCCCTTGGTTTGGTTTGCCGTTGTTGATGTTCGCAGCAGCTTGGCTCCTACCCTGGTCAGAGGTGGTGAGGCATAAGGCTCTGGTAGAAAGCCTTGTTCTTCGACGGGGGTCGTTGCCGATGATGTTGGCGCCCGTGGGCATCCTCCTCTTGGTCAACTCTGTATTTGCTTTTTTTTCATTAATGAAATCGGCAGAGCTCCTACCTTGTAAGTAGAAAAAAAGATTATCTGACCCATTTTCTCCATAGTCCCGCTACTGTTGCCTTTACTTTCTTCTCTCTTCACTGCTTCCATTTAACATATCAATTTTTATTTGTTTTAGGGTCTTATCTTATATTAACCGTGAATTAACTACTGAACACCTCCCTACCCTCTACAACTCTACTTGCCTTATTATTTATGTAAGCCCTACATCGTCTCCAACCCTCTTATCTGAAACCATATGGTAGTTCCAAAATAGGTACTTCAGTTGCTTCGGCATATCGAGTATAGCTAGTTTGATTGAAAATCAAAATGATGAAACCGATATTCTCATTTGGTAGTTCGTTGACATGTCCAGTACTTGGCTTGAGATGCATCCGGACAAGAAGATGTCGATCAATGTATCTCCTTCCGTGGAAGACCTAAGCGTGGTGTGTGTACAGGTGCCTATAGCCAGTCAGTGCAGTTGCGGTTTGCACCTTTTCTGGACTGGACTCTTGCCTCGGCCAACCCCGCCTCCACGCTGACGGACTTGAGCCCTTCTCCCCGACCTTGCTCTGCCTCCGTTCCGTCCCTGAAATTGATGAGCTAAAATTAAGACATAACATCCAGCGCTCTGATCTCTGGCTTTCTTTCATCGTGGGAAAGATTCCATCATCACTAATATTCGTTGAGAAGAAAATGCTTACATGATTGATGCATAGTTGATGGCTCTTAGGTGAGAACTGAGGAGCTAGTAGGGTGGTAAGAGCAAACGGTTATGGACAGCGTCGTCAGCTGCTCTAGACGTGCTAGCTAGCAAGCTGATAGACCAGAAGCTTCTCCATTAGGCAGCTTGAGATGCACCAGGGGTAACAAATTTTGTATTTTCAAAAAGGAGGATAAGCCCTAACGTCTGCATCATATATTATTCATTATTCGGCGAAGCCATACATCGATGTCAAATAAATAAAGAAAAAGCCTCAAGACCATCATGGAAGTATCTCTGCTATCCTACCAGAAGTCCTATGACCATAGACCATGTAACAAACATACGAGTGGCATGTAAATGAACAACTGAGATACGGTACACCTAGACAAAGCCTGCAGGAAGGGACCATTGTACGTGCGCTCATCTTGATGGTTCCAGCCTAAGGTTAAACTTGTGGTTTTCATCTCCGAAGTTGCGCTTTGAGCAAATCCTCAACAAGGACACAGGAGGCGCGCACGTTGACATTGTCTGATCTAGTTGAGTTCTCACCCAAGAGTGCATACATATTTGTATTCGACCTCTCACAATCAGCAAGCTCTCTACTGTCTGACAACCTCTCACTAGCTAGATTTTTTTGAGCGGTCTCACTAGCTAGATAGCGGTGATGAGAGAGCCAAGGCCCGCCCACGCTACAGGAGAAAATACCAGAAGCATCTTTAGAGCCTCATCAGGCTGGTCACTTACAGTAACATATTATGTTAGCATGGTTAATAGTATAGCCAACTGCTGGCTTTAAGCCATTGCCATGTTATCTATAGCTCATTTTATAGTCAATATGTACAATAGTTGATTATAAAAGTGTACTACTTATTTATTATATGGCCCACCTTTCACTCTCACAAAATGTCTAGGAGCACGTGTTATAGCTGGCTCTTCACCAAGAGCCCGCTTATCTTCTCTCTCCTCTTCTCTTTCCTCCAACTAAGTAAGAATATACTAGTTTATTTTTTATAGCCAGCTGACTCAGCTCTATTGTACTTGTTCTTACTCTAAACACCTCTCTCCTCATTAACTACATGCCATGGAAGCAAAATTTTCTGGGAGTGTGTTATGTTACTACCAAAGTTACTCCCACTATGACTAGCCTCAGCCCGCTTTCGCCCACTTTTGCACCTGCTTCGACTGTCGTCAACGGGAGAGGGGGGATGCTATATGTAAGGTTACAAATAGATTAATCCAACATTCCAACCACCTTGCTGATTCACTAGCCTCATAAGTACGACAATTGCCCCTCATGTCCACAACAACGGCCTCCATACCGCGCTGATAGCTCAAACACGTGGCCACGCCATGAACCGTACGCGCATGCACCATCCATGTCTAAAAGGTGGATCATGGTTATGGGCTGGAGGGGTCCATTTGTCTAGTAAATATTAAAATAGACATCACAGTTAGGCTCATTTTTTCAAACCAGAGCCCTTTGGGCTCAATCCATTAACAAAGAAGAAAATAGTTGCCTGGTTAATTAGCTAAAAACCAGGCAAAAACTGTTACAACGCACCTCAAAACACAAGGCACAATTGAACGGCCTCGCTACCAACATGCACTTGACACAAACTCTAAAAAGGAAGGCCACCTTCATGGTTGTGTGCAATAATAATCATCATTTCTTATCTCCTAGCAAGCGACTAGGACTTCATTGCATTGAACCACCCACAAGGATTCCAATGGAACAATTGTCCCGAGTCCTTGTCGACCTATGACAAACAAACAACCACATGCACAAGTGGCAAGGCAGCTTCGATTTTGCCACAGACGATCTCTGCAGCCAACAGGCATCACTTTTCATCGTCTCCGCTCGGACCCCACCACAAAAGCTCTGACTCCTTAGCAACGGAACAAAGAAAGGAGACCTGCAAACACGCTGGAAAGCTGACTACAAAACCATACCACGGCTCAGACACTGCTTTGCATTGTCAGCGTTGCCACACAAGATACCAAGCCAGACCCAACTTTCAAACACACCCACTGGTCTTTCTAGTCGGATCAAACTCCAAATCAAAGCCCTCAAAAGGTAACGCCGCCAATAACCAACCCTGCGGTTCTAGTCTTTCCCCTGGTGCTATCAAGAGCATAAAAGCTTGTTGCATAAAAAAGAGCTATTTAATATGATCATATTATACTTTCCATAAACAAGGGCATAAAAGAAGCATATCAGCTTATTCATCAAGCTTATTCATCAAGTGCAGACAAATATAAATTTAGAAAAATCCATGTTCCCAAAAGGACTACTACATGCATACAAAACATATTCCAAGCCACTACACCGTTAATGTTGCAAAGATTACAGTCTATTGAGCAAGCTTAATTATATAGTAGCAACTAGTAGTCAATACATTTATAAGGTGCTGAAAACACTAGCAACCATTGAACAACCTATGACGGCGGACAAATGTTACTAACACCGCCAAAATCGCGAATTCCATATGCTTTGGCAGCCCTACACCATCCTCAGAGCCGGCAGCTGGTGGAAGATATGCTCCAGAAGACACCACCACACACCGCCTCTTGCTCCCCAATCATCACCTATGGAGCTGCTCAGGCCAATATGCCTAGGACGACACTGTCATTGTCGTCTGCAACCTCTCTTCGCCGTGATGGTCAGTCTTCTTGTTGCATAAAGCAGCCAATCATCCGAAGAAGGAAATGCCCCGGCACTGCCAGCCCACGTACGAGACCATCAGTAGCTAATCAACGTCCCCACTAGAGGTGTGAGCATCAAATATAAACCCAATAGGTTGGCCACCGCCGACCATCATCGTAGCCGCATGATTAGCGGGTCTAAGTCCCTCTTGCCCTCAACCGCAACACCGACACTAGTGGCTGCCGTGTAACCTCGAAAAGATTTTGCCACTGCTGCACAATCATCTGCTTGAAGCTGCACATCACTACATGACACCCAACTGCTGTAGGAAAGCAGCCAGTTATCGAGGTCAGAAGCCCGTATGCTTGCGTGATGATGGTGAGGGAAGGTCCTCGCGTAATGCCCCCCTGCCAAATAAACCAGATCGAGCAGCCGCCCGTCTCACGCATGTTTCTTCTTTCCGCACCTCTCGTACGATCCACCTTTCTCCATATTGTCTTCACTCCCTCCGCGCTTCATTCTAATTCGGTACTTGAAGCGACCCTTCTTTATTAGCCTAGCCACTGCTTGCCCTTCTTATTAATGCAAGTCATCCATCCTCTCCATCCCTCTAATACCAAACCACATGCCAGTTTGAACACATATACTTTGCCCTATCGACTCTCACTTGATTGACTACCAAGACTAGATGATGAGGCGTGTTTCACTGTTGTTATCTTTTGCTAGCCCGTTGACTTGTTCATTAGTTCGACTTGGGAGGCATGGGGAGAAGCAAATGTGTGGAAGTGCAGACGTACCCAAAGAGCACACTCCTTTTATCTTGTAGGTTGCAAAATGGCATGCTCCTTCATCTTACAATTTGATCGTTGCGCAATGCCCTGACTGTGACGGTGCACAACGTTGGCCTGAGATTCTTAAGTCCTTAATTGTCGAGTTGTGGCTGGTGACCAAGAATCGGTGGTGGCCCCAGTCTAGCAGCAGTCCGCCGCCGAACAACTGTCTGGCAATAGTAGTCATTGGCACTGAGATGGGCATCAACAATGGCTGGCGGCTGCAATCCACACTGATGTTGATCTCCCCCGGGGCCATGCGCCTTGGAGCTATATAGGTTGCGTTCACGCCCAGCTCCATGTTGGCAGGGTACATCAGTGCCATGACCGAGCACATATCTATACCTATACTAATTTGTGACTCCCTAAAAATTCCCATGTTAATCAGTAATTATGAACCGTTAATCTGATGGGGCCAAATTATTACGGCGTAGATCTGCCCATATAATTCTCGGTTGAAAGTTTGCCCAATTGACAAAAAGAAAACGCTATTAATCTATCGGTTTTTCCTCCCGTAATGAAAGAAATCTATCTCTTAAGAAACAAAACTCTATCTACGCTTAAGCTATAACCATCTCCTTCCGGATAAAAAATCCACCTTAATGAAAGAAATCTATCTCTTCAAGTAACAAAACTCTATCTACGCATAAGCTGAACCGCATACCTCCAGCAATCTGCCGTCATGTCCTCTATGGCGGCCGCGCCATGGTAATGGATCCAGCTCAGTGGCTCCTGGCCTGCAAGTCCGGAGATAACGACTTCGAGATGAGCTAGAACGTTGCCTTCACGAAGCCTGAGGAGGCGCCAGTACCAGCGCTGGCGTCTTGGTCAGCATCAGCTAGCAGCAGGTCCCTGCATGACCCCAGGCCAGGTAAGGCTTTCTTGACTCTCCCTTATTATTATCCTAATAAATCAAACACTGACTTGTGCCAGGGGAATCTCATATTACAGGTCTCAGCCTTCTCCATGCGCAAGATTGATCTCTTTGTGTTCAGGTTTGGCGTTTACGATCTTTACCTTATACTAACTTAAACAATAATCTATCCCTTGCCTGAATAAAAACATTGATCTTTCCTTGCATGCCGTGCCCTCTGATTTGCTGGCACCTTCGACTTCCTTCCTAGCTCTAAAATTTGCTGATCAGAGTTGCCATGTTAGCAGCCGGCCATGTAGAATACATCAGACTCTCACGTACAAGTGATGGATATTGATCCGTTGATCCTTCACTGCAGTACGGTTCGCCGTGAGTCCAGCTGGTGCCCTCCGATTCACCACTGATGGGCCATCTGATTTTTAGCCTACCAGTTTGATCATTTATTATTGTGTAACGTACAACTACATCCTCCATGGCACCAATAAGTTTTCTTACTATCTAAGGATACATGTTTCGACAACTGTTTGACTTCAAGATAGATGTTTTACCTTGCTTTCTCGAACCAACGTAGGTGTTTATATATTACTGTTGCATTTGCAGATGGAGTATTGTCCATCGAGTGGGTGCACGGCACATTGCTTAGCCTTTGTTCAAATTTGTTTTGTTGTTTTAATTTGGTGAACAAATTTTTGGTTTTGACTTTCTTTCTAATGATATGTACCTTCTATTTATTTTTGTCCCACAATACCATTATAAATACTGATTGTAATTTATATTCACATGCCTTTTCAGCAAACCTAGAGAAAGGGTAATTACATTTCCTTTTTGAACGCTTTTTGTGATAATGTGGAGAATGGGAACTACATATCGGTAAATAAATGTACTTTTTTAATAAATATTTCAATGTTGCGATCATGCTTGCTATTCAAAATGATTTCTTTTCGATAGTTAAAGATCAAAATAGTGGACCCTCTGTTTCTAAATATAACGCGTTTTGGCACGGCCAAAACACTTTATATATAGGAAGGGGGTAGTATTTGATATTGCAGTTATGATGGCTTGGCACTTCTAAAGATAATTTTATGAAGTTACTTCTTTGCAGAGAAAGTCCAGCAGCAAAATATATGAGTTTCTTTCATTTCTATTCCTCTCTCAGGGACATCATTTTTTCAAGGTTCTACCATACGGACCATGCTTATCAGGTGTAAAAAATAGATGATTTATATTTGTTTATTCTTGAAGATACAACCGTTGGGAGCAAAAGAATGTAGTTTGCGTGGCCAAGGTAAACATTCTTCTCTTTTCATTTGTTGTATTTGATGTTGGATAGAAGAAACAGTCAATACTCCAGCGTAAATTTCACGAATGGCCATGTATAACATACTGGATGGTGCTACTATATATATGTGGCTATTTCTGCATTTTACCTTCCACATGAAGATGAAGGATTATATTATTACTAAGGTTGAATGAATGCGCTAATACTAATGAGTAGGAATTGTTGATTACATTGTGTTACACAAATGCTTTGAAATAGCCAGTGTCAATGTCATGACGATTATTTTAAATTAAATATTAGGGAGACATAAAGATAAATAGTTAAAATAAAAAAATCATGGTTAGGATACTTTTTTTTAGGAAAGGATGGTTAGGATACTTGGGAACATAAGACTGAAAAGCGAGAACGTTATATGCTTTTGTATCCCAGTTGGTGAATTTTGAAATATCACCATGTATATTATGAGTAATAGATTTTTTGATACATACACGATTATTAGTGGACTTGCATAGTATTAAAGGGAGTAATAAAAATGCGTACTATAAATTAGACTTCCTAATCCATAAAGTGCTTTTGATGGTTAACAATATTATGAATTTTCATAGTGAACCTAAAAACAAATAACTAGCCCGTGCACTTGCACGGGTTGACGACTAGTATGTATATAAAGCTCCAATGGTCATTGCTAGCTGGTAGCTGCTCGCCCACACTATGTTTCTCAAAACAAGAAAGAAAAAAAAAAGTTGATCGTCGATTTTAAGTATGGAAAGCAACTCAACATCAACTGCCTACCGAAATGTAATGTGCCTTTTTGGTGAACAGAAAGTATCGTACATGTAAGGCTGTCGATTAGTGCCTCATGAATGATGAACACAATGTTCAAGGAATATCCTAAATCTTGCATAACCATCACGATGGACATTGATGTAATCATGTTTTTTTTTAGAAAAGGAGGAAGACCCCCGGCCTCTACATCTCGACGATGCATACAGCCATTTTATTAATTATTGACACAAGACCTTACAAAATCATACTACAGTAAAACTAAAACCACCATCTACGTAACATTTGTCGCAACACCTATCCAGTTGATGAAGGGGCGCTGATAGTTTGGGCTTAATACCAAACAAACATCGCGGCCAAACCTAACATCTAAGACCCGAGGTCCCAACCAAGACGCCTGCCGGGTATGGGTACCCACCAATCCGGCGTGCTCCTCAACCAGGACGCCTGCCGGGTATGAGGCCGCCGCAGCCACCTGCAACAATTCCATCTTCAGAACTGTACTGCTGCATGTACTTTGCCTGGTCTAGCTGCCGCCGACGTCACCACGACGCCAGACAGCGTCATCCTCCTGCGCGAGTCCATCTTCGTGCACCAGGCGCCGAGTCTCCACTGCGCCACGCCGCCGAGATCCGTCGTCATCAATGGACAAGATGAAACACCTCTCCTCCTCTTGTCCCCTTCAACCAGCACTTGCTCCAAAATGATGCCTCCAGGAGGAAGAACGACACCGTAAGCGCCGTCATCGTCCGATCCAGTAGACCCAGATCCAGGGTTTCCCCCGGAACTTCCCGACCAGGTTGACGTGACCTACAACGACGATGCCTCGAGAAGGGAACGACGTCCGAGACGCCACCATCGTCCACCAAGACCGCAGTCAGGCGCGATTTTCACCGGAAGTCACGTCGTCCCGATCTCGCAGCTGGCTAGAACCGAAGGGAACGTCGCCACGAAGACGTACGTCGACGTCGATACTCCGGCGGAGATCCGGCATCCTCACCGGCCCCTCCACGCGCCGCTGGTCGGCAGAGATCCGCAGTAGACCGCCAGGCACCCTCAGTATCCCAAACGGCCGGATGGATCGAACGTGATGACCGGATCCGATCCAGAAGCTCTGCCGGATCACTAGCAGAGGCCTCTGGCGCCCCTCACTGGCCCTTCCACGCAGCCGCCAGCCGGCCACATGTACGGGCTGGATCAGCCAACCCGCACATTGCTGCCAACAGCCGCACCACCAGTCCTCCCCGTCGACCCTGCAGCACCGCCGCCGCTGCCCATCACCATGCTGCCGCCATGCCTCGCCGCCGGAGATACGCCGCGCCGCCAGCGATCCAGATCTGGGCAGGTGCCCCCACGCCCATGGATGCCCCGCATCACCCAAACCTGGGTGGGAGGGGAGGGAGCCTCCGCCACCGCTGTCGGCCACCAGGCTTTGCCCGGTGGCTTCCTCCAGCGGCGACGGCGGGAGGCATGGGATCTGCGGCGGCCTGGCCGCTAGGATTGCCGATCCGCCTGAGTCGCCCAGGCGGGTGGGGGGGGGGGACGCATGTAATGGATAATTACATTAAGTGTACATGATTAATTACAAATATATGGCTTAATTTCAAAAGTAAACCTGATCTCAAAAATGTTTTCCAGCTTCAGTTGCTTTGGCATAACTACTTTGATTGACAATCAAAATGATGAGACTGGTGTTATGTTGTCTGTTTACTAGCTTGAGAGGCATCGGGACAAGCATATGCCTAGAAGTGCAAATGCAGAATTGGATTGGAGAACAAAAGGAGTGGAACTGGAAGGAATGTGTGCCTGGACACGCTGGCATCTGCACCAGGCTATCAATAATGTAACATGCTTCAAGATTAGGGATCCCACACTTCACTACTTTTTTTTTTCAAGCGCACACACGAAAATTGTGTGCTTTTTGATATTAAGAAGGGATAGAGTTTTATACAATATGTTACAGCAGCACTGGCAAAAAAAGTGCAGTCCAGGATAGAAGAAAAGAAAGCCAAGTTACTCCTCTTGGCAGGCCACCTTTAGCTCTCGTCCACGTTTCAAATTCTTTATTAATGTGCTGGATTACCATGTGAGGCATGATTGCAACCTTGTCGAAAACATGTTTGGTTCGCTCCAGACAGCTGAAGCCAAGCACTAGGCAAACCAGGGTGTTGATCTTCCTATGAATTCCACTGGGAGCAGCATTACTCAGAGCAGGCCACCAATCTGTTATTTTTTTTCCTCTGTCGTCGGCGTTCGTCTATGCAATCACACGGGCAATATTATGTTGTACCAGATCTCCCTCGCGAAGGAACAGCCAAAAAGCCTATGAGGTTCTCCTCCTGCTGGCAACATAGTACACAACACTCCGGGTGTTCAAGTTGGCGCTTGGTGAGGTGATCAGCGGTCCATAAGCCATCGTGGAACACCAGCCATACGTACTAATTTCTTCTTTTTTGTTTGGCGAAAATCCTACACAGTAATATTTCTACAAAAGATTTACGTTCTGTTAGAGCGGGACTAACCACTTGGAACAAAATGGGGTAGTAACCATTAACAAATTGAACTAGTACTTACGTTTTTCGTAAAGCTGGGATGTAAGAATTGCATTGTTCATTTCCAACGCAGTAAACCTTGGTGTTGCAGAGATTTGTTTCTAACTCGATGTTATAGTACTCGTAGTACACCAACTTGCGCATCAGGTTTGTTTTAAGTAAAAATGGATGGTGACAAACTTGTGGCAAGGATGCACTTTGATTTGATACATATGCCATTTGTTGCCGTCCACGTCATCTTTCTCCATATTTTATTGTCTTCACTCACTCCTCGCTTCATTACAATTCACAGCTTCAAAGTACCCTTCTTTATTTTTCTACCAGCTACTTTGCCCTCCTTATTTATGCAAGCCCTCCATCATCTTCATCCCTCTAACACACATACATCTCTCTAAGGCTGGTCACCATCGTTATCTTTTGGTAACTCAATGCCATGTCCATGAGTTTGTCTTGGAAGGCATGGGGACAAGCAGATGTTGGGAAGCGTAGACATAAAATGCCATGTCATCAAATAAATTAGATTGGAGAACAAAAAGGTACGAGAGGTCTTGCTCGCATGGGTCTTGCATAGCGAAAAGGCATGCTCCTCCGTCTTACTATTTCATCATTGGGTCGCACCCGACGAATGGCAGTGCGCCATGGTGGCCCAAGATTATAATATCCTTGATAGCTCATATTCGGCCGGCGACCAAGAATAAGCAAAAGTCCAGCAGCAGTATGGTGCCGAACGACGGCTTGACAACAGTAGTCATTGGCGTTGATGATCATCGACAATTCTTGGGGGCTGCAGTAGACACCGATGTTGACCTCCCATGCGGCCGAGCGTCCTCACACTATACATGGCTCCGATCGCATTCTCGGGCAGCTCCGCATTGGTGGCGGGAAGGAAATATTGGGGCCTACAGCAGAGTAGACACACCGAGCTTTCGTGTAAATTTGCATATCACGTTAGTTATGTGCGCATTGCTGTTCACCAACTAAAGACATCATGATTTGGTTCCTATGATTTAGTTATGTGCACATTGATTGTTGTAGCTTGTTTCCTGGTTCTTCTTTGTTGTTCCTTAATTCTTCTTTTGTGTGATGGTTGCTACACTTGTGTAGCCTTGTTGTTTGTATCTCAGTCTTAGTTATATGATAATAAAAATCGTTCAGGCCGGCGTAAGCACGCCGTAGCTCCGTCAAAAATAAATAAATATCCCGTCATCAATTTCCTGCTTGTTTAGTTCAGATGATTACCCTCTTGGCGCTAAAACAAAAGAGAAAGATGAACACACATAAAACACGCGGAAAAATGCTGTACATATTTTGGAATTTGGAATTGAAGCACTAAGTAGAAGTCGCCTGGGAAAAACAAAACCAGTCCTTGTTGGGCGGTTGAGTGGCTATCCGATGGTCGTTAGTAAGTTTGAACTTTAAATCCCATCAACGAATTTTTTATCAGTTCTTTTTTTTAGGGAAACTAGCAGAGTGGCCCGCCCGATGTGCGGGCAAGAATTTTGTAAATTTATTTGATGATAATATATCATTTAATTTGTCTACGGAAATTTGGTAGCAAATGTGATCACATTCACAAATATGATCCTTTTGCAAACATAGTGTTTGTATTGTATGTATTTGTTCCCAAATAGTTTTATAATTAATTTGCCAATTAGGTATTTTGTATTATGTTGAAATGAATAATTGTTGTGTAAGCTATTGTGCTTTACATGATATATAATATGATACATTTTTTTCTAATATTTAAAGTATACAGATTCCTTTTGTGCATTTTCTCATTTTTTCAGGAAAACTAAAATAACAAAAAGTATAGATAGAAAACATAAAGTTGGAAGAACATTTGTATGTAAAATGTTTTTGTTGTATGACAACTATTTTCAGATCCCATGTTGTCTTGAAATGAATAATGACAGTTCGTATCGAAGATGTGTCTTTTTATTTGCATGTGTTCTAATGCAAGAGCAACATAATTTTCTGGTCTTGATGTAGTTTGATTTTTTTCGCTTTATCACGGTTCCTCTAGTGTGCACACCTACTCTCATTTTCTCTCACTTTTATTTCAACTTGTCTATTGCCAGCCTATTTGTCCATGATTTTGTCCAGCAATACATCTATAGATATATTTAATTAGTGAAACATCAGCATAAACATCTTCCTTGGTGAGGTTTGTAACTTCAGGACTCAATAAGTTTGATGTAAAAGATGACACTATACATATTTACTGTCAATCAACTAATATAGTAGTCCATCTCCCATACCACAATGAGCGAAATATAGCTGTGAAGGAATTAAGGAGGCACTGAATAATATTTAATATGTCCATGTGTTGAGTATTAACTCAGAACTACATGAGATGAAACCAACATAACCTTTGTTCTTTAGCAAGTATGAAACCTTCGATATCCTGACATGCGCCACTTGACACTGGACCGCATGTAGGATTAGCTTTCAATCTGTAAGGCCTGCACATTTATGGAAATCATACAAATTCATCTTACCTTGCATTTTTTTATCAAAATTTCCATTAATTGACTCTTCTGTGTCCTCCTATTGTGATATGGAAAATGTATTTTACCATTCCATGAAATATATTGCTTTGTATGTATAACATCAAAAAGAGATCCACATTTGTATTGGATCTTTAATTTAAAAATGTGTCTTCTTTTTCTGCTTTTTAATAGAATGTTTTCAAGTGGTTGCGTTCTTCTTTCTTCAAGAAGTAGGTAGAACAAATGTAACATGATACACATGTGATTAACCATCTAAATACCTTTTCATGTTTGCCATTGTCGTCGAGTTTGTGTACCATATGCGTCTGTAGCAATGTTAGTTACTTTTTGTGTCGTGTTATTACTTTCTAAACTGCATTATTCTGTATATTGGGTAAACGTGCGATACGTATATGCTTATGCCCTGTGGTGTGTGCTTAGTTAATTAAATGTTAACATGGCCAAATTTGTGGCAGGCTAATATCTAGCTCTATTGACTAATAATAATTCCTCGTGAATTGTTATCGAAACTACCTCTTCTTTAACTTCATAATAAAACTAATAATTAACTTGGAACTTCTGTTGACATTAATAAGGTGTAGATGGGTAGTTTCAGAATAGTGATGCATACCTAAAGCATGCAGATTCCCCAAGTCCGGTAGAAGGGTTCAATAAAATAGGTGAACAAAAACCCAACATATATAGTATGAAAGATGAGACTCTCAAAAGAGCAACATGATGAAAAACTATTGAAGGTAAGTGCATTCTCGCATACTTAAATCGTCATTTGGTAAGCAAGGCAGGGACACGTGCGTCTCATTCCATCCACACCGGAAGTCACTCATGAATCCCATCGACCTGCACTCACCAATTGATTCGCACATGTCCAGTCTCGCAGAAGTCAACCTTCTTCTGCTGTAACATGAACATCACTATTCTGGAGGTCATCATCAACTACCAACAGAAGCGTGTTGGAATTAACCATGATGTAGTGGTCCATGTCCGGATTGTACACGTTCAGTCACCTTATATATTATGAAAGATGAGACTCTTAAAAGAGCAACGTGATGAAAAACTATTGAAGGTAAGCGCATTCTCGCATACTTAAATCGTCA
>LR738715.1:814014631-814081764 GCA_902687465.1 Secale cereale | reverse complement strand
GGAGTGACAAATCCTAATCTTGATCTATGCCAACACCACGAATACTTTTGGAGACACCTGTAGAGCATCTTTATGATCACCCAGTTACGTTGTGACGTTTGATAGCACACAAGGTGTTCCTACAGTATTCGGGAGTTGCATAATCTCATAGTCATAGGAACATGTATAAGTCATGAAGAAAGCAATAGCAGTAAAACTAAACGATCATAGTGCTATGCTAACGGATGGGTCTAGTCCATCACATCATTCTCCTAATGATGTGACCCCATTGATCAAATGACAACTCATGTCTATGGTTAGGAAACATAACCATCTTTGATCAATGAGCCAGTCTAGTAGAGGCATACTAGGGACACTCTGTTTTGTCTATGTATTCACACATGTACTAAGTTTCCGGTTAATACAATTCTAGCATGAATAATAAACATTTATCATGATATAAGGAAATATAAAATAACAACTTTATTATTGCCTCTAGGGCATATTTCCTTCACCTACATGATCGAGGCACGTATGTAATCCTTATGTTGTTGCTATGATGAGTTTGCTGGGATCCGATGGATTATGAGATTATGTTCAGATTGTGATTGAGTAATATATTTGATCTACCTCTTTTATATTTATGTTCATAAGTAATTCTTGCATGTTATCCATTGTTATTTATTACTTTGTTCAAGTAGTGGGTTCATGCCCCTCGATGACTAGCTTGAGTGACAGAAACATGAGTCTAGGGGATGTGATGTTGCCACAAGGGGGAAAACAACGGTGCTTGTGCCCGCGGGTGCAAGGATTGTTTACTTTACGCAAAGTTATTTTAATGCAGTTGTCTGTTGCTTTGAGTTTACACTATGGGTGGGGCTCGCAACTTAATACCAGCGAGATGTTCTGGATAGATATCTCAAGGTGGATGATTAGTAGTAGATATTGATGGATTTCGGTCTATTTACTTTGGCGTACCGCCCATGCTTTGAACCTCAACCTTTCTTGCAATGTAGTCAGCATTGGTTTGCGCACATGGTCCTGTCAATTGCCCAGCTGTAATTCGTTTACCTCACATAGATGTTTTATCGTCTTTTGGGAGAGAGACATCACTAGTGAACATCACGAGACTCCGGTCCATATTACCATCATTGATCACATCCGCTATTTACTTTTCGCTATTATTTACTATTGCAAACATTATCTATCACTACTATCATTTGCGTTTAATCCTTTGTGAACTACAAGGCCGGAGGGATTGACAACCTCTCTGTACTCGTTGGGAGCAAAGTTATTTGTATCTGTGTGCAGGTCCATGTTGATTGCTAATATCTGGCGCCGTTAGCAGTTGACACCTTCTTGTTGAACGTAGGAGTCTCTGGGGTTTCGATCCTTGGTATCTTGCCAAGGGAAAAACTTCCGCAACACTACATCTCACACCTTCCACTTGGGGTAACCAACAAGGGGCGAGAAGCCCATCATGGGGTCACACTGAGTGCACCCTCTGGGTATAGTCCCCGAGGCTATTGTTGAGTGTTTGACTCGGCAGTAGTCTTAGAACTCTCTTGTCGTAACACTTTGGTCTCTGCACTTCTCCGAGTGGAATTGATCGTCTTTGTCCTTACTGGCTGGTTTTTCTTCTTTGTCGATTTTAGAAATCTTGTGAGTTTGGAGCTCAATTCGTGGATCTTGGGAAGAAGCAGATCCAACTCAATCTTGATCTAGGGCTAGCCAGGGAGAACTTGCAGAAAGCCAAAGATGAAGCGTCTGGTATGAAAAGTACATAACTCGTCGACTGTGTCTAAATGAGTGTGTCCGGCGGACGCGAATATCCTTTGGCCCATCTGTCTAGCATTGTCTCTTGCAGATCAAATGAAAGTAGCTTTGGAGCAGAAGGATCTTGAATTGGCAGCGGCGCAACAGAAGGCGCAGGAGAAGACCGAAGTTGCCGAACATAAGCTGGCTTCAGTCGGCAAGCTCGAAGAGGAAAAAGCCAAGCTGAAGACTGCCCTTGATGAGGCCAACAAGGAAGTGACGCGACTAAAGAGGGCCAACCTTGCTCTGGACGACAAGATTGGGGATCTCTTGCCGAAGAGGGACGGGTTGGAGACTTATCTGGGCGATCTTGCCAAAAAGATGTTCCTCATGCTCGAAGGTATCTTCCTTTGTCCGACTGAATCATTATTGTCGATTCATAGCCCAACTGTTGACTCATCATATTTGTGTGTGTTGAATTCTGCCAAAATTTTGAGGAAGAAACTAGACGGATTGAGACAGGACTGGATCCTGCCAATTCTCTTGTCAAGGACAATGTTGCAATGAACGTCTTGCGACTAGAGTCTCGTCTTACAAGTGCCACCGGTTATCTTGCCCGGCTGAAGGCAGTGATGTCACGGATCGACACGGCGCTCTGGCGGGGGACGGTGCTCGAGAATGACCTTGAGTCCCTAATGACTTGAGATCCTTGGTCGAGTGCAAGAATGGAAGCAGTCATCCACCCGGTGTGGCGCTGATGTGGCGATGTCTCTGGTCTGCGTGCATTGCAAGGAGGTGAAGGAAGAAAGGTTGGCTGCTCTCAAGGTTGCCAATACCAAAAAGCTTCAATTTCAGTCATTCATGGAGACTTTCCTCGAGGCCGCCACCCGCATCACCGACGGAATCGACCTGGATGAATAAGTCGCGCCTGCAAGCCCTCCTCCTTGTGAAGAGTGAACAAACTTTATGCCCCACTTCGATTTGCCTCGAAATGCCGAGTGATTTTGTAACCGCTGAAATCTTTCGGGCTCGACGCCTGAGTACTTCTGCTCGAACCTTGCGGGTCTTTATCCGAACTTGATTTCCTTTGAAATATGTTTTCTTTGCTTCCGATGCTTTTGGATCCTTTGATTTCGAGTGGACATTGTACTCATGGCGTAGCTCGGAAGGCTAAGGTACTTTGTATTTTTGGCGTAGCTCGGAGAGCAGAACCACTTTGTACTTGTGGCGTAGCTCGGAGGGCCAAGGTACAGTGTACTTGTGGCGCTGCTCGAAGAGCCAAGGTACATTATACTTGTGGTGTAGCACGAAGAGCTAAGGTACACTATACTTGTGGCACTGCCTGGAGTGCTACCGAGTCCCCGAGTGAGAGGGTTGCTCTTCTCTCGGGGTGTTTTTGAAACTTAGGTGATTACGAGGTCGCAACTAATCCCCCGAGTGAGAGGGTTGCTCTTCACTCGGAGTGTTTTTGAAACTTAGGCGATTACGGGGTCGCAGCCAAGCCCCCGAGTGAGAGGATTGCTATTCACTCAGAGTGTCTTTTGAAACTTAGGCCATTATGGGGTCGCAGCTAAGCCCCCGAGTGAGAGGGTTGCTCTTCACTCAGAGTGTTTTTGAAACTTAGGCGATTACGGGGTCACAGCTAAGCCCCTGAGAGAGAGGGTTTCTCTGCACTCAGAGTGTTTTTGAAACTTTGGTGATTACGAGGTCGCAGCTAAGCCCCTGAGTGAGAGGGTTGCTCTTCACTCAGAGTGTTTTTGAAACTTAGGTGATTACGGGGTCGCAGCTAAGCCCCCGAGTGAGAGGGTTACTCTTTGCTCGAAGTGCTTTTGAAACTTAGGCGATTACGGGGTCGCGGCTAAGACCTCGAGTGAGAGGGTTGCTCATCACTCGGAGTGTTTTTGAAACTTAGGCGATTACGGGGTCGCAGTTAAGCCCACGAGTGAGAGGGTTTCTCTTCACACGGAGTATTTTTGAAACTTAGGCAATTACGGGGTCGTAGCTAAGCCTCCGAGTGAGAGGGTTTCTCTTCACTTGGAGTGTTTTTGAATCTTAGGCGAATCGGATTCGCGGCTAAGTCACTCACTGGGGGATTTGAGAACATATGCCTTTGGAAAAACAATCATTATGGAATTGCCACAAACTTGTCATTGAAAAGCAAACCGAAGGATTCTTATTACAACTCGTCCGGGCGAGAGCCTTAAGTGTAAAAGCGGCGGAGCATGTCTAAATTCCATGAGCGTGGCTCATCTATTTTCTTGGCTACGTTGTAGATGTGGTATGCTCCGTTGTGGAGTACTTTGGTGATGACGAAGGGGCTTTCCCAGGCTGGAGCAAGCTCGTGAGTTCGTTTCTGACGTACTGGAAGTACAAGAGCCCCTTCCTGGAATGCTCGGCCTCGATCATTGCGGGCGTGGAACCGACGCAGATCCTGCTGGTATATGGTCGAGCAGATCAGAGCCATCTCGCGCTCTTCCTCTAGGATGTCGACTGCATCTTGGCGAGCTTGTTCAGCTTCAGCTTCTGAGAAGAGTTCTACCTGGGGGGCGTTGTGCAGCAAGTCACTCGGATGTACGGCCTCAGCGCCATACACCATGAAGAAGGGGGTCCGGTCAGTCGACCGGTTCGGAGTTGTTCTCAGTCCCCACAAAATAGACGGTAGCTCAGTCACCCAAGCACCAGCGGCGTGTTTGAGGTCACGCATCAGCCGCGGTTTCAACCCTTGAAGGATCAAGCCATTTGCCCTTTCTTCCTGCCCATTCGACTATGGATGTGCAACGGATGCGTAGTCGACTCGTGTGCCGTGGCAGGTACAAAATGCTCTGAACTCGTGTGAATCAAAATTGGAGCTGTTATCTGTGATGATGCTGTGAGGGACTCCATATCTGAATATCAGTTCCTTGGTGAAGCTGACGGCGGTGCTTGCGCCGAGATTCTTGATGGGCTTGGCTTCGATCCATTTGGTAAACTTGTCGACTGCCATGAGAAAATGCGTGAAGCCACTCCTGCCTGTCTTGAAGGGCCAAACCATGTCTAATCCCCAAACAGCAAATGGCCAGACCAACGGGATAGTCTTCAATGCAGACGCAGGTTTGTGGGACATGTTTGAGTAGAACTGACAGCCCTCACATTTGTCGACTATATGTTTCGCCATCTCATTCGCACAAGGCTAGTAAAACCCGGCTCGGTATGCCTTGGCAACAATGGTCCGAGAGAAAGCACGGTGGCCATAGGTTCCCGAGTGAATCTCATTTAGGATCATTCGACCTTCCTCTGGGGTGATGCAACGCTGAGCGACTCCCATGACACTTTCTCTATAAAGTTGCCCCTGTATAACACTGAAGGCTTTGGATCGATGCACAATCTGAAGAGCCTCATCCTCATCTTCTGAGAGTTCCTGCCTGAGCAAGTACGCAATATACGACACTATTGATATGTGTCCAACGTATCTACTTTCACAAACCCTTTTGCCCTTGTTTTAGAATCAAAATTGCTTGATTTGAATGGAACTAACCCGGACTGACGCTGTTTTCAGCAGAATTGCCATGGTGTTGTTTTTGTGCATAAATAAAAAGTTCTCGGAATGACCTGAAAATTTACGGAGAATTATTTTGGAAAATATAAAAAATACCTGCGAGAAGATCCAGACCAAGAGGCCCACACCCTGTCCACGAGGGTGGGGGCGCGCCCCCCTGCCTCGTGGGCCCCCTGGTGCTCCACAGACGCATCTCCGGATCCCATATGTTCACTTTCGAGGAGAAAAAAATCAGAGAGGAAGAATTATCGCGTTTTACGATACAGAGCCGCCGCCAAGCCCTAATCTCTCTCGGGAGGGCTGATCTAGAGTCCGTTCGGGGCTCTGGAGAGTGGAGATCGTCGCCATCGTCATCATCAACCTTCCTCCATCACTAATTCCATGATGCTCACCACCGTGCATGAGCAATTCCATCGTAGGCTTGCTGGACGGTGATGGGTTGGATGGGATCTATCATGTAATAGAGTTAGTTTTGTTAGGGTTTGATCCCTAGTAGCCACTATGTTCTGAGATTGATGTTGCTATGACTTTGCTATGCTTAATGCTTGTCACTAGAGCCCGAGTGCCATGATTTCAGATCTGAACCTATTATGTTTTCAGGAATATATGTGTGTTCTTGATCCTATCTCGCAAGTCTATAGTCACCTACTATGTGTTATGATCTGGCAACCCCGAAGTGACAATAATTGGGACCACACCCGGTGATGTCCTTAGTTTGAGGAGTTCATGTATTCACTATGTGTTAATGCTTTGGTCCGGTACTCTATTAAAAGGAGGCCTTAATATCCCTTAGTTTCCAATAGGACCCCGCTGCCACGGGAGGGTAGGACAAAAGATGGCACGCAAGTTCTTTTCCATTAGCACGTATGACTGTATTCGAAATACATGCCTACAATGCATTGATGAACTGGAGCTAGTTCTGTGTCACCCTAGGTTATAACTTCTACATGATGAATTGCATCCGACATAATTCCCCATCACCGATCCAATGCTTACGAGCTTTTCACATATTGCTTGTTGCTCATTTACTTTTCCGTTGCTACTATTACAAAAACTACAAAAACACTACCATTACTTTTATTGCCGCTATCGCTACTATCATATTTCTTTGCTACTAAACTACCTTGCTGCAGATACTAAGTTTCCAGGTATGGTTGAATTGACAACTCAGTTGCTAATACTTAAGAGTATTCTTTGGCTTCCCTTGTGTCGAATCAACAAATTTGGGTTGAATACTTTACCCTCGAAAACTGTTGCGATCTCCTACACTTGTGGGTTATCAAGACTATTTTCTAGCACCGTTGCCGGGGACCATAGCTCTATTCTTTAAGTCACTTGGGATTTATATCTGTTGATCACTATGAAGAACTTGAAGGACTCAAAAACCAAGATCTTACCCTCAACTACGAGGGGAGGTAAGGAACTGCCATCTAGCTCTGCACTTGATTCACCTTCTGTTATGGGTAAATTTG
This sequence comes from Secale cereale, assembly GCA_902687465.1. NCBI lineage: Eukaryota > Viridiplantae > Streptophyta > Magnoliopsida > Poales > Poaceae > Secale > Secale cereale. Next base: position 814,075,023 of record LR738715.1, on the reverse strand, counting down.
CGACACCTACTCCTGCCATTGAATCTGATATGTCGTATGTTCTTGATGATGCCACTTCTGCTATGTATGATGAAACTACTTCGATGCTTGATAATACTGTGCCACTAGGTGAATTTCTAGATGAACAAATTGCTAGGCTCTCGGAGAATGCAAATATTGAAACTGATAATATTTATGAAAGTGATGATGAAGCTTCTCCCCCTAGATATGAATTGCCTGTTGTTCCCAAGGGTTATGTTATGGATGAAGAAACTGCTACAGACTTTCTTGCTTGCAACGATAGATATGATCTTAAGAAATTATTAGCTAAGCTAAAAGAAAAGTCCTTGAATGCTAGAATGAAACATGACCCTGCTTTCGCTACTTCACCTATCTTTGTTACTGATAAGGATTATGAATTCTCTGTTAATCTTGAGCTAATTACTTTGGTTGAATCTGATCCTTTCCATGGCTATGAGTCTGAAACTGTTGTGGCACACCTTACTAAGTTGAATGATATAGCCACCCTGTTTACCAACGATGAAAAGATTCGTTACTACTATATCCTTAAGTTGTTTCCTTTCTCGTTAAAGGGTGATTGTAAGACTTGATTTAATTTTCTTGATCCTGGTTGTGTGCGTAGTCTCCAGGATATGATGTACTACTTCTCTGCTAAATATTTTCCCGCTCATGAGAAACAAGCTGCCTTACGAGAAATATATAACTTTGTGCAAATTGAAGAAGAGAGTCTCCCACAAGCTTGGGGGAGGCTTCTCCAATTACTTAATGCTTTTCCTAATCATTCTCTTGAGAGGAACGATATACTTGATGTCTTTTATAATGGACTAACCGATGCTTCCAGAGACCACCTGTATAGTTGTGCTGGTTGTGTTTTCAGGGAAAGGACAGTTGATCAAGCTGAATTACTATTGAATAATATGCTGGCCAATGAAAATAATTGGACACTTCATGAACCAGCCCCTAAGCCAAATCCGAAGAAAAGAGGTGTTCTATTTCTCATTCCTGAAGATATGCAAGAGGCAAAGAAATCTATGAAAGAAAAAGGTATTAAAGCTGAAGTTGTTAAGAATTTACCACCTATTGAAGAAATACATCGTCTAGATAACCGACACGGGTAGTAAAGGTAAATTCTCTTTATAGATTTGATGAAGGTGAAATCCCTCGATATAAGTCTGTTAGCCAATGCTTAGATGAGTTTGACAATTTTATTGTGAAACAAGAAAACTTCAATGCTTATGTTGATAAACAATTGCAACACAATCCTTATATGATTGAACGCTTGAGTGATTATCTGTCTAGAGTTAAAGGTGAACTGAAACTTATTAGTATACATGCTTCTATGGTTACCACTCAAGTAGAACAAGTACTTAAGGCTCAGAATGATTTGCTCAATGAATTAAATAGTAAGAATAATGATAATGCCATTAGAGTTGTGACTAGAGGTGGCAGAATGACTCAGGAACCTCTGTATCCTGAGGGCCACCCTAAGAGAACTGAGCAAGATTCTCAAAGAGCTAATTTAGATGCACCTAGTTCTTCTAAAAAGAAGAAAAAGAAAAATTATAGAACTTTGCATGCTTCTAGTGAACCTGTAGCTGACACACCTGAGAATCCCAATGATATATCTGTTTCTCATGCTGAGACACAATCTGGTAATGAACATGAACCTAGTGATAATGTTAATGATGATGCTCAACCTAGCAATGATAATGATCTAGAGATTGAACCTGCTGTTGATCTTGATAATCCCAATGATAAGAGAGACTTTGTTGCAAGGAAGCACGATAGGGAAAGAGAACCATGGGTTCAGAAACCCATGCATTTTCCTCCTAAACCATCCAATAAAAAGGATGATGAGGATTTTGAGTGCTTTGCTGAAATGATTAGGCCTATCTTTTTGTGTATGCGTTTGACTGATGTGCTTAAAACAAATCCTAATGCTAAATATATGAAAGATATTATTACCAATAAAAGAAAGATACCTGAAGTAGAAATTTCCACCATGCTTGCCAATTACACTTTTAAAGGTGGAATACCTAAGAAACTAGGAGATCCAGGAGTATCTACTATACCTTGCTCCATTAAAAGAAACTATTATAAAAAATGCTTTATGTGATCTTAGAGCCGGTGTTAGTGTTATGCCTCTCTCTTTATATAGTAGACTTGACTTGAGTAAGTTGACACCTACTGAAATATCTTTGCAAATGGCTGATAAATCAAGTGCTATACATGTCGGTATTTGTGAGGATGTGCCTATTGTTGTTGCAAATGTTACTATTCTAACAGACTTTGTTATACTTGATATTCCCGAGGATGATAGCATGTCTATTATCCTTGGTAGACCATTTTTGAATACTGTAGGGCCGTTATTGATTGCAACAAAGGCAATGTCACTTTTCATGTCCATGGTAATGAGCATACGGTACACTTTCCGAGGAAACAACCTCAGGTCCATAGTATCAATTATATTGGAAAAATTTCAATTATTACTATTGGAGGTTTTGAATTTCCTCTTCCTACTTTCAAGAAGACATATGACATTCTTATTGTTGGGGACATACATATCCACATTGAGGTAACCTAGTGTTATTAGAAAAATCTCCGGTTTCATGTTATTCGGAAAGAGTTTATTAACAAGACCTGATCAACCTTGTTAATGGATTCCTTTTGATGAGCATGAGATAGGTGAATCTAGATAGCACAACCTTCTGTACCCTCCTTTTACTTTCTATTAATTGGGATAAATAAAGCAAAAATAGTATTTTCTGTCTGTTTCCAGACTTACCCGTGCAATAAAAAAATACACCGAAAATAAACGTTCTCCAAATACCCTGAAAATGTAAAATGATTTTTTCCAGAATATTTGAGAATATATGGCACAAAACACATAGCGAGGGGAGCCAGCACCTGGCCACGAGGGTCCAGGGTGCCCCCCTCACAGGGCGTGCCCCCTGCCTCGTGGGCCCCACGTGCCCCCTCCACTTATTCCTGCACCCATACTCTTCTTCTTCCTCCCAAAAAAATCACCAACCAGCTCAAGCACGAGTTCTAGCTCATCTCGCTGCCTTTGCCGATGTCCTTGCTCAAAGCACCATTCACCAAATTGTTTGGGGAGATTGTTCCTTGGTATGTGACTCCTGCGTTGGTCCAATTAGTTTTTGTTCTAGTGCTTTATTTATTGCGAACTTTTGCTGCTGTGGTGACCTTGTTCTTGAGCTTGCATGTCAAATTTCCTTGGTCCCAAGTAGTTCTAAGGCATGATATAGTCCCTAGGCATTTGTAGGAGTTGTTGCTATCAATCTTGTTGAGTTCGATTAAATTTATTTTGTGTTACTAAAAATTTCAGAAAATTTTAGAAAAATGCATAGGAAAAACTTCCAAGGTGGTTCTTCAAGGAAGCAAGAACCGTGGCTCGCGTTTCGTGAGCCAGACGATGAACTACCGAGGGAAGCTGACGTGTGGCCTTGTGAATGGCCATCGGATAAATTTATGGATCAGGTTGGCATCAAGGAGGAATTTTACGCATAGGTGCGCAACGCTGACCTCAAGGGCTTCATATAGGATAAGTGCCCTCAATACCATGGCTTAACTGATACCTTTGTGAGAAGGTTTAAGTTTTCATCTTCATGTAATTCTCACACTGTCCTATTTGACCTTTATGATAAATCTTACACCATGGACTTAGAGGATTTTAATGATGCTTGTAAGCTCCCGTAATGGGGCAGTATGGGTGATCCTCGTAAATCTGAATATAGAGATTTCCTTGCTAGTATCACTGTGGGGGAATCTAGAGAAATCACACAGGCTACCATAGGGAGCATTCATTTTCCTGCTATTCATTACTTTGCTCTCTTTATTGGTAGATGCATAAACGGTAAAGATGAGGCTTGCCACATGTGTGTCCCTGATCTTAGTGTTCTCAAGAGTGCTGTTTTAGGTGATAGACAATATAACTTGGGAGCAATTGTTGCACGTAGGCTACACCACAATGGTTTGCATGGAGATTTATTTGGTGGGATTTATGCCACTCGCATAGCCCGCCGTCTTGGTGTGCCTATCCATGAAAATGATGAACCTTTACCGCCTGCTCATTTGGATTACCATGCTATGACCTGTCACCGGTTTCTAGAGAGGGATGAACAATCCCTCAAATATCAACTAATCTTTAACAGGCGTCATGCCGTCCTTATTATTCTTCCTGCCCCTACTTTGTTTGACTTTCAAGCAAAAGGGAGATACACTATAACCAGGGAGGAGGCAAATGAGTATCATAATATGACGGAAGCAGCCCGCCTTCGAGCTGCAGCTCAGCATGCAGTAGCTGCTGCAACCCAGTACAACCCCAACTACGACTTTGGATATCCATCAGGCCAATACTTAGGCCAAAAGCCTAAGCTTGGGGGAGTACGTGTTTCTCACCAACTTTACATTCAAGTTCACACAATTATTCTAGTCGTCGGTGCTCACACTCTTTCATTGTACCATCCATGTTTAGTTTCATTTCTTTTTCTTAGTCTTTTTCTTGTGTGTTAGAAAAACATTAAGAAAAACAAAAAAAAATATTAGTTGTAGCTTCTAGCTAGTTTACTTTCCTTGCATGTAGTAGTAATTAAAAGAAAACCCAAAAAGATTTCCAGTTCTTCTTTTGCTTGTTGGGAGCTTTCCCGTGTAAATAGTTTCTTTTCTTTCCTTTGGGGGTTAAGAGTAGAAGACCATGATTTAAAATGCTTAGTGGCTCTCTCGTGCTTTATTGTTGATTTAACCTTGAGCCATATTACCTTGTCTTCTCTCTTGTATTAAATGCTCGCAGATTCCAATTTAGTCCAATGCACGTGCACTATTATTATTATCCACACCGTTCGGTCATGCGAGTGAAAGGCAATGAGGATGATATATGATGAACTAATTGAGATGAGAAAAGCTGGTATGAACTCGACCTCTCTTGTTTTTTGTAAATATGATTGTTCATCGTTCCTGATTCAGGTTGTTATGAATGAAACATGCTTGTAATGACAATTAGAGATCATAGCTGCTTATGCCATGCTTAATTAGCTGAGAATTTATAATGGTCTATCATGCGTGCCAACATGATATTAAAATGGTTGTGGTGTAGTATGATAGGGTGGTATCCTCCTTTGAACGATTCAAGTGGTGTGACTTGGCACATGTTCACGCATGTAGTTGAAACAAAATCAACATAGCCTCCACGATATTTAGGTTCATGGTGATTTATATCGTACTCAAGCTTGCATTCATGCATTGTGGATTAATTTTAATGCATGTTCATGGCCGTTGTTGCTCTCTAGCTGGTCGCTTCCCAGTCTCTTTCTAGCCTTCACCTGTACTAAGCGGGAATACTGCTTGTGCATCCACTTCCATAAACCCCAAAGTTGTTCCATATGAGCCCACCATACCTTCCTATATGCGGTATTTACCTGCCGTTCCAAGTAAATCTGTATGTGCCAAACTCTAAACCTTCAAATGAAATTCTGTTTTGTATGCTCGAACAACTCATGTATCAACTAGGCTTGTCTATATCTTTCATGCTAGGTGGGTTATTCTCACGATGAGTGGACTCTGCTCATCATTCATGAGAAAATGGCTGGTAACCGGAATGCCTAGTCCCATGCTCAAAATCATAATAATTAAACAAAACTCTCCGACGGCTGTTGCTGGTTTGGATAGTACCCATTGTTTCGGGCTAGCCGTGGAGTGTGCTTGTTGGTGATTGGGGGAGTATAAACTTTACCATTCTGTTTGGGAACCGCCTATAATGTGCGTAGCATGGGAGATATCGAGATTCTTGGTTGTTATGTTGACAATGAAAGTATACCGCTCAAAATGTTATTTATCTCTATTTAAAAATCGAGCTCTGGCACCTCTACAAATCCCTGCTTCCCTCTGCGAAGGGCCTATCTATTTACTTTTATGCAGAGTCATCATCCTCTTATAAAAGAGTAGCAGTAGGAGAGCACCTCTGTCATTTGCATGTATTACCATTAATTTGCATTGAGTATGATCATGACTGGATCTCTTTTACCATGAATTACAATGTCTGGTCAGTCCTTGATCTTTAAAGGTGCTCTGCAATTATGTTTTGCGGTCTCAGAAAGGGCTAGCGAGATACCATCTTGTTATATCATATCATGATTGTTTTGAGAAAGTGTTGTCATCCGAGGTTTATTATTATTGCTCGCTAGTTGATTATGCCATTGATGTGAGTGGACATGAGACCTAAAAGTTATTGTGAAGGTGGTTAGTTCATGATCATTGCTGAAAACCTGAATGTTGGCTTACGTATTTACAACAACAAGAGCAAACCGAGTTTGTCAAAGTTTTTCTTTATCACTTTCAGTTTATCAACTGAATTGCTTGAGGACAAGCCAAGGTTTAAGCTTGCGGGAGTTGATACGTCTCCAACATATCTACTTTTCCAAACCCTTTTGCCCTTGTTTTGGACTCTAACTTGCATGATTTGAAAGGAACAAACCCGGACTGACACCGTTTTCAGCAGAATTGCCATCGTGTTGTTTTTGTGCAGAAATAAAAAGTTCTCGGAATGACCTGAAAATTTATGGAGAATTATTTTGGAAAATATAAAAAATACCTGCAAGAAGATCCAGACCAGGGGGCCCACACCCTATCCACGAGGGTGGGGGGCGCGCCCCCTCCCCTAGGGCGCGCCCCCAGCCTCGTGGGCCCCCTGGTGCTCCACCGACGTATCTCCGGATCCCATATATTCACTTTCGAGGAGAAAAAAATCAGAGAGGAGGAATTATCGCATTTTACGATATGGAGCCGCCACCAAGCCCTAATCTCTCTCGGGAGGGCTGATCTGGAGTCCGTTCGGGGCTCCGGAGAGTGGAGATCGTCACCATCGTCGTCATCAACCTTCCTCCATCACCAATTCCATGCTGCTCACCGCCGTGCGTGAGTAATTCCATCGTTGGCTTGCTGGACGGTGATGGGTTGGATGGGATCTATCATGTAACCGAGTTAGTTTTGTTAGGGTTTGATCCCTAGTATCCACTATGTTCTGAGATTGATGTTGCTATGACTTTGCTATGCTTAATGCTTGTCACTAGGGCCCGAGTGCCATGATTTTAGATCTGAACCTATTATGTTTTCATGAATATATGTGTGTTCTTGATCCTATCTTGCAAATCTATAGTCACCTACTATGTGTTATGATCCGGCAACCCCGTAGAGACAATAATCGGGACCACTCCCGGTGATGACCTTAGTTTGACGAGTTCATGTATTCACTATGTGTTAATGCTTTGGTACGATACTCTATTAAAAGGAGGCCTTAATATCCCTTAGTTTCCAAAAGGACCCCTCTGCCACGGGAGGGTAGGACAAAAGATGTCATGCAAGTTCTTTTCCATAAGCACGTATGACTATATTCGAAATACATGCCTACATTGCATTGATGAACTGGAGCTAGTTCTGTGTCACCCTAGGTTATAACTTCTACATGATGAATTGCATCCGACATAATTCCCCATCTCCGATCCAACGCCTATGAGCTTTTCACATATTGCTTGTTGCCCATTTACTTTTCCATTGCTACTATTACAAAAACTACAAAAACACTACCGTTACTTTTATTTCCACTACCGCTACTATCATATTACTTTGCTACTAACTACCTTGCCGCACATACTAAGTTTCCAGGTGTGGTTGAATTGACACCTCAGCTGCTAATACTTAAGAGTATTATTTGGCTCCCCTTGTTTCGAATCAACAAATTTGGGTTGAATACTTTTTCCTCGAAAACTATTGCGATCCCCTACACTTGTGGGATATCAACTATCCAGTCGGGTGTGATCACCAAGACTTCCATGATCAAGTCGACCACGGCTGGGACTTCAATTTCGGTCAGGTTGGACGCACTTATCGGTTGCAGGGGATCTACTGTGAAGGGGTCTTCCTTGACTGACGGAGTGTGTAGATGCTCCAAGAACACATGTTTGGGGATAGGTTTCCGAGCAGAGCCTATCTTTGCGAGATCGTCAGCAAGCTGATTCTTGATTCTATGCACATGGTGGAGCTCCAGACCTTCAAACTTCTTTTCTAGCTTCCGCACTACGCTGCAATAACTGGTCATCGCTGGGCTCCTGACGTCCCATTCCTTCATTACTTGATCGACCACTAAATCCGAGTCGCCGTACACCATTAGGCGACGGACACCGAGTGAAACTGCCATACACAACCCGTACAAAAGTGCCTCATATTCAGCTTCGTTGTTTGAAGAATCGAATTGAATTTGCAGGACATAACAGAGCTTGTCGCCTATGGGGGACACCAAAACCACACCTGCACCGGATCCATTCAGCATCTTGGATCCATCAAAGAACATAGTCCAATGATTCGACTGGATTTGAGTCGGTTGCTCCTGTTCGATCCACTCGGCAACGAAATCTGCTATTGCCTGAGACTTGATTGCTTTCTTTGCTTCAAACTTGATATTCAACGGAAGGAGTTCAATTGCCCATTTAGCTACTCGATCGGTTGCATCCCGATTGTTCAGAATTTCAGATAACGGAGCGTTGTTGACAACTGAAATTGAATGATCTGAGAAGTAGTGCGCAACTTTCTTGGCGGTCAAGTAGATCCCACACACAAGCTTCTGATAATGTGGATATCTCTGCTTAGATGGAGTCAAGACTTCAGAAATGTAGTAGACTGGGCGTTGAGCCTTGTGGGCTTTGCCTTCTTCTTCCCACTCGACCGTGAGTACTGTGCTGACAACTTGTCGAGTGGCTGCGATATACAACAATAGAGGCTCTTTGCTGACTAGGGCAGCAAGCACCGGCTGGGTGGAAAGCAGGGCTTTGATTTCCTCAAACGCAGCTTCAGCTTCAGAGTTCCACTCGAACTTGTCAGATTTCTCCATCAGTTGGTAGAGAGGTAATGCCTTCTCAGCAAGACGAGAGATGAATCGACTCAATGCGGCCAAAAAACCAGTAAGCTTTTGAACGTCGTGTATACGCACAGGGCATTTCATTCGGAGGATAGCGCTGACCTTTTCTAGGTAAGCGTCGATTCCTCGCTCGGAAACGAGAAAACCGAGTAACTTGCCGCCTAGAACTCCGAACGTGCACTTCGACGGGTTGAGCTTGATATCATAACTTCTCAGGTTTGCGAATGTTTCGGCAAGGTCAGTCAGTAGGTCAGAACCTTTACGTGACTTGACCATGATGTCATCCATGTATGCTTCCACAGTCCGACTAATTTTCTTCGGCAGACACTTATGGATCATGCGCATGAAAAGTCACGCCGGCATTCTTGAGACCAAAAGGCATGGTAACATAACAAAAACACCCGAATGGGGTGATGAAGGCTATTTTTATTTCATCAGGTCCGAAAAGTCGGATCTGATGGTACCCGGAATATGCATTCAGGAAAGACAAACGCTCACACCCGCAGTCGAGTCGACTATTTGATCGATGCGAGGGAGAGGGAAATGATCTTTCAGTCAGGCCCGATTGATATGTTTGAAATCGATGCACATGCGGAGCGACTTGTCCTTCTTGGGGACCATAACCACATTGGCGAGCCACTCGGAGTGGTAAATCTCACGGATGAACTCAGCTGCCAGAAGCCGAGCCACCTCTTCGCCAATTTTTTTTTCTTCTCCGTGGTGGACTGCTGGAAATGTTCCTTCACAGGTTTCGCTTTCGGGTCGACTTGCAAACGGTGCTCAGCCAGTCCCCTGGGTACACCCGGCATGTCGGATGGTTTCCATGCAAAGATGTCCCAGTTCTCACGGAGGAACTGGATGAGCGCTTCTTCCTATTTGCTGTCGAGTGTGGTTGAGATGTGAGTTGGAGCGGCATTGGGGTCAGTAGGATGAATATGCATGGGCTTCGTTTCTCCGGTCGAGTGGAATGCTGACTCGGAAGCAGGCTTCTTAGCTCGCAACAAATCACTCGGATCCGCATTCTTCTCCTATTTTTCCATCTCTACTGCCGCCATCTCCTCATCATCAATTTTTGAGCCTTTGTGGAAGCATTCTTCTGCTTTTTGCCGATCCCCAGCGACAGTGATCACGCCCTTGGGTCCCGGCATCTTCAGTTTGAGGTATACATAACACGGTCGAGGCATGAAACGGGCATAGGCGGGCCTGCCCTGAATTGCATGGTAAGCACTGTGGAAGTCCACCACCTCGAACGTTAACTTTTCTTTGCAGTAATGAGTCGAATCGCCGAAAACCACATCAAGGGTGATTTGACCAAGTGAGTCGGCCTTCTTCCCGGGGATGACCCCGTGAGATCTCATGTTGCTCTCACTCAGTTTGGACATCGGAATGCCCATTCCCTGGAGGGTTTCAGTGTATAGGATATTCAGACCACTGCCGCCATCCATCAGAACCTTAGTCAACCGTGTACCATCGACAACTGGGTCGACCACCAACGCTTGCCGCCCGGGGGTAGTGAAGTGCGCGGGGTGGTCGGACTAGTCGAATGTGATGGGAGTCTTAGACCACTTTAAGTACATCGGTGTTGCCGGAGGAACCATGTTGACTTCTCTGTTGATAACTTTCAGTCCGCTCTTGCTTTCAACGTCAACAAAAATCATCAAGGTGGAGTTTATTTGGGGGTAACCGTCATCCCCTTCTTTGTCCTCAGTCTCCTCAGATTCTTTCTCCTTCTTAGCGGGCTGGTCCTTCTAGAAGTTCTGAATCAGGAGCCGACATTGTCGAGTGGTATGTTTGGGGTAAATCAAGTTCCCCTCCTCATCCTTCTTCGTGTGAATATGACATGGTAAATCAAGAACGTCATTCCCTGCTTGGCCTTTCACTTTCTTGGGGATCCAAGGACCTTTAGGTTTTCCTTTAGCTTTGCCCTAGGTAGCAACTGCCACCTCTCATGGAGCTGCGGGCTCTGCTTTATGCTTCGGCTTCCGATTGGAATTCCCATCATCTTGGCCGACTGGTTTCTTGCCACTACGGAGTCGATCCGCTTCTTCTCCATTAGCATACCGACCGGCTATCACCATCATCCGAGTCACAGACATATCTTCTGTCCGACCGAACTTCAGGTTGAGCTCTCAGTACCGTACGCCCTCTTTAAAGGTGCGGACTGCCTGATACTCGGATACGTTCTCCACCATATGATGCAGAGTGGTCCACCACTGGATGTAATCTCTCAAAGTCTCATTCGGCTTCTGGACGCAATGCTGTAACTCTACCAGTCCAGCAGGCCACTTGCAAGTGCCCTCAAAGGTCCTGACGAACACTCGGGCCAACTCCTCCCAGCAACAAACGCTCCCAGGGGCCAACTGATTCAGCCAAGCTCTCGCCGAGGCTCCCAACATCAGAGGGAGGTGCGTCATAGCCACATCATCATTGCCACAACCAATCTGTACAGCCACTCGGTAATCTTCCAGCTAAGTATCTAGCTTCGACTCACCGATGAACTTGCTCACTCCTGCTGCTAATCTGAAGTTGGGAGGAATATCTGCAGCCCTGATGGCATTACTGAAACACTCGGGCCCAGAAACGGACGCTCTACTGCCACTGGGACAATCTCTGTCTTGTCCTTCTCGGTGTGCCCGGTTCCTGTCGACCAGACCTTGCACAAGAATCGATCTTACATCAAAGTCAGGTCTTCGGGGATCCACGAGGATCCTTCGCTCATCACCATGCGGGCGCCTGCCATCATGTCGCCGGGGCGAGTACGATCCGCTTCCCAAAGGAGGCGTAGCCACTCGGCGGCGATCATTGTGACCGAGTCGACGGTCGTACTGATCATAGTTCCGACCTGGGTGTTTCTCATGATGGGGTCCACGGCCCTCACGCCGCGGGGACGATCTTGGGATATGGGTCGACCAGACGGTGTCCGCCGCAACCGATTTGCTGTGAATCCTGTTGCGTGACTGGGACACGGCTGCATTATGCTCTCTAGCTGTTCGAAGCAGCGCCCAAATCTGCTGCAGGCCTCTTCCAGCCTCCGACTGAGACGGCTGGATTGACTCCGCAATGCGGGCCGCAGCTGCAAGGTTCTGAAACGGTGTGCGGAATAACTGGGGCTCGCGCGGGAACAACTGCCGTGGCTGTCGACTGGATTCAGGAATCAATCGGCGGGCTCGATCGTCGAGCGAATGCTGAAGGTTTTCCAGACGCGCGCGCTCGGCCACGGTGGTTAGGCGCGTGGCTTCCGGAGCTCGAGCCTCAGGAGTTTCTCCCAAGATGGGGGTATAGAGTGCATCTTCATTACGGCGACAGAACTCTTCCCATTGCTCGGTAGTGAGGGGCTCGAGTATGTAGCCATCGTGGTCGTATGACCGACCATCATCGCTGCCGCCATTTCCGCCGCGAGTGTACCCCGATGGACTGCGCCGCGAGTCGACCATGAGGACCTCTGCCGCGGGGTCACTGCTCCCGCACTCGGAAAGCGTGTCTACGGAGCCAGTCGACCGGCCCGTAGTGGTACTCGTCGGGCTCGATGGCCGTGACTTGGGTGGTTGCCGATTGGCGAGCCACTGCGTGCTTCACCCACCGCTAGAGACGCGACCGGCCAGATTACTTGCGGCGGCGACCAGCAGGGAGAAAAGACGAAGAAGGAGCTGACTGATACTGGGTCGATGGCTTCCGGAGAAGGACGCCGCAAGCACTCGCACGGAAGTGCGCTGCCCCGTGGATGGGTAGTGCCTCGACGTCGAGGGGGGCCTCCTGGAGCCAGGCGGAGTCGTCGGCGATGAAGATGAGCGCGCCGAGTCGGATCTCGCGGCCCGACGCTAGACCACCGCCGGAAACCATGATGATGGAGATCGGGAAAAAGCTTGCAACCTCACCGGAAGTCGCTAACACACCTGCCCCAATGTGGGCGCCAACTGTCGTGGTACTAAGTCTGACAGTAAAGATAGGGGGTACGTAGGAGGAGGGAAGGTCCTAACTACGGCAAGGTTGTACACAAGGGTTTTATGAGTTCAGACCCTTCTCGGAAGAAGTAACAGCCCTACGGCTTGGTGCCCGGAGGCTGTTGACTGGAATATAGATGTGTGTGTGAGTTACAGGGGGTGCGAACCCTTGTACCAGAGGAGGGGGCGGCTTATATAGAGTGCGCTAGGACCCCAGTCATACCACGTTACAGAGGGTTCAATGTACATAAAAGCAGGACGTTACTGATAACGGCTGTAATAAAGGGCAGTAAAGGCTATTATTACTGTGGAGTGAATGCCCGACCGTTGCTAGCCTTACTAGACCTTTGACCTTCAGGAGTCGAGTAGTTTCTTGCATGGTCGAGTGACTTCATTCTGTCGAATCGATTTAGGTTATGCGAGTGGGGTATGTTGTGGAGTGAAATGCTCTCGTTAGCCATACCAGTTAGCATCTTCTTTCATCCTTGGATTGTCTTTGATCCTTAGAGCAGTGACCTTGGGTAAGGTATCTAGGTCAGGCCTGTGACCCTACCCTAGGTCTGTGGTATCGTCACCACTAGTGTTGCCTTTACTCCCAGTATTGTTGCCTTTACTTTCTTCTCTCTTCAGTATGCTTCCATTTAACATATCAATTTTTAGTTGCTTAGGGTCTTATGTTAACCACGAATTAACTACTGTATCCCTCCCTACCGTCACAACCCTATTGCCCTTCTTATTTATACATGCCCTCCATCCTCTCCGACCCTCTTATTTCAAACCATATGGTAGTTCCAAAATAGGTACTTCAGTTGCTTCGGCCTATGGAGTATAGCTAGTTTGATTGAAAATCAAAATGATGAAACCGATATTCTCCTTTGGTAGTTCGTTGGCATCTCCAGTACTTGGCTTGAGATGCGTCGGGAGAAGAAGATGTCGATCAATGTATCTCCTTGGCCGTGGAAGAACTTAGCGTGGTGTGTGTACACGTGCCTATAGCCAGTCAGTGCAGTTGCGGTTTGCACCTTTTCTGGACTGGACTCTCGCCTCGGCCAACAACGCCTCCACGCTGACGGACTTGAGCCCTTCTCCCCGACCTTGCTCTCCCTCCGTTCCGACCCTGTAATGGATGAGCGAAAATTGAGACATAACATCCAGCGCTCTGATCTCTGGCTTTCTCTTATCACGCGGAAGATTCCATCATCACTAATATTCACCGACAAGAAAATGCTTACATGATTGATGCATAGTTGATGGCTCTTAGGTGAGAACTGAGGAGCTAGTAGGCTGGTAAGAGCAAACGGTTATGGGCAGCGTCGTCAGCTGCTCTAGACGTGCTAGCTAGTAAGCTGATAGACCAAGCGCGTTGGTTAGTAAGGACGAAAGACATGCACAGTTCATTCGTACTGGCATTATCTTTCCTTGCGCTTATATCTTTGAATTACCCATATCTAGTTTGAAATCCTAGCAACCCACTTCCAGTCAATTTAATACTATCGTTACCCGCAAAAAATAAAAATAAAAAAAATTAATACTACCGTTCTTGTTGTGTACTACCTGCGTCCCAAATTACTTGTCTTGGTAGTCTTATATGTTATCGGTATACATGGGAGTTCATCTATCCATCACATATATTCACTGGAAAAAATAGCGCACTACAACGTCGCTAATAGCACGCTATAGCCATCGAGAACTGTCTCGCTAAATATATTAGTGTACAATGTCTTGCTAATAGCAATGCTATAGCACGCTAATAGCGTATTTTAAGGTCGGCACTATTTCGATGTAGCGCGCTATTTTTTTCATTGCATATATCCAATCTTTTCCATATCCATTAATTCAATTAGTTGTTAGACTTTGGTTCAGTCAAGTGTTGTGGTTTCGTGCAGTTTCTTCCATGTTTTAACACTATCATTATCACTCACTTATTGCTTCACTACACTTCAAAAAAAAAAATTTCACTTCACTTCACTTATTGGTTCAGTCAAGTGCAGTTTTTTCATGTGGTTATGGCTGAACGAGAGGATCCTGAAAATGACAACCTGCAGAAGCGCGGACTGCAACGCTTCAATTTTGGCAGTATAAATTTGTACTTGCTTAAAGAAATTAATTGAAGTATTCATTAATTACACAATTCCTACAACCACTTACCCTTCAAATTGTGCAAGCCGGCTGACCATCCTTTTCATCTACTATCCAACATGGTAGTTCTAACATATATACTTCAGTTTTCTGCCAACCAAGATGATGATGCTTGTGTTATCTTTTTGCTAAGCTCATTGCTTCTCCATTAGGCAGCTTGAGATGCACCAGGGGTAACAAATTTTGTATTTTCAAAAAGGAGGATAAGCCCTAACGTCTGCATCATATATTATTTATTATTCGGCAAAGCCATAAATCGATGTCAAATAAAATGGCTTACAAAAATAAATAAAGAAAAACTCTCAAGACCATCATGAAAGTATCTCTGCTATCCTACCAGAAGTCCTATGACCATTGACCATGTAACAAACATACGAGTGGCATGTAAATGCACAACCGAGATACGGTACACCTAGACAAAGCCTGCAGGAAGGGGCCATTGTATGTGCGCTCAGTGGCGGATCCAGGAATTCAACATTGGGTGTTCAATTTTTTTGCTCCATAATAGAGAAGCCAATTGGTTCAGGGCAATATAAATAAAACATAAAAATTGTCCACTAGATTGTTTTTCACAAAAGTAATTGAAGAGAATACTTTCTCAATCCTGGTTGTTACTACTGGTAGATTATAAACAATTTGAGAAGTTTGTAAATTGCTACACTAGAACGCTCCTCTCCCTGAGGTTGAGAAATGCGTGGACAGAAGTGGGCTGCTCCTGAACTTCTGTCGCTCTAGTGGACTGCTCCTGAACTATAGGCTAGTTTCTCTGTCACATATGCATTAGACACATATATATATGATTTTTGTTGCAAAAATATTAGGGCGTACATCTGTACACCCATGCCCCTTAGTGGATCCGCCCCTGTGTGCGCTCATCTTGATGGGTCCAACCAAAGGTAAAACTTGGTATTTTCATCTCCGAAGTTGCGCTTTGAGCAAAATCCTCAACAAGGACAGGAGGTGCGCACGTTGACATTGTTTGATCTAGTTGAGTTCTCACCCAAGAGTGCATACATATTTGTATTCGACCTCTCACAATCAGCAAGCTCTCTACTGGCTGACAACCTCTCACTAGCTAGACTGTTTTTTGAGCGGTCTCACTAGCTAGATAGCAGTGATGAGAGAGCCAAGGCCCGCCCACGCTACAGGAGAAAATACCAGAAGCATCTTTCGGCCACTTCTGCTCCTCCTTCGACTGTCGTCAACAGGAGAGGGAGGGATGTTATATGTAAGGTTAAGAACAGATTAATCCAACATTTCCAACCACTTTGCAGATTCACTAGCCTCTTAAGTACGACAATTGCCCCTCATGTCCACAACAACGGCCTCCATACCGCGCCAATAGCTCAAACACGTGGCCACCCCATGAACTGTACGCGCATGCACCATCCATGTCTAAAAGGTGGCTCATGGTTATGGTCTGGAGGGGTCCATTTGTCTAGTAAATATAAAAATAGAGATTACAGTTAGGTTCATTTTTTCAAACGAGAGCCCTTTGGGCTCAATCCACTAACAAAGAAGAAAATAGTTGCCCGATTAATTAACTAACAACCAGGCAAAAACAGTTACAACACACCTCAAAACACAAGGCACAACTGAACGGCCTCGCTACCAACATGCACTCGACACAAACTCTAAAAAGGAAGGCCACCATCAAGGTTGTGTGCAATAATAATCATCATTGCTTATCCCCTAGCAAGCAACTCCGTCTTCATTGCATTGAACCACCCACAAGGATTCCAATGAAACAGTTGTGCCGAGTCCTCGCCGGCTTATGAAAAACAAACAACCACATGCACAAGTGGCAAGGCAACTCCGATTTTGCCATAGATGATCTTTGCAGCCAACAGGCATCACTCTTCATCGTCTCCGCTCGGACCCCACCACAAAAGCTCCGACTCCTTAGCAACGGAACAAAGAAAGGAGACCTGCAAATACGCTGGAAAGCTGACTACAAAACCATAGCACGGCCCAAACACTACTTGGCATTGTCAGCGTTGCCACACAAGATACCAAGCTAGACCCAACTTCCAAACAAACCCACTGGTCTTTGTAGTCGGATCAAACTCCAAATCAATGCCTCAAAAGGTAACGCCACCAATAACCAACCCTGCGGTTCTAGTTCCCCTGGTGCTATCAAGAGCATAAAAGCTTGTTGCATAAAGAAGAGCTATTTTTTTTTCTTTTTCGGAAGGAGCTTGAGCCCCGGCCTCTGCATCAAAGTGATGCATACGGCCATTTTATTAGAAGTCAACCGATCCAATAAAAGTTTTACATAATCTGAAAACAAAAGGGAATAGGACCGCCACAGCCGGGAGGCAAAATATAGATAAGCTACTAAACACCTATCCTATTACATGACAGCCATCCAAACCGGTTGTAGATATCCCGTGCTACCGTCTCTCAGCGTATAGACGCAGTAACCAAATGCTCTCTGGCCTCCGTCTGAGTGAGTAGCGACCACATACGGATAAGAGTAGTGGCCCGGAAAATAACCTGCAAAAAGTGAATGTTTGTTGTTCTGTTAAAAACCAAATCATTTCTGCAATTCCAAATCGCCCATAGTAAAGCACATACCCCCACTCGAATATGTCTCGCTGTTACTACATCAATCCCATATAGCCATGTCCCAAAAAGCATGTGAATAGAAGCCGGGGGATTGATATTAAAGGCTATTTGTACCGACCTCCATAAGATCTTGGCCATAGGGCTATCAAGGAAGATGTGTCTAATCGGTTCATCGTGATCACAGAAACTACATCTTTTAGACCCTGTCCAATTCCTTTTTGCCAAATTATCTTTAGTTAGAATGACTCGTTTATGTACAAACCACATAAACACTTTGATTTTGAGAGGTACCTTCACTTTCCACACATGTTTCGAGCTAGCTAGGAATCACACTAGTGTTAATAACATCCAGATACATGGACTTCGCTGAGACACCCCATTCTTAGCTAGTCTCCAGCTCAGCTGGTCTGGACGTTGGGAAAGTTGGACATTCATCAGTCGTCTCACAAGATGAAGCCAAGCTTCCCACCGATTTCCAACTAACGTCCTTCTAAACTGGATATTAAGCGGGGTTGAATGTAATACCGTTGCAACATAAACGTCTCTTCGTTGTACAATATTATAAAGTGATGGATATTGAATTGCCAAAGGTGTCTCCCCTAGCAATGTATCCTCCCAGAATCTAGTAGAATTACCATCACCAACTATGAATTTGACCCTATTGAAAAAGGTTGATTTCACTCTCATAAGTCCCTTCCAAAAGGGCGAATCAGTCGGTCTCACCGTCACCTGGGACAAAGTTTTGGTGTGAAGGTACTTGTTACGAAGAATCTGTGCCCAGGTTGCATTCGATTCACAAGATACTTGAATAACCATTTAGTGAGTATGCATCGATTCTTCACCTCTAAGTTTTCAATACCTAGACCCCCTTGGTCTTTCGGTCTTCAAATGATGTCCCACTTAGTGAGCCTATATTTTCTTTTAGATTCATCGCTCTGCCAAAAGAACCGTGATCGATAAAAGTCAAGCCTTTTCCGAACTCCAACCGGTACTTCCAAAAAAGACAGTAAAAACATAGGCATACTGGTTAGGACCGAATTAATCAGAATTAATCGTCCTCCGTATGACATAAACTTGCCCTTCCAACAACTAAGTTTTTTCTCAAATCGATCTTCAATGCTTTTCCACTCTTTGTTTGTGAGCTTGCGATGATGAATCGGAATGCCTAGATACGTAAATGGCAGAGACCCCAAATCACAGCCAAACAGTTCTTTGTAGGCTTGTTTTTCTTCTTTGGCTCTTCCAAAGCAGAACAATTCACTTTTGTGAAAGTTAATCTTTAGCCCGGACAATTGCTCAAACAAACATAACACTAGTTTCATGTTCCTAGCTTTAGCCAAATCATGCTCCATAAATATAATGATATCGACAGCATACTGCAAGATGGAGACACCCCTGTCAACTAAATGCGGGACCGGGCCCCCTACCTGTCCAGCCTCCTTTGCCCTCCCTATGAGGACTATCAACATATCTATGAAAATATTGAAAAGGATTGGCGACATCGGATCTCCTTGTCGCAAACCTTTATGTGTTTGAAAGTAATGCCCTATATCGTCATTAACCCTTATTCCAATGCTCCCTTTTTGCGTTAACGAATCAATCTGGTCTCTCCAGGCTTGATCGAAACCTTTTATATGCAACGCCTGCTGCAGGAAAGGCCATTTCACTTTGTCATACGCATTCTCAAAATCCACCTTAAAAACCACCCCGTCAAGTTTCTTTTTATGAATTTCATGCAACGTTTCATGTAGTACCACTACACCTCCGAGGATATTTCATGTCTGGCATGAACGCAGACTGGGAAGGATGCACCACTGAATGTGCAATTTGTGAAAGCCTATTAGTCCTATCTTTGGTAAAGATCTTAAAGCTAACATTAAGAAGATAGATTGGCCTGAATTGCTCAATTCTAACAGCCTCTGTTTTCTTAGGAAGCAACGTGATCGTACGAAAATTCAAGTGGAACACCTGCAGTTATCCCAAGAAGAAGTCCTGGAACATCGGAAGCAAGTCACCCTTGATGATATGCCAACACTTTTTATAAAACTCCACCGGGAAACCATCCGGGCCAGGAGCTTTGTTGTTTTTCATTTGGGATATGGCGTCAAATACCTCTTTCTCCGAAAAAGGTGCAGTCAATATCTCGTTCTCCTCATTTACAAGTTGAGGTACATCTTGTACCCTCGACTCATCCAATGAAACAAAGTTATCCTCAGGAAGCCCGAACAACTATTTATAGTAGTTGGTAATGTATATCTTAAGGTTTTCCTGACCCACTAGCTATTTAATATGATCATATTATACTTTCCATAAACAAGAGCATAAAAGAAGTATATCAGCTTATTCATCAAGTGCACACAAATATAAATTTAGGAAAATCCATGCTCCCAAAAGGACTACTACATGCATACAAAATAAATTCCAAGCCACTGCATCGTTAATGTTGCAAAGATTACTTTCTAATGAGCTAGCTTAATTATATAGTAGCAGCTAGTAGTCAATACATTTATAAGGTGCTGAAAACACTAGCAACCATTGAACAATCTTTCATGGCGGACAAATGTTACTAACACCGCCAAAATCGTGAATTCGATATGCTTTGGCAGCCCTACATCATCCTCCCAGCGGCAGCTAGTGGCAGATATGCACCAGAAGACAACACCACACACCGCCTCTTGCTCCCCAATCATCGCCTATGGAGCTTCTCATCGGCTGGCCAAAATTCCTAGGACGACGCTGTCATTGTCGTCTGCAACCTCTCTTCGCTGCGATGGTCAGTCTTCTTGTTGCATAAAGCAGCCAACCATCCGAAGAAGGAAATGCCCAGGCACTGCCAGCCCACATACGAGACCATCGGTAGCTCATCAACGTTCCCACTAGAGCTGTCAGCATCAAATATAAACCCAATAGGTTGGCCACCGTTGACCATCATCGTAGCCGCATGATTGGCGGGTCCAAGCTCCTCCTGCCCTCCACCGCAACACGACACTAGTGGCTGCCGTGTAACCTAGAAAAGATTTTGCCACTGCTGCACAGTCATCTGCTTGAAGCTGCACATCGCTACATGCTACCCAACTACTGTTGGAAAGCAGCCAGTTATCGAGGTGAGAAGCCCGAATGCTTGCGTGATGATGGTGAGGGAAGGTCCTCGGGGAATGCCCCCCCTCCTAAATAAACCAATTCGGTACTTGAAGCGACCCTTCTTTATTAGCCTAGCCACTGCTTGCCCTTCTTATTTATGCAAGTCCTCCATCCTTTCCATCCCTCTAATCCCAAACAACATGTTAGTTTGAACACATATACTTTGTCCTATCGACTCTTACTTGATTGACAACCAAGACTAGATGATGAGGCTGGTTTCGCTGTTGTTATCTTTTGGTAGCCCGTTGACTTGTTCATTAGTTCGACTTGGGAGGCATGGGGACAAGCAAATTTGTGGAAGTGCAGACGTACCCAAAAGCACACTCCTTTATCTTGTAGGTTGCAAGACGGCATGCTCCTTCATCTTACAATTTGATCGTTGCGCAATGCCCTGACAGTGACGGTGCACAACATTGGCCTGAGATTCGTAAGTCCTTAATTGCCGAGTTGTGGATGGTGACCAAGAATCGATGGTGGCACCAGCAACGAAACAAATAGCGCGCTATTTCGGCGTTTAAACTTCGCTATAGCATATTTGAGGGCGTGACGTTACGTTTTAGCCATTTTACACACTATGCCGCTATTCACATTATAGCACGCTATAACGGCGCTAAACGCAAAAACGTTTTAGCGTTTTTAATGTGGAGCGATAGAAACACGGCAGGCGCTCAGCTCATAGCAGCCCATCGGGCATCGGCTCAATGCAACGCAACAATAGGCCCATCTAGGATGAAAATATTGCATTTGTCTGGAAGAAAACAAGAAGAATTCTCTTAAGTGCATTTAATGTCATAATGTGTACACCAGCGGTATGCATGTATAGCTCCTAGAAAAAAATGTAGACGTTTAAATATTTAATTTTTCTGATATATTTGGCATGTTTTTCAAAACGCTATTTTGAATATAGCACGCAATAACTTGTATAGCATTTGAAGAAAGGCCACGGTATTTTAGATAGCGCGCTATTTTTTTCGTTGGGCACCAGTCTAGCAGCAGTCCGGCGCCGAACAACTGTCTCGCAATAGTAGTCATTGGCACTGAGATGGGCATCGACAATGTCTGGCAGCTGCAATCCACACTGATATTGATCTCCACCGGGGCCATGCGCCTTGGAGCTATATAGGTTGTGTTCTAGCGCAGCTCCATGTTGGCAGGGTACATCAGGGCTGTAAGCTCTAGCTAAGCTCACCGTCAGTTACTTTGCTTGCTGTTAGAATAACATATGCATGCCTGGTCTGTCAAGTGTTGCACGTAGTCAGGTTCAGAGTTGTGCTGCATGCATAGACTCACCATTTTGTTTTGCTTTGATCTTTTCTCATGATCAGTTAGGCGCACGAAACGCAGCCGTGGGATGGCGCGGCACAAGTGGATCGTGGGCAAATGATCAGGAGTTAGTTAGCCCAGTTGTTAGCCTCTGTAATAGCCATACTTTCAGAGAAAGAAATAACAGCAGCAAAACGCTATCAGACCACGGTACAAAAATAGCTCTGTCTCTCTGTCTCGAATTCCTCTCGATCTGTGATCTTCTTCGTCAGAGTTAGGATTAGACAACAACAATTGGCATCAGAGCGAGTCGTTGTTCGATCCTGCGCCTGGGGGATTGAGCAGTGTCCGATCCGCTCCGATCATGTCTGACTCCGAGGCTGAGAAAAAGAAGAGGGACGACGGGAAGGCCGTGTCATCGCCGCTAGCGCGCCTCACCGGTAGCGGCAGCGGCAGCGGAGAGCTCCACATCGTGGAGCGGGTCATGCGGGAGACGGAGGCCTCGTCGGCGTCCATGATGCTGATGCGGACTAACTACATGGAGTGGTGGTTGGTCATGCAGGTGAAGCTGCAGGCAGCCGGGCTTTGGCGTGCGGTCACCGATAATGAGAGAGACGACCGGCGTGCCCTCTCCGTCATCCTCACAGGGGTGCCACCGGAGATGGTGCGGGTGCTGGCGGCAAAGGACAACGCCAAGGTGGCCTGGACCACCATCAATACTCTCCGGATCGAGAGTGAGCGGGTGCGCGAGGCCAAAGCCCATGTCCGCCGCCGCGAATTCGAGGACCTCCGTTTCAAGGACCGCGAGTCCATCGAGGATGTTGCGCTGTGGCTCACCGGATTCGTCGCCGACCTCGAGATCTATGGGGTTCTGGTGACGGAGCACAAGGCGGTGCATAAATTCCTCCGCGTTTTGCCGCGCAAGTACAGGCAGATGGCCATGGCCATAGAGTCTCTCATCGACCTCAAGACGATGTCGATCGAGGACCTGAGCGGCCGGCTGTCCGCATGCGAGGACCACTATGACCTCGACGACACCAAGCAGTCCACCGACCAACTGATGTACACGCGGAGGAGTGGGCTGCGCGTGAGCGTTAGTTCGCCGGCGGCAGCTCGTCGCACGGCGGAGGTGGCCAGTCATCTGGCGGCGGCGGAAAGGGCAAGTCACCAGCAAATCCCAAGCCGCAGAGCGGGGCAATCCTGCAGCCGCTAACGGCGGCTCGTGCGGATCTGGTGGGAAAAATAAGGGAAAAGGCCATCACTGTGGCAGGGCTGGACATTGAAAGAATGATTGCAGAATATGGCTCCGTGAGCAGGAACAGCAGGGCAAGCAGGAGCAACCAAATCTTGTGCGCACCGGCGATGAGCAGGATCATGGCCTTTTCATGGCCGTGGTCATCGCTTCTACGACATCTCAGGCTGTGGTCACCACCACTGCTGGGCCCAAGGTAGCCACGCCGCAAGCAGTGTTTCTCAATGAAGAGAAGCTGATACCCGTGCCTTTGCCGGACGGGACATGGTACTTTGACACCGGCGCTAGCAGCCACATGACAGGCGAGCGGCGGTTCTACTCCACTCTGGATGAATCTGTGTATGGGACAGTAAAATTCGGGGATGGATCACATGCCGCAATTTGTGGGAAAGGTTCAGTGGTCTTCATGACACAAAGGGGCGAGCAACATGCTTTGTCAAAAGTTTACTACATCCCAAGTCTGAGAAGCAACATAATTTCACTTGGATAGCTCGACGAAGGGGGGTGTCAAGTTGATATTCAGAGTGGTGTCATGATCATACATGATTCATCTCAGCGCCTGTTGGCCCGCATTCGGCGCACTAGCAGCCGGCTATACACCGGAGTGCTGACCATTGACACACCAGCGTGCCTACTGACAAAGGCTGATGATGAGACTTTGAAGTGGCACGCAATACTGGGTCATTTGCATTTTAGAGCACTGCGTGCCATGTCTGCAAAAGGAATGGTGAGAGGGATGCCAGAGATAGCTCGCATCGAGCAATACTGTGATGGTTGTGCACTTGGAAAGCAGCATCGAGCCCCATTCCCGCAGGCAAGCGCATATCGGGCAGAGCATGGTTTGGAACTGGTGCACACTGACTTGTGTGGTCGGATCACACCATCAACACCAAGAGGGAATAAGTACTTCATTTTGGTTGTTGATGATTACGGCAGATTTATGAGGATTGAGTTGCTCAAGTCTAAGGACGAGGCATATAGCTATTTCAGAAAAATCAAGGCCATGGGAGAAGCTGAGGGTAGCTGCAAACTCCGAGCTTTCAGATCCGACCGTGGAGGGGAGTTCAATTCAACTGAGTTTAAAGAATACTGCAGTAAACAAGGAGTGAAGCACTACAGCACAACGCCTTACTCTCCCCAACAGAACGGTGTGGTAGAGAGGAGAAATCAGTCAGTGGTAGAGATGGCAAGATGTCTGATGAAAAGCATGGTTGTACCTGCATATTTCTGGGGAGAGGCCGTAAAAATTGTAGTATACCTCCTGAACAGAGCTCCCACTCACAGTCTCGAGGGTGTCACGCCGTATGAAGCGTGGAATGGCCGGAAGCCGTCAGTTCAGCATCTGTGCACCTTCGGGTGCATCGCCCATGTCAAGCTGCTTGGGCCGGGCATCACCAAGCTCTCTGACCGGTCCAAGCCAATGGTTTTTGTTGGGTATGAAGAAGGGGCAAAGTGCTACCGTCTGTATGACCCTGAAAGCAAGAAAGTGCATGCGACTCACGGCGTCCATTTCGAAGAAGGGCGTCCTTGGAGCTAGAGCACGGTGAGCATGCTCGCGGCACAGGCCGCACCAGCCACGTTCTCTGTGGTGTACATCACGGAGCCGGGGGTGGAGGATGCTGACACTGGTGCTGCACATTGCATCTCACCCACCCGTACGGCGTCCCCATCACCAACACCTGGGACACCGTAGGCGAAGACGGCGACGGCGGGAACTCCAGTGCTGCAAACGCCCATAACTGGTATCGGAACACCACTGGGTTCGCCAGCGATACGATGGGCCACTCCACCGACGCATCATGACGGGTGTGATGTGGACTCTGAACCGATCAGATACATGCGCCTCTCATGTGTTCTCGACGCCACTGAAGAAGATGCAATGTATGAGGATTTCGAGCACTGTTTACTCAGTGCCGAGGAGCCGCGTGATGTGAATGAGGCGCTCGGCAACACGTCCTGGAAGGCGGCAATGAATGAAGAAATCCACTACATCATTGAGAACAGGACCTGGGAGCTCTCTGACTTGCCAGCCGGAGAGAAGCCCATCGGTTTGAAATGGGTCTACAAGGTGAAAATGGATCCAGATGGGAACATCACGAAGCACAAAGCTCGTTTGGTTGCCAAGGGATATGTGCAGCAGCAAGGAGTGGATTATGAAGAAGCATTTTCTCATGTGGCCAAACTTGAGATAGTTCGCGTTCTGCTTGCGCTCGCCGCTGGGACGTGCACCATATGGATGTCAAATCGGCATTTCTAAATGGTGATCTCAGTGAGGAGGTTTATGTGGTACAATCACCTGGCTTTGCTGTTGTAGGAGAGGAGCACCGTGTACTGAAGCTACACAAAGCTCTCTATGGATTGTGTCAAGCACCAAGAGCCTGGTATGCAAAGTTACATGATTCACTAATATCCCTCGGCGTTGCTCGAAGCCCACTAGAACATGCAGTTTACAGGCGTGGTGATGAGTCCACTTCTCTGCTGGTGGTTGTATATGTGGATGATCTTGTCATCATAGGTACAGATCAAGAATTGATTAGTGAGTTCAAGGAACAAATGAAGACTGCTACTTCTCAAGCTTGCGTTGTATTCCCTCGAACAGGAAAGGGTGATGCGGCACAGTAGCGTAAGTATTTCCCTCAGTTTTGAGAACCAAGGTATCAATCTAGTAGGAGACCACGCGTGAGTCCCACGCACCTGCACAAACAAATAAGAACTTCGCAGCCAACGCCATAAGGGGTTGTCAATCCCTTTACGGTCACTTACGAAAGTGAGATCTGATAGAGATGATAGTTTGATATTTTTGGTATTTTTGGATATAACAATAGAAAGTAAAGGCGGAAAATTACTGTCGAGCAATTGATAGAAAGGAGAATAATTATTAGACTATCTAGGCATGATCATTATATATAGGCATCATATCCGAAACAAGTAGACCGAAACGATTCTGCATCTACTACTATTACTCCACACATCGACCGCTATTCAGCATGCATCTAGAGTATTAAGTTCATAAGAACAGAGTAACGCCTTAAGCAAGATGACATGATGTAGAGGGATAAACTCAAACATAGTGATATAAACCTCATCTTTTTATCGTCGATGGCAACAATAGAATACGTGCCTTGCTGCCCCTACTATCACTGGGAAAGGACACCGCAAGATTGAACCCAAAGCCAAGCACTTCTCCCATTGCAAGAACTATAGATCTAGTAGGACAAACCAAACCAATAATTCGAAGAGACTTGCAAGGATATTATAATCATACAAAAAGAGTTCAGAAAAGAACTAAACATTTCTCATAGATAACCTTGATCATAAACCCACAATTCATCGGATCTCGACAAAAACGCCGCAAAAAGAGATTACATTGAATAGATCTCCTCGAAGGCCGAGGAGAACTTGGAATTGAGATCCAAAGAGAGAGAAGAAGCCATCTAGATACTAGCTATGGACCCGATGGTCTGTAGTAAACTACTCACAACTCATGGTGAGGCCATGATGATGATGTAGAATCACTCCGTGGTAGATCCCCCCGCCAGCGGAGCTCCGGAATAGGACCCAAGATGGGATCTCACAGGAACAGAAGGTTGCGGCGGTGGAACTAGGGTTTTCTCTGTTGTTCTGATGTTTTCGGGGTACGTACGTATATATAGGAGGAAGGAGGGCACCGGGGGCCAGACGTCGGGCCCATGAGGCAGAGGGGCGCGCCCCCACCCTCGTGGACGCCACCTCAGCCCTATTCCGTGGTTCTCAAGTCTCCCGTGCGTATTTTTCTCCAAAAATATCTCTCCCGAAGTTTCATTCCGTTTGGACTCCGCTTGATATTCCTTTTCTTTAAAACCCTGAAATAGGAAAAAAAACAGCAATCTGGACTGGGCCTTTGGGTTAATAGGTTAGTCCCAAAAATAATATAAAAGTGTATAACAAAGCCCATTAAACATCCAAAACATCATAAATAATATCATGGAACAATAAAAAATATAGATATGTTGGAGACGTATCAAGCATCCCCAAGCTTAATTCCTGCTCGTCCTCGAGTAGCTAAATGATAAAAACAGAATTTTTGATGTGGAATGGTAAACAACATAGTTTTCAATGTAATTCTCTTAATTGTGGCATGAATGTTCAGATCTGAAAGATTCAAGACAAAAGTCTATATTGACAAAAGAAATAATAATACTTCAAGCATATTAACAAAGCAATCATGTCTTCTCAAAATACTATGGCTAAAGAAAGTTATCCCTACAAAATCATATAGTTTGGCTATGCTCCCTCTTCATCACACAAAATATTCATATCATGCACAACCCTGATTTCAGCCAAGCACTTGTTTTCATACTCTATTCTTTCAAACCTTTCAACTTTCATGCAATACATGAGCGTGAGCCATGATATAGCACTATGGGTGGAATAGAGAGGTGGTTCTGGAGAAGACAAAAAGGAGGGAGATAGTCTCACATCGACTAGGCGTATCAACGGGCTATGGAGATGCCCATCAATAGATATCAATGTGAGTGAGTAGGGATTGCCATGCAACGGATGCACTAGAGCTAAACATGTATGAAAGCTCAACAAAAGAAACTAAGTGGGTGTGCATCCAACTTGCTTGCTCATGAAGACCTAGGACATTTGAGGAAGCCCGTCGTTGGAATATACAAGCCAAGTTCTATAATGAAAATTCCCACTAGTATATGAAAGTGACTAAACATGAGACTCTCTATCATGAAGAACATGGTGCTACTTTTGAGCACAAGTGTGGAAAAAGATAGTAGCAATTGTCCCTTTTTTGGGGCCTTTCTTTATTTTCTTTGGCCATTCCTTATTTCTTTTGGAGGGGATTTCTTTATTTAGCATTTCCTCACATGGGACAATGCTCTAATAATGATGATCATCACACTTTCATTGAATTACAACTCGATATTACAACTCGATATTACAACTCGATACTAGAACAAAGTATGACCCTATATAAATGCCTTCGACGGTGTACCGGGATGTGCAATGAATCAAGAGTGACATGTATGAAAAATTATGCATGGTGGCCTAGCCACAAATACGATGTCAACTACATGATCATGCATGGCAATATGAAAATATGAAGCGTGTCATATGAACGAAACGGTGGAAAGTTGCATGGCAATATATCTCGGAATGGCTATGGAAATGCCATGATAGGTAGGTATGGTGGCTGTTTTGAGGAAGATATATGGTGGCTGTTTTGAGGAAGGTATATGGTGGGTGTATGGTACCGGTGAAAGTTGTGCGGTACAAGAGAGGCTAGCAATGGTGGAAGGGTGAGAGTGCGTATAATCCATGGGCTCAACATTAGTCATAATAACTCATATACTTATTGCAAAAATTTATGAGTCATCAAAACAAAGCAATCAACGCATGCTCCTAGGGGGGAGGTTGGTAGGAGTTAACCATCGCGCGCGCCCGACCTCCACAAAAAGGATGACACTCTACAAATACCTCATGCTCTAACTTCGTCACATAGCGGTTCACCATACGTGCATGTTACGGTAATCACAAACTTTAACACAAGTATTTCTCAATTTCATAATAACTCCACTGGCATGACTCTAATATCACTATCCTCATATCTCAAAACAATTATTAAGCATCCAACTTCTCTTTATATTCAATGCACTTAGTATGAAAGTTTTTACTACATTGATCTTGGATGTCTATCATGTGAAGGCTAGTTTTATAGCCAAAGCCCATTACCATGATGTTCTAATATACTCTCAAAAGGATATAAGTGAAGCATGAGATATCAACAAGTCCTACAAAATATAATTACCATCGTTCTCTAAAAGATGTAAGTGAAGCACTAGAGCAAAAACTATTCAACTCAAAAGATATAAGTGAAGCACTAGAGCAAAAACTATTCAACTCAAAAGATATAAGTGAAGCACATAGAGTGTTCTAACAATTCCTAGGCCATATTTAACTCTCTCAAAAAGGTGTGTGCAGCAAGGATAATTGTGGCAAACTAACAAGCAAAGACTCAAATAACACACGATGCTCCAAGTAAAACGCATGTCATGTGGTGAATAAAAATATAGCTCCGAGTATATTTACCGATAGATGAAGACGAAAGAGGGGATGCCTTCCCGAGGCATCCCCAAGCTTAAGATTTTGGTTATCCTTGAATTTTACCTTGGGGTGCCTTGGGCATCCCCAAGCTTAGGCTCTTGCCACTCTTTTTTCCATATTCCATCAAAGCAATAGTCAAAACTTGAAAACTTCACAACACAAAACTTAGACAAAAATCTCGTGAGCTCCGTTAGTATAAGAAAACTAACCACTACTCAAAGGTACTACAATGAACTAATTCTTTATTTATATTGGTGTTAAACCTACTGTATTCCAACTTCTCTATGATTCATACTTCCCAATACTACTCATAGATTCATCAAAATAAGCAAACAACACACGAAAAACAGAATCTGTCAAAGAATAGAACAGTCTGTAGTAATCTGCAACATTCGCATACTTCTGTAACTCCAAAAAAATTCAAATAAATTGGTAAACGTGAGGAATTTGTCTATTAATGATCTGCAAAAAGAATCAAATAAATAGCACGCTGCAGTAAAATCTGGTGACCATTCTAGCGAGCGCTAACGATTCTGTTTTTCACAACAAGATCATATAAACTTCACACAAGTCTTCCCAAAGGTTCTACTTGGCACAAACACTAATTAAAACACAAAACCACATCTAAATAGAAGCTAGATGCAATATTTATTCCTAAATAGAAGAAAAAACAAAAAATATAAAATTGGGCTGCCTCCCAACAAGCGCTATCGTTTTACGCCCCTAGCTAGGCACGATACATGGATAGATCTAGGTATTGCCATCTTTGGAAGGCAATCCATAAGTGGCTCACATAATAGATTCATATGGTAATTTAATTTTCTTCCTAGGAAAGTGTTCCATGACTTTTCTTACCGGAAATTGGAATCTAATATTTCCTTCCTTCATATCAATAATTGCACCAATCGTTCTAAGGAAAGGTCTACCAAGAATAATAGGACATGAAGCTCATGGAACCATAGCAAATCACACAAAGTTTTTGGGATAGTGGAAACACTTGCACCCAAATCACACAAAGCAAGCATTCATGATATTTAATTTTTATTTTAATAGTAGGTTCCCACTCATCATAAAGCTTTCTAGGGATAGAAACTTCTAATTCAAGTTTTTCTTCATAATATTGCGTCAAAGCATCAACTATGTGTTTGGTAAAAGCTTTACTTTGACTATAAGCATGCGGAGAGTTTAGTACGGATTGCAACAAGGAAATACAATCAATCAAAGAGCAATTATCATAATTGAATCCCTTGAAATCAAAAGTAGTGGGTTCATCACTATGCAAAGTTTTAATCTCTTCAATCCCACTTTTAACAATTTTAGCATCAAGATCTAAAAACTCCGAATCATTGGGACACTTTAAAGTAGACTCATCTTCAATCCTATCTTTATCAAGATTCATACTAGAAAACAACGATCTAATAGGAGACACATCAATAACTTTCAGATCTTCATCTTTATTTTCATGATAACTAGAAGAACACGCTTTTAGCATGCATCCTAGCGGTTCTTTATTTGCATTAATCAATGGAAATTCTCATAGCTTTGAGAGACTCATTTATATCATGCTTAGGTGGGATAGATCTAAGTTTCAAAGAATCAACATCAAGAGTAATTATATCCACACTTCTAGCCAATTCATCAATCTTAAGCAATTTTTCTTCAAGCATAGCATTGAAATTCTTTTATGAATTCATAAACTCCTTAACACTAGTTTCAAATTCAGAAGGCATCTTTCCGTAAGTGTTATTGTAGGAATTTCCATAATTATTAGAGGAATTACTAGGAAAAGGCCTAGCATTAAAGTTCCCTCTATAAGCATTGTTACTAAAATTATTCCTACCAACAAAATTCACATCCAAAGATTCATTATTATTTTCAATCAACGTGGACAAAGGCATATCATTAGGATCAGAAGAAGCACTCTTAGCAGCAAATAATTTCATAAGTTCATCCATCTTTCCACTCAAAACACTAATCTCTTCAATAGCATGCACTTTTTTACTAGTAGATCTTTCAGTGTGCCATTGAGAATAATTAACCATAATATTATCTAGGAATTTGGTAGCTTCTCCTAAGGTAGTTTCCTTGCAAGTGCCTCCTGCGGCGGAATCTAAAAGATTTCTAGAAGCAAAATTCAAGCCAGCATAAAAGTTTTGAATAATCATCCATAAGTTCAAACCATGTGTAGGGCAATTATGTATCATTAATTTCATTCTCTTCCAAGCTTGTGCAACATGCTCATGATCTAGTTACTTAAAATTCATAATATCGTTTCTAAGAGAGATGATCTTAGCAGGAGGGAAATACTTAGAGATAAAAGCATCTTTGCACTTATTCCACGAATCAATACTATTTCTAGGCAAAGAGGAAAAGCAAGTTTGAGCACGATCTCTAAGTGAAAACGGAAATAACTTCAATTAAGTTCATAAGAACAGAGTAACGCCTTAAGCAAGATGACATGATGTAGAGGGATAAACTCAAACATAGTGATATAAAACCCATATTTTTATCCTCGATGGCAACAATACAATATGTGCCTTTCTGCCCCTACTTTCACTGAGAAAGCACACCGCAAGATTGAACCCAAAGCCAAGCACTTCTCCCATTGCAGTAGGAATGGCTGACACAAGGTTCGGTAGGAATTCGTTATAGTATTACATTTAAATGGCTGACACAAGGTTCAGCCAGATATAAAAGGTCACATATCATTTTATGTGTAATTATTCAAACGGCTGACACAAGGTTCAGTAGGAATAACATTATGATGTTCCAAATATGCAGCGACATGACTAAAGCTCAAATTTCTAAAGTGGTTGTCGTGCTTGCCGTAACAGCGTAGATATTTTCACATTTTCTGGATTTATGGGTAAGTTTGGATGTTGTAGACTGATCTGTTTTGGTAAGTCATGTTTGCCTGCAGGGTGATGATGTTTATGCATCTAGGGAACCATGGAGAATTTACCATGTGATATTTCATCAAGCAAACTAAGTTCTTTTGCAATTTGCTGCTCAAGTTGTGGCTCTCCTGCAGGTATGTCTTTGTGGTCCTTTCCACTATATTTATTTGACGTATATGCTTCCAAATAATACTTAGGTTTTGTACTACATGGTAAATGAAATGAAATTTCTAATATGCTAGAACGTATAATGGTAATTGTTAGTTTCATTAGTATTTCTCGGCAAACCATCGTTCTTTCTTGGTCTGCTGAAAATAATTGTTATCAGTTTTTCTTTACATTGTCTATAGAGAAAGTGATGTTTTTAAGAGATATTTCTGTAACATGAGCAACGGTGCTTACTTCTTACATCCAATATATTGTTGAATTATGTGCTTATGATGCAAAACGGCCATGGTGGTCCTACACAAGTGGATGAATGGCTAGAAGGGGCGGCACCACGATGATCAAGATGATTCATACCCAGCCAGGGAGGACGACCCCCTACAATGGGCACGGAAAGATGTTGCAGCAGCAAACGAGGAGGCGGAGATGCGCAAAGCAGAGTAGGAAAAACACGCTCTGGTCCTCCTCCAAGCCTGCCGGCGACTCCCTCACATGGTACGAGATTGTTACCCCTGCCGCGTCAACATTACTTGAAGTACAAGGAACCTAACAACAGTGTGAGCGCATTATATCTGTTATATCTACAGTACGTCTATGTCTTTGATCATACATATGCAACAACCAGATAAGAATTTTCCTTTTCTTAAGAAAAGGGCAGGAGAACTGCCTATTCGTGAAGCTGAGATTGGTTAAAATTTAAAGTGTGTCTCTGAATTTAAAGGAACAAGGCCTATAACCCAACAAGCCAAAGAAACTACTTGTCCTCAATTGCTTTGCTTGCCTACATAATAAAAGGCCCTAAAGTTAATCTCTTGCCAAGCTAAATGGCCAACATGTTCACCAGGAGACCTCCCTGTTTAATTATAATTCTAGACTGATCTAACACATGTATCCCTGAATGTTATCCCGAAGTCTGATCTACATAATTTTTTTTGCTTAATTAAATGGCAGAGCTCCATCCTTTTTCTGCTAGAAAAGACATGGCCATTCCCTTGAGTAGTTGCATAAAAAACACAGACAAACATGAGAGAAGAAAATAGAAAATATTGTTAAGCTTTATTTGTTATTAGTTGCATAATGAAGATTGAAATTTGATAGTTCGCTTCCTCTCGATGTCTCCATCTTACTATCTTTGTTTGCAAAGTTAAATAAACCTGTGTCACTTTGAGGCTAAAATTAGTGACGATGCCTGACCTACATGATTAGCATACAAAATAAGAAAATGGAATGGTTTGTTACACTTTTGCTTTCTCTATGGATCAATGGTTACTTTGCATTCAATTTGGACACATTAAAAAGATCATTTTGCAAAATACCGCGTGGGATAACTTAGCTGTTGAAAATTTGCATGCATATGATTTTCACTAGAGTTATACAAGTTGTTACATAAATGTTAATTGCCATTTAGATGTAACCAATCATGAGGACTAGGATGTTGAGGAATATGGTGAATGGGCAGCTCCAACCGTATGCAAAAGGAACCATTTCAAATCCTAAGTGCAAGGACCATGTACGCAGAATGTATTTTTTTAGAAAAGGAGGATGACCCCCGGCCTCTGCATCTGGGAGATGCATGCGTTCACTTTATTGATTATTCTCGAGGACCTTACAAAGTATTACAATAGTATGCCTGAATCCGCCATCCTGGCAACATATGCCGCTACTCATATCCAAATGATGAAGGCGTGCTAGCTGGGCCACTACCCATACCACTCATATAAGCCTAGCATCAAAATGATGAAGGGGTGCTAGCTGGGCCACTACCCAGACCACTCACCTAAGCCTAACATCAAAAGCCGGAAGCCCCAGCCGAGCCACATACCGGGTCTGGGGTACAAACCGGTCCGACGCACTCGTGTGTCGTCGCCGCCATCTTCCACGGGTCCGTCTTCTGAGCAAATATTTAGGCTTCTACCTTGTCTGGCCACTCAGCCATTGACGTCACCACGACACCAGAGAACTTCGTCCTCCTGCGCGATTCCATCGCCACACATCGGACGCCGAATCTCCACTGCGCCACGCCGCCGAGATACGCTGCCATCAATGAGAAGGATGAAGCACCGCTCCGCCGAGTCCGGCAGGGCTGCTGAAGACCAAGCACCGTGGAAGAAGGACACCGAAGCTGAGCACATAGGCGGCAGAGCGCCAACGCACCGCCACCAGATGAACTCCGAACTCGCCACCAACCGCCGCCAAGCAACCAAAGCATCACATCCACCCCAAGCTCGCCACGAACGACACCCCCAAGAGGGTGACGACGCCCGGAGCGCCGCTGTAGCTCGATCTGGCAAGGATTAGGGCTTTCGTCCGGCATACGAGCTGGGTGGAAGGATGAGGGGAAGGAGGTAACACTACTGGAATCTGGGTCTTTGCCATCTGCCAGATCTTTGCCGTCTGCCAGCTGATGGCAAAGAGGCTGTTTGCCGTCTGTCTTGTCAAAGCAGACGGCAAAGAACCAGCTGATGGCAAAGAGGGTCTTTGCCATCTGCCAGCAGACGGCAAAGAGATATGAGGGGGCCCACAGTGTCACGGCGTGGGCGGGCTAACGGTTACCCTCTTTGCCGTCTGCTGGCAGACGGCAAAGAATTCTTTGCCGACTGCTGGCAGACGGCAAAGATTCTTTGCCATCTGCTAGCGTACGGCAAAGAAGGGGCTATCTTTTTTTTTTTGCGGGTAAAAAAACCCGTTACCCCCACCTCTATCTTTATCTCTATCCCCTCTCTCTCCGCCCCACCCCTTTGTCTCTCCCGCTCGTCTCTCCCTCTCCCTCGCGCGAGCAGCTACGCCGCGCCACTGCGCCACCTCGCCTCCGCCCGCCGGTGCGCGCCGCCACCTCCCCACAAGCTCGCCGCCCCGCCGCGGAAGCCTCGTCGCCGGTCGCCCCGACCTCGAGATCCGCCGCCGCCATGGGAGCCGAGCACCGAGCTCCTCTGCGCCCCGCCCGCGTCCCCGCGTCGCCGCCGCCGCCCCACACTGCCTCGCGCCCGGATCCGGCCGCGGGAGGTCCGGCCACTCCGGATCCGGCCTCCTCCTCGCCGCACGGGCCTCCTCCTCGCCGGAGTGACGCCCCTTGCTGGAGCAGCACCGGCCAAGCACCAAGCTAAGCAGATACAAGGGGAAAGTCCTGCTT
The DNA here is from genome assembly GCA_902687465.1 of Secale cereale. NCBI lineage: Eukaryota > Viridiplantae > Streptophyta > Magnoliopsida > Poales > Poaceae > Secale > Secale cereale. Next base: position 814,039,502 of record LR738715.1, on the reverse strand, counting down.
ATTGTGAATGTCGCATCTCGATGGTAGCGTGTTTTGCAGTTTTAGTTTAAAAATCCTCCTGTTTGAATCTGATTTACCACCTGCGTTGATATCCTTGCAGTGGTCTGGCCAATTCCAACTACACGGAACTGGGTCAGCTCTATGAGAAATACAGGGAGAAAGGTACTTGTTTGCACATGTCATTCCATATATCGCAGTAGCTCTAACTGATTAGGTACTCTGTATGGCTATTAACTATTGTTTCTTGATTGAGCATTCACTGTTTGTGCTGAAACTGAATACAATATATTTATAAATGATGCGATTGATGTCTATTAAAATGGTTTGGTTGTATATCTCATTGCGGGGAATGCTTAAAGCTCTTCGATGCATCACTTTTATATTTCTCTTGGGGAATGTTCCATTTTTTTATAGAACAAGCCATTGGCTTTGCCTTTACTAGGAACCCGAAGTGAGTAATGTTTCATTAAGACCTTATACGCCTTTGCTCATAACACCTGAGAACTCATAACAGAGGTAATTCAACCAGCACAAGCACATCATATATGGCACTGAGGGATTTTCTTTATCATAGTGTGTGCATACAGAATACACTTCACCTGCTTACTACAACAAGCCGTGGTACTTTTACCCGTAGCTTACCTAGCTGTTCAGAGCATGGCTTCTCAGGTATAGGCTTATACATGACTGAACGTGTTTTGAAGTCGTATTTTCGTGTGTTTACAAGACTGAAGTGGTGTTGTGTTCTCATCAAACAGATATGACACAAGCGATGCTGTGTTCAGCTCTAACTATACAAGTTGAGTTAGTTTTGAGATTCGAGATTGGAATCAATTGCTGGGCTAAACAATGGTAGAAAAAGAAATCCATACAGTTTATGTTAGGTTGCAAGTCCTCAGTATGAATTATAAAAATCGCCAAGGCCACTCTGCATCTAATTAACTCATATATTCCATAAAGTTGGTATTTGTTTTTTTTACGAGGATCTATGTGAAAGGTAAATAAACCTTTCTACAACATATGTTGGTATAACTCTCTCCCAACTAGCATTAATATGGCATATATAGTTGGTTTTTTACTGAAATGTTTCTGACTCTCAAGACATGTAACGTCTTAGAAATCCCATGTCAATTGCTTTCATGTGAATTTTGGTTAGTATTTATGATGCTGCTGGCCTCATTGCTCTGAATGTACCACACTGCACGATAAAATCAACAATGACTTTGCAGGCATGTAGTTGTCATTTCTATAAGGAAGTTCTTAATGCATGAAAATTATCGCTTCTCTGTAATGTTTGATGTCAATTTACTCCATGACAACGGTGCAGACTAGGATCTGACACCTCACACTAAAGTTGGTCATTGGGTCTTTTTTGGTTAGGCGAATTTTATGTCTGTACATGCTTGATATGAAAGGAGGGATTTATCTAATGAACTACACATATGGTTTCACATTCCACCTGTGTGTTGCAGGCTGCTCTTGAGAAAGAGAGAGCAAACACGCAGACGCTTTTGGAGGCGGCAAGAAGGCAGGCGGAGGAGAGGGAGAGGGAGCTGGAGGAGAGGACGGCTAGGCTGTTGGAGGAGGAGAGGAACCGGAACGATGCTCAAAACCGGGCCCTATATGACATCTTGGTGGTATGTTTCTCCTGCATATTAGCCAAATCATGCACATAATGTTTGTTCCATTACTAACTAATATGACTAACTCGTCAGAACCAAATGTGCAGAGCATGTGTGAGAAAAGCGGTCAGACCCCTCCGCCGATGCCCCAGATTGCTCCGGCGACCACGGTGAGTTTGATTTGAATGGTCGTTAGTTACTAGTATTCACATTTATGTTGCATCATGCTAACGAGACATTGCAAATGATCTTTGGTGTAGAATGCTTCCCGACAAGCATCAACCGATCCTTCTCGGTCTGCCCTTGGTGGAACCCCGACCGGCCCTTCACCTCAGTCTGGCACTGGCGCAGCCTCGACCGGTCCTTCACCTCCGTGATAACGGTATTTTTCTTCTTATTTAGCCTAGTTAGTCCATTTATGACATAATTTAGCCTATTTAGTCCACAAATGACATAATAAGATGAAGAAAATCAAGGAATAGGAAGAAAAGAAGGAATAGGAAGAGAAGAAGAAGATGAAGAATAAGAAAAGAAGAAGAAGAAGATCTTCTTCTTCTTCTTCTTTTCCTCCTCTTATTTAGCCTTTTTAGTCCATTTATGACATAATTTAGCCTATTTAGTCCACAAATGACATAATAAGATGAAGAAAATCAAGGAATAGGAAGAAAAGAAGGAATAGGAAGAGAAGAAGAAGAAGAAGAAGAAGAAGAAGAAGAATAAGAAAAGAAGAAGAAGAAGAAGAACATTTCTTCTAGCTTTTCTTATTCTTCTTCTTTTCTTATTCTTCTTCTTCTTCTTCTTCTTCTTCTTCTTCTTCTTTTCCTCCTCTTATTTAGCCTATTTAGTCCATTTATGACATAATTTAGCCTATTTAGTCCACAAATGACATAATAAGATGAAGAAAATCAAGGAATAGGAAGAAAAGAAGGAATAGGAAGAGAAGAAGAAGAAGAAGAAGAAGAAGAAGAAAAGAAGAAGAAGAATAAGAAAATCTTCTTCTTCTTCTTTTCTTATTCTTCTTCTTCTTCTTCTTCTTCTTTTCCTCCTCTTATTTAACCTATTTAGTCCATTTATGACATAATTTAGCCTATTTAGTCCACAAATGACATAATAAGATGAAGAAAATCAAGGAATAGGAAGAAAAGAAGGAATAGGAAGGGAAGAAGAAGAATAAGAAGAAGAAGAATAAGAAAAGAAGAAGAAGTTCTTCTTCTTCTTCTTCTTTTCTTATTCTTCTTCTTCTTCTTCTTCTTCTTCTTCTTCTTCTTTTCCTCCTCTTATTTAGCCTATTTAGTCCATTTATAACATAATTTAGCCTATTTAGTCCACAAATGACACAATAAGCTTAGTTATGTCAAAAATGGCCTAATTAGCCAGGTTAGCTCCAAAATGACCAAGTTTACCTATGTTAGCTCCAATATGATCCATTTAACCTACGTTAGCTCCAAAAAGACCAAGTTTACCTAAGTTAGCTACAATATGATCCATTTTACCCGCGTTAGCTCCAAAATGACCTATTTACCTAAGCTAGCTCTAAATTGACCTACACACTTAGCATTTTTACCTAGCTTAGCAAAAAATGACATTTTTACCTAGGTTAGCTAAAAAATGACCTAGTTTACCTAGGTTAGCTTCAATATGATCCATTTAACTTAGCTTAGCTCCAAAATGACCAAGTTTACCTAGGTTAGCTCCAATATGATACATTGAACTTATCTTATCTCCAAAATGACCTATTTACCTAGCTTAGCTCTAAATTGGCTTTTTTTAACTACATTTGTTGGAAAAGAAGAAGATAAAGAAGAGGGGGAGGAGAGAAAGAAAGAGAAGATAAAATCTTCTTCTTATTTTCCTCTTCTTTATCTTCTTCTTTTCCTCTTCTAGCTATTCTTCTTCTTCTAACTTTCATCTTTCCCAATTTGCAGATTTGCTTGAGATGAGGAAGCTTGCATTGATGGACTCATATATTCTCCTTGTGCTTCCTTTTTGTTTATGAAAACATGTTTGGGAACTTCTTATTGTTGGATATGTTGTTGGAAACTTCTTATGTCATATGGATATATGTTGGACTTGAGAAAATATATTGTTGGAAACTTCTTATGTCATATGGATATATGTTGGACTTGAGGAAATATATTGTTGGAAACTTCTTATGTCATATGGATATATGTTGGACTTGAGGAAATATATTGTTGGAAACTTCTTATGCCATATGGATATATGTTGGACTTGAGGAAATATATTGTTGGAAACTTCTTATGTCATATGGATATATGTTGGACTTGAGTAAATATATTGTTGGATATTCTTGTTGAGTATATATGTATTATCTGTGTATATCTATGAATTTCTGTCAAATTGAATGAATTCAATTAAAAACAGGGGTTATATAGGCTCTTTGCCGTCTGCCAGCAGTCGGCAAAGAGCTTTGCCGACTGCTAGCAGACGGCAAAGCTCTTTGCCGACAGCAAGCAGTCGGCAAAGAATGCCACGTGGCAGCTCCCTGTTCAACCTGGGAACACTGGTTGCCTATTTGGGCATTTTGCCGACTGCCGGCAGACGGCAAACCACGCCGTTAACCCCTAACGGCTCCCACCTCACCTCACTGCCGTCTACGCTCTTTGCCGTCTGCTGGCCGCAAACGGCTGACGGCAAAGAGCTTTGCCGACTGCTTCTATGAAGCAGACGGCAAAGAAGGCCTTTACCGCCACTAATTCAGCCGGACTGTTTGCCGACTGCTAGCAGTCGGCAAAGAGCTTTGCCGACTGCCATTCATGCCTTTGCCGACTGCCATGGTAGTCGGCAAAGAAGCTGATTCCTGTAGTGTAACCTGGACGACGCCTGCTGGCCTCGGATTTCTCCGGAGCCACCTCCCACCTCCAGCCGCCAAACAGGTACCACTCTGGCGACAAAGGCCCCCCAAAGCAGGACCATCGGAGGCAGCCCTGGTTGAAGTAGACGGAGGCCCTCAGATCTGGATCGTGCGCCGCCGATACGCCCACACCACAGCCGCCACCTGCCGCCGCCTCGCCGCCCCCGCGGCTGAGGAAGAACGGCCAGCACCAACGAGCACCGGTCACCGCAGACCCGGCGTCGATCCACCAACCGAAGGCCGCCGCCACGGATCCAAAGCCCCCCAAGGATGAACGGGATGGCCAGATCCTCGCCGCCACCTTCACCGGCGGCCGAGCGGCGAGCCGGCGGCCACCTCCGGTGGCGACGAGGGAGAAGAGAAGTGGGGGAGAGGGTCGGCGACGGGCTAGGGTTACCCCGCCCGAGTCGCCCCTGCGGGAGCGACGCGGGGGCCTTCGTTCGCATCTCCGTTCGCCTGTATGCAGAATGTATAACTGCAATTGTACGACTAGAATATTAATTCTTCTAGACAAGCAAACACAAACATTGTTGAAGTTGCACGTACGTGTAAATTTTCGTGTTGGAAAAACATTCAGATTGGAGATGAACGAGGCTGACTCAAGCATTACAAAGAACAGTTGGTAAACAATGTACCGGTCTCAGCTGAACTTATGTATCTTGAAGTGTCAGTGCCATACTTTGTACATAAAACGATGGAGCCGGCATCAATCGCTTGAACGGGCATGTTGATTTGGTTTTCCTGTCTATGTGCCTTGAGCGTTTCTTCCTGTACACCAGGAAATGATTGAGGATTCACGGATATATTGAGATCAACTTTTTGATGCAATTTGGATGATCAAATCACACTACTATCTTAGCATATATTAGATGTTCGCACAATAAGTTTTAATGTATGATCGTTTTTCATATACCCATTTACTTTTTAATCCAGTTTGGGTGAACAATATTGTTTAGGTGATTGTGAAAATGCAGGCTACATTTATAAATTTTCATAAGGTTTGTGAACATACAATTACTACATGAAGGATGTGCCTGGCTTCCATGTTGAAGTTCTAGGACTATTTCCACATATGCGAGAAAAGAACTGTGATCGGGTAAAATGAACATCACTATTGCTAATTTTATCCTTTGTTTATTGTAGCCAGAAAATGAATTCCGTTGGTTGCATCATTTCTTTCGACAGAACCATTCTCGTGTAATTTGTGTAGAGGTACTATGTATGCTTGATCCAATTTAGACATCAATAATTATGTATCTAAAAGCTGGAGTGCTCCTTGAACATTGTACTGCATATATGATTGGAATGAGTTGAATGTTGTCGGTGACGGCGAGTTGAACCAATGGAAGCGGCTGTAATGGTAAGATAGAGAAGATGGCCGTGGGAGAAAAAGAGGACGGAAGTAATGGTAAAGAAGAAAAGATCATTGATGTAAAAGGAGGACATTAGTTGGACCTAGAATATCTAAATACAAGCATGTGGTCATAAGTATTTTCTTTTCCTTACAAACCAGAGTTGGTTATTCGGCTTCACAACCTCCATATGGTCATAAGTATTTTCTTTTCCTTACAAACGAGAGTTGGTTATTTGTCTTCACAACCTCCATATTTCAATTTGGCATGCAACAACATGTCCATGCATGTTTTATCTTCAGGTGAAGAGTTTAATTGGTTAGTCTATTAGTCTATTAGTCTATTAGCGTGTGTGGGGATGAAGAATTGCCTTTACCCAGGCTTAGGAGCATATTTTTCGTGGGAGGCACGTGGTTGGTTGGGAATTGAGGATTGGGTGAGAGAATGATCGATTATTTGTATGTATATGTCGTGTGTGAACTATATTTATTTTCCCGTGGCAACGCACGGGCACCTTACTAGTAGATCTAATAGGCCAAACCAAACCAATAATTCGAAGAGACTTGCAAGGATATTACAATCATACAAAAAGAGTTGAGAAAAGAACCAAATATTTCTCATAGATAACCTTGATCATAAACCCACAATTCATCGGATCTCGACAAACACATCGCAAAAAGAGATTACATCGAATAGATCTCCTCGAAGACCGAGGAGAACTTGGTATTGAGATCCAAAGAGAGAGAAGAAGCCATCTAGATACTAGCTATGGACCCGAAGGTCTGTAGTAAACTACTCATAACTCATTGTGAGGAGATGATGATGATGTAGAAGCACTCCGTGGTAGATCCCCCCTCCGGCGGAGCTCCAGAACAGGCCCCAAGATGGGATCTCATGGGAAGAGAAGGTTGCGGCGGTTGAACTAGGGTTTTCTCTGTTGTTCTGATGTTTTCATGGTAAGTAGGTATATATAGGAGGAAGGATGGCACCGGGGCCTAGACGTGGGGCCCATGAGGCAGGGGGGCGCGCCCTGTAGGGGGGGCACGCCCCCCACCCTCATGAACGCCACCTCAGCCCTATTCCGTGCGTATTTTGCTCCAAAAATATCTCTCGCGAAGTTTCATTCCGTTTGGACTCCGTTTGATATTCCTTTTCTGTAAAAACCTAAAATAGGAAAAAAAACAGCAATCTGGACTGGGCGTTTGGGTTAATAGGTTAGTCCCAAAAATAATATAAAAGTGTATAACAAAGCCCATTAAACATCCAAAACATCATAAATAATAGCATGGAACAATCAAAAATTATAGATACGTTGGAGATGTATCAAAGACACTCTTCAAGATGAGTGATCTGGGATCGCTCAGCTACTATCTCAGGATTGAGGTGTCGCAAAGAGCAGGGGAAATAACTCTTCACCAGCGGAGCTACGCGGCAAAGATTCTGGAAGCCACGGGCATGGAAAACTGCAACAGCTGCAACACTCCGATGTAGTGCGGGCTAAAGTTGAGGAAGGAGGACGGTGGTGAGCTCTTGGATCCCACTCTGTATCACAGCGTGATCGGGAGCCTTCGCTACCTTGTCAACTCCAGGCATGATATCGCCCATGCTGTCGGGATTGTGTGCAGATTCATGGAGAAACCAAGCACGCATCATTGGGCGGCCGTGAAGCAGATTCTCAGATATGTACAAGGCACACTGGACTATGGCTGTCGCTACGTGGCCGGTCGCGGCAAGGTGGAACTGGTCGGTTATAGCGACTGTGACCACGCCGACAACATAGAGGATTGGAAGAGCACCTCCGGCAATGTCTTATTCCTCGGCAACAATATCGTTACATGGTGCTCGCAGAAGCAGAAGATCGTGGCACTCTCTTCTTGTGCGGCCGAGTATGTTGCAGCTGCCGCGGCAACTTGCCAAGGCGTGTGGCTGACTCGTCTGATCAATAAAATGCTCGGGAAGCCGCCCGCAAAGTTCAAGCTTTTCGTCGACAACCAAGCTGCTACTGCTCTCAGCAAGAATCCAGTCCACCATGATCGTAGCAAGCACATCGACATCAAATTTCACTACATTCGAGATTGTGTTGAAACGGGTCAGGTGGAGGTGGATCATATTCGTACCCAGGAGCAATTGGCTGACACTCTGACGAAGGCATTGGGACGCAACAATTTCGTTGAGATGCGGCAGAAGCTTGGGATGATCAAGATTGGTTCAGGACGTTGAGCTTAAGGGGGTGAAATGTAGGCTCTAGCTAAGCTCACTGTCAGTTAGTTTGCTTGTTGTTAGAATAACAAATGCATGCCTGGTCTGTCAGCTGTTGCACGTAGTCAGGTTCAGAGTTGTTCTGCATGCACAGACTAACCATTTTGTTTTGCTTTGATCTTTTCTCCCGATCAGTTAGGCGCACGAAATGCAGCCGTGGGATGGCGCGGCACAAGTGGATCGTGGGCAAATGATCGGGAGTTAGTTAGCCCAGTTGTTAGCCTCTGTAATAGCCATACTTTCAGGGAAAGAAATAACAGCAGAAAAACACTATCGGACGACGGCACAAAAATAGCTCTGTCTCTCTGTCTTGAGTTCCTCTCAATCTATGATCTTCTTCGTCAGAGTTAGGATTAGACAACAACAAGGGCCATGACCGATCACATATAGGTATATAAAGCTCCAATGGTCATTGCGAGCTTGTAGCTGCTCGCACACACTATGTTTCTCAAAAAAGGTACGAAAAATATCTGCTCATCGATTTAAGTATGGAAAGCAACTCAACATCAACTGCCTACCGAAATGTACTGTACCTTTTTGGCGAACAGAAAGTATTGTACCTGTAAGGCTGTCCATTAGTACCTCATGAATGATGAACGCAATGTTCAAGGAATATCATAAATCTTGCGTAACCATCACGATGGACATTGTTGTAATCATGTAATTGATAATTGCATTAAGTGTACATGATTAATTACATATATACGCCTGAGAGCGTTTCCTGTTGTACCCAGGAGCAACGGGTCACCTAAACTTGATGTGAAAACCATTTTCCAGCTTCAGTTGCTTTGGCATAGCTAGTCTAATTAGCAATCAAAATGACGAGACTGGTGTTATGTTATCTATTTACTAGCTTGAGAGGCATCGGGACAAGCATATGTCTAGAAGTGCAAATGCATATATGACTAGACTGGAGAAGCACGCACATTCGCTCAGGCACCGCCAGCCCCCGCGTCGCCCTCTCGGGCGACTCGCGCGGAGACTAGGGTTTCGAGCGCCGCCACCTACATCTCCTCTCCCTCTCCTCGCCGCCACCCGAGGAGGTCATTGGGCAAGCCCGTGAGGCCACCGGTGATGGTGGCGGCGAGGCCCTCTTCGCTCCGTTCGCGGAGATCTAGATCCACGGGCGGCGGCCCCTGCCGGTGCGGCGCCGCCGTTCGCGCCCTGGACGTTGTGCGCGGGGGCTCTGACCGGCGTCCTCGACCACTCGGGTGGTCGGGCATCCACGCTTGGTGGCGGCAGAGTGGGGGCCTTCTTCCTCGCCAGATCTGGAGGTCTGCTGCTCCCTCCCTCCTACTCCTTCCCCTTTGAGCATGATGCCGGCGGTCGCTGCTGGATCCGATGCTTTTGGGGATGGTGGTGCAGATTGGGACCGGGGGAAACCCTAGGCTGGCTGGTTTGGCTCGACAACGGCTTTGACTTCGGGCGATGCATCCTTCTTGGAGGTGGTGTCGTGGCCCCTCTTCTTGCCACCTCTGGTCCTTTCCCGGGTGAAAACCCAAATTCCGGCCTGGATTGGGCAGCGGTGGCGCCATGGGCGTCATCCCCTCCTCGAAGGCGTTGCGTGGGGAGCTAGGATTCGGGTATGGGTAGCTGAAGGTGGGGGCTTTGGCCGTCGGCGGGCTGGTGTGGGTGTAGTGCTGAGATGCTATCTCGTTGGCTTGCTTTCCGCCCCTTTGCTGCAGCTCGCGGCGGCTTTCCTGCTTCTGTCAGGCGTTCTTGGTGTGTGATAGTGTGGCCGGCATCCCAGTGGTTCCTCTACTGCTCTTTGCCCTTGGCGTCTGGGAGTGCAGGTGTAAGTTGTGCAGAGTGCCCCTTGTATATTTAGGGCATTTCCTGTTGTTGGTGTTCGCGATGGAGGAGCGGCATTTCATCTGGCACGTCGACAATGGCAGGTCTCAGCGGCATGGAGCAGTTGGGTCTCGCCGGTGGGCGTGTGAAGATGCACGAGCACAGGATGGTGGCGTTGTCTGTCGTCGTCGTGGCGTCGACGGCAGCTAGACTGGGCAAGGTTGATGCAGCAGTACAACACTGAAGATGGATTGGTGGCAGGTGGCTGCGGCGGCCTCATACCAGGCATGTGTCCTAGTTGAGGAGTGCGTCGGACTGGTGGGTGCCCCATTCCCGGCAGGCGTCCTGGATGGGTGATAGTCCCCAGGTGCAGGGAATCATCGTAGCAATTCCCAATGGTGGAAGTGATAAGTATGGAGTGTCAAACCCACAAGGAGCTAAAGGTAAGATCAATATTCTCTCAAGTCATATCTGCCACTGATACAACTCTACGTACACCAAACGTTTGCTTCCAACTAGAAACGAGAAATAAAACTATGTTATGAGTATAAAGAGGATAACTTTGCATGATATCGGAGAGCTAAAATATAAAAGTAGGTGTTGTTATCATAAAGTTAGAATATATTACTAAATATATTATAAATAGCAAGTGTGGAATAATGATGGATCGGTGGGCGAAATTGTCCTAGGCAATTGTTAACAAGATCGGTAGTCGTTATTGCAATTTCATATGAGGGAGAGGCATAAGCTAACATACTTTCTCTTATTGGATCATATGCACTTATGATTGGAACTCTAGCAAGCATCCACAACTACTAACACTACAGGAAACAGGTAATTTGCCGTCTGCCAGGACGGACGGCAAAGGCATGAACGGCGGACGGCAAAGGTCTTTGCCGTCTGCCGCGGACGGCAAAAGGCTCCGGCAAAGAAAGGACCGGCAAACAGGTACTGTGACGTCTGCTTCGGACGACTGACGGCAAAGGGTCCTTTGCCATCAGCAGCGGACGGTAAAGAAAGCAGACGGCAATAAATGCGCTGTTACTCCGTTAGGTGGTTAACGACAGGCCTTTGCTGTCTTCCGCTGACGGCAAAGCCTTTGCCGTCAGCCACTGTAGGCAAACTGACCAAATTGGTCAGCCTCCCAGGAGGCACAGTTGCCTGCCACGTGGCCTCTTTGCCGTCCGCTGCTGATGGCAAAGGACCCTTTGCCGTCGGTGGCCGACGACAAAGAGCCTGCATATTGGCTCTTTTTTTGTTTTTTTTAATCCAACAATTTTCACAGCAAATATATATGACATATATAGATATATTTGATAGGGCTATTTAACAACAATCATATCACATATCCAGCACATAAGTTTCATCCATTCATACATAAGCAAGTTCCATCCATACACATCGTTCCATCCATATACATAATTACAATGCAAAGTTTCATCAAGATAGCAAGTTCCATCATAGCAAGCTAGATACAATGCAAAGTTTCATCAAAGAAAAAGCAAGCACTCCATCATAGCAAGCTAGCTTCCATGAAGTGAATGATATCTGCAAAATGGCAAATAAAAAAATTAGAAATGGGTGACTAGAACAAGTAGAAGACTAGAACAAGAAGTATATGTCATTTATGAGCTAACTTAGGTGAAATGGATCATATATGAGCTAACTAAGTTGAAGTGGGTCGTTTATGAGCTAACTAAGGTGAAATGGATCGTTTTTGAGCTAACTTAGGTGAAATGGATCATTTATGAGCTAACTTAGTTGAAATGTGTCGTTTAGGAGCTAACTAAGGTGAAATGGATCGTTTTTGAGCTAACTAAGGTGAAATGGATCGTTTTTTGAGCTAACTTAGGTCAAATGGATCATTTAAGAGCTAATTTAGGTGAAATTGATCGTTTTTAGCTAAGTTAGATGAAATGGATCGTTTAGGAGCTACTCTAGGTAAATTGGGTCATTTTAGAGCTAACTTGGATAAACTGGATCATTTATAAGCTAACTAAGGTAAAAGAGGTAAATACACCGTAGATTATAGAACTTGCACGCGACGGTCAGTTTGGTACACAAACTCGTAAAATATGTGATTCTGGTCATCTAACTTGTCCTTTCGTTCATATACGGTGCTTTCGACCGTATGAAGCACTATTATGTGCACACATGGCATTCCAATGTGGCAGGGGCCCACTGTCAGCCATGGGGTAATCTGCATGCACTGTTTTTTTCTTCGGAAAGCACCTTTGCATTTTATTTATTTACGCAAAAATCCTCAAATAAAATGAAAAATGCTAGATAGGCACTAGGATTCAAACACAAGATCTGCTAAGATACGCCTCGCTAAGATAGCCAGCTGACCACCTTACTTTTGAGGTTTAAAGAGCATAACTAGCTTTATACTGTATAAGATAGACCATACGAGTTAAAATAGAAACCAAAATGATAAAAGGGGAAGGAGCATATGAACCTACGACCACATAACCTCGGCGCGTGTGCTAGCACCAACCATCTCGCCACAATGAGTTCAAAAAAGCATCAGCCACAATGACATTTAAATAGATAAACACAATTTATCTTATGTATTCTTCTTTCTTTTTTCTATTTCAAAATATTTTATATTCTAGATAAACATTTTGGACAAATCAACTAGATTTTTGTTTTAATTCATGTAATTTTAAATTTAAAAATCTAGACAAAACCAAATATAGTGCAGAATGAGTGTACCGTTTTTTTTTGGACAAATCCACTACATTTTTTAAGAATTCGAATAATTTTGAATTTAAAAACCTAGATAAAAAATATAGTGGCAATGAATGTACGGAAATTTGTTTGGAGAAATCAATGAATTTTTGTTTGAATTCAAATTATTTTAAATTAGAAAATATGGATTAAAGAAATTATAGGTCAGAATGATGTACGCAATTTTTTTGGGACAACTAAATGAATTTTCTGATTGAATCTGAATAATCTAGATAAAACAAAATATAGTTCATAATGTTCTTTAGGACAAATCAGCGGAATTTATTATCAATTCTAAAATCTAGAAAAAAATATTTTAAAAATAATGTACATAAATTCGAAAATCAACAGAAAAGAAAATACATTCAGAAATTGTACTTTTATTCATAGGTGATATACATTAGTAGTCCAGTGAAACAGCAATCACAATCAATTGCAGTGGGTAGGTCGCTAGGGGCATTACAATTGGTCACTTGTTCGAACTCGCTCCGTCCCATTTTTTTCAGCCCAATAAATTTACAACGTATACTGATGGGTGGGACCCAACGTGCAAATATTGTTTTAGTGCTTTTGTACAAAGTACAAAAGGAGGGTGTTTCTGCAGAAAAACATCACATGCATTAGCCACTGACAATGGGCCCTGGCCACACTGGCGTGCCATGTCGGCAGCGAAAGCACCAGAATACACCCATGTACGAGAATTGTGACCGTATTTTCACGTCCGCGCAAGTTTGATGATCAGAAACATGTATTTTACAAGTTTGTGCACCAAACTAACCGTCGAGCGCAAGTTGTAAGACTTCTAGTGTGTTTACCTCTTTTAACTATCTTAATGACTTAAACCAAACTCCAACTTTCTGTAAAGTGAAATGAAACCAATAACTACAGCCACCAAAATAACTATTTAACAAAATATTTAACTTGCATAATATAAATCATTTGTTCAAGTTGGAAAAATCACAAATATTGATATGGCAGTATGAAAATGTTGATGTGGCTTGCCTTAGTTCAAATGAGGCTCACAAGCCTCCTGGTGATCCGCAAGACAAGTTTCTTCTTCTGAAAATAAATAAAAGTTCAAAAAGAAATTATCAAGATTCATTCATAAATTCACCAGAAAATCTACACAGCACCAAATGGTTTCATTTTTGGTGCGCTGCTAGATTTCTTCACCAGGAACGCAATGCAAAAAGAATCAATTCATTTGGACTTATGGTTAAAAAGTTACAGCATTTTGAAGTTCTCTAGAATTTATTTAAATACAGAAGATTAAATAAAAAGAATAGAGGGGGTGATGTCGAAGGCGTAAACGCCCCGAGCGCCAACACTCATAACGCTTCGTGCGGGAGTGGAGAGACTGACTAGCGGGCCCCGCTAGTCAGGTGAGAGGGGGAGATCGACAGAGGCGGACGTCGCTTCGTCGGAGCGTACGCCGGCGACGTTGCCTCTTGGCTCAAACGGAAAGGATAGATCGACGGAGAAGGTTGAGGCGCACCTGCCTGTACCCGTAGGGTGGCTGGAGGTGGACGGACGGCGACGGAATGGAGCTCGGAGGCGGAGGCAGAACAGGGGACTCGCCGGAGTTGGGGAAGACGACGAGCTACGGCACCTCTAGCAGCTCCAGCTAGGTGAAGAAGCTTCACCAGAGGGTCGTGGAGGCCCTGGTGCGGTCGCCTTGGACGAAGAGAGCTGGGAGCTACCTCGACGACCCGAGGGTGATCGCTAGTGAGCTCAGATCGGGAACAGAGGCCTGAGGCCTGCCCGGCCGGGCCACGGGGTTCTCCTCTATCTGGGATCGTGTGGGAGTGGAGTGGTGTGCTCGAAGTGGCTGGGGAAGGGCCTATTTATAGGCGAGTGAGAGGGGGGGAATCGGTGCTCCGCCGGCGACACCTGGCCGCGCCCGGCGACGAAATGGCGTCAATGAGAGGGGGAAGAAGAAGACAGAGTCACGAGGGAGCTGTGGCCATGCGGAGACGAGCACAGGGGCACTGGAGATGGCGCACCGCACTGTGCCTTGGCCGGACCGCGCCTGTGCTCGCTGCGGCGAGCTCCAGCGTCGGCGAGCGCCAGGGATGGACTGTGAAGATGAGGACGACGATGGGGCGGGGTTTGGCGCGGTTGGGCAGGCTCGGAAGCGAGCACGCGCTCTACAGAGCGCTGGCGGCATCCAGAGCGCGCCGGCTGCATGCCATGGCATGGTGTACACGCGTGGTCACCGCGCGAACCAGTGTCTGCGGGCTAACTTGGTTCCAAAGACCTTGTCTGGCGTGTTCTTTGTGGTAGATAGGTGAGTTACCCAGGGTTGGATTAATTCCAGACGCAGTAGAATGAGATTTACAGGCCTGGTAAGTTTCTGGACAGGAACTTTGAGAGCTTACTGTGATAAAATGGTGAATAGTTGGACGTTGTGCTTTGGAGGCTAGTCATGAGTTACTAAGGTGAATATGCACAAGAAGTTTCAGGAGGATTGGAGCAATTAAAATGGTAGTTGATGTAGAAACTACCATTTTTGTCCAGAATGGAAAAGATTTTCTGTACCAAAAATACTCCAAAAAGTAGTGCAATATTTTTGCTCAGGAATATGCCTTAGGGTCCAAAGAATATTTAGGAATTTCCTCAGAATTTTTTGAGCCAGAAAAATAGGGGTTGCTTTGGAGCACCAGGAATTTAGCTAGGGTTTTAGGGAGAAAAATGAATATTTTTTAAATTAGAAAAATATTCCATGGAGTATATTGGGGTGGTCCAGAGATATATAATATATTGAGATGGATGGGAGGCACTTGGGTGAAAGCCAAGGGTACCCAAGTGGTTTAAGTCCATATGAAATGATTCAAAAACTCCAAGGTTTGAAATAAATTCAAATAAATCTTTCGCAAATAAAAGAGGCAAAAATAAGGCCGTCACAATATCCCATTGTCACCACAGATAAGTGATGGCTTCTCGCCCCTCGTTGGTTACCCCAAGTGGAAGGTTTGAGATGCAGTGTAGCGGTAGTTTTCCCTTGGCAAAGATACCAAGGATCGAATTCCCCTGAGACTCCAAGGTTCAACAAGAAGGTGTCAACTGCTAACGGCGCCAGATACTTAGCAATCAACTGGACCTGCACACAGATACAAATAACTTTGCTCCCAACAAGTACAGAGAGGTTGTCAATCCCTCCGGCCTTGTCGTTTACAAAGGATCAAACGCAAGAGATAATAGTGATAGGTATAATTGCAACTAGTAAGTAAAAGCAGAAAGTAAATAGCGGATGTGATCAGTGATGGTAATATGGACCGGGGTCCCATGATGTTCACTAGTGATGTCTCTCTCCCAAAAGATGATAAAACAGCTATGTGAGGTAAACGAATTACAGCTGGGCAATTCACAGGATTATGTGCGCAAACCAATGCTAACTATGCTGCAAGAAAGGTTGAGGCTCAAAAGCATGGGCGGGACGCCGAGGTAAGTAGACCGAAATCCATCTGCATCTACTACTAATCATCCACCTTGAGATATCTATCCAGAACATCTCGCTGGTATTAAGTTGCGAGTCCCACCCATAGTGTAAACTCAATGCAACAAACAACTGCATTAAAAGAACTTTGCGTAAAGTAAACAATCCTTGCACCAGCGAGTACAAGCACCGTTGTTTTCCCCCTTGTGGCAACAACACATCCCCTAGACTCATGTTTCTGTCACTCAAGCTAGTCATCGAGGGGCATGAACCCACAATCAAGCATAACGTTCCCTCTTGGAGTTACTACCTACTACTCGGCCAAAGCAATAAACAGCAACGGAGAACATGCAAGAATTACTCAAGAACATAAATATAAAAGAAGTAAATCAAATATATTACTCACAAACAATCTGAACATAATCTCACAATCCATCGGATCCCAGCAAACTCTACATAGCAACAGCATAAGGATTACATATGTGCCTCGATCATGTAGGGCAGCTCACGAGGTCTAATTAGTGAAGAACAAAGAGGGGAGGAGAACATCACATAGCTACTGGTCATGGATCCATGGTCCAAGGGAGACTACTCACAACTCATCCGGGAGGCGTCCATGGTGGTGGAGAGGCTCCCAGTGGTGATCCTCCCCTTCGGCAGGGTGCCGGGAAGAGTTCTCCTGGTGCTCCCGATCTTGGAAGCGCGGCGGTGGCGGAACAGAGATGAGATCGCGAAAAAGGGTTCCGTCCTCGAGGGTTTCGGGACGCGGTGTAAATACATGCCAAAGGGGGGCATCAGCGGAGACCTGGGGGGCCCATGCGCCCCCCCCGGCGCGGCCAGGAGGGGCGCCGCGCCACCAGGGTGCCTGGAGCCCTGGTGGCCCCCCTTCGGCCCTACTTTGGCCGCAAGGAAGCTTCCGGAACGCTGATTTTTTATATAATTTTTCCGGGATTTTTCTGGCAGTTTACGTAATGGGAAAACCTGAAATACAAAAACAGCAGAAAACAGAAACTGGCACTGGGGTGCACTGAGTTAATAGGTTAGTCCAAATATGATCAAAAGTGTATGGAAGTGTATAAATATCATAGCAATATCACACAAAAGAGGCATGGAGCAAGCAGAAATTATAGATACGTTTTGGATGTATCAACATCCCCAAGCTTAATTCCTGCTCGTCCTCGAGTAGGTAAATGATAACAGGCATAATTTCTGTGGTGACATGCTATTAACCATATAAGAACTTTTCATAGTCACATGACAACTGCTTACTGAGACACTGAATCTATAGTAATTAAGTTGCCTCATGAGAAAATCACAAAGAACTGAAAGTTTTACAATATGATACTGAAATACTGATTTGCAATGAGCATGGTGTGCAAATATCACAAAGTGATATCTCGCTTGCCCCCTTTAGTGAAGCAAAACATAAATGCAGGGGCACCTCCAAGGTTTAAGTGACGACTAGATACAATGATTTCAGAATAAACGATATCATAATCATGCAAAAGACAATGCTACTTTGGGACAATGCACATTACACTCAGAATGACAATCATGCTCTTAATAGTTGGTTCTTTAAAGAAGGTGGAGACTCTCGAACCGTGGCTTTTGATGGCAAGGTTGAAAACCCGTGATCGGAAACAAAGACAAAACATGTACCAGAGCTCTTGGTTTTAAAAATAGAGGTAATAATTATTATTTTTGAATATGCATGTTTTGTCAACGAATGCTAGCAGATAACTCAATCACTTCTTGAGCTGGAAAAGTTTCGAGGAACGGCTCCCGAATGAGGACGATCACATCCTCTTAATCTCCTTTATTTATCACTGCCAAAGTTTTCTGATTTCTCATGAACAAAGCGTGAAGGAGGGTTTGTTTTTTGTATAATTTTTTAATGAGCTGGGCGCACTCTATGCCAGTTCCTTCTCATATTATGGGTTTGCACATTAGACATGCAATCCTGGGGTGAAGCTTGTCCAACTTAAAAAGATCATGAATTAACTACTACTTCCTCATGAACTAAAACAGAGGCACAAAAGAGAAATGCTTTTTTGAATAATTTCGAGATGGTACATGAAAGTCTTCGTTAGGAATGGCAGGTAAATACAATGTATAGGAAGGTATGGTGGACTCATATGGCATAACTGGTTTAAAGGATTTTTGATGCACAAGCAGTCAGTCCGCTTAGTACAGGCGAAGGTTAGCAAAAGACTGGGAGCGACCAACTAAAAGAGCAATGACGGTCATAATCATGCGGAGCGACAAAGCAACATTGAATCAGGCATGGAAGTTATATCGCTACTCAGAAACTAAAGATCATCAAGGCTTGATAGACTTTCTTTACAGTCTTAAATATGCGTGAGTCTATGCCAAGTCAATCAAAATTAATTCTTGAAGGAAGATATTACTAAACCATACCACATCATAGGCAAACAAATCATGTTGGTACTTCAATAACACATTGAGAACCCCCCAGCTATTTGAGACTAACCATAAGAAAACATGAACTACTAAGCATCATTATGCACATAGCATTTTATCATAGACATATCAACCAATGCAACAGAAGCCAACTCTCTTAACAAGATAAGCATGATAAATAAAGAGAGTTCCAGCGACCAACTAAACAAAAGCTCTTTAAAAAGATAAGCATGAAAACTAAGAGCTAAACATGATAGTAGCTATTGAAAGACCAAGAACACACACAGCAAAGATAGACATGAAAATTCTATGTTATGTTCTAGGTTGAAGTGGAGCGTGTTTCTCTCCCACACAAAGAAAGCTGGGTTCCAACTCGTTATGAACAGCAAGCAAAGCTAAAGAAAACTAAAAAGGAAACTAAAAGCAAGACGCTCCAAGCATAGCACATAACACATGAAGTGATAAAAATATAGTGGAACGAAAGACGAACTGATAATTGTTGATGGAGAAAGGGATGCACGGGGGCATCCCCAAGCTTAGACGCTTGAGTCTTCTTGAATATTTCTTAGGGGTGCATGGGGGCATCCCCAAGCTTGAGCGTTTGACACTCCTGAATCTTTTTATCATCTTCCCTCGCACACTTGAAAACTTCCTTCATACATAACTAATCATAATCTGATTAGCGAGGTTAGTACCCATAATAAAATAATTGTTCCTTGCTGGAAATAAGGATATTCTTGAAGGTCTACTGTTTCTCAAGATTGCCAAAAGGTTTTTGCAAAGAAAAAGCAAGCTCAAGGTTTGCAAAATGAAGGAAAGGCAAAACAGGACAGAATCTGTGAAAAACAGACCAGTAGGTAGTAAATGATTTTTTCGGGCACTTCTGCAACTCAAATATAAAAACTCAGAACAGACGCCCGAAAGACAATTGTATAGAGCACGATGTCGAAAAATTCAGACCAAAAAGATGATCTGGTGATTTTATACAAATTTTTCTATCCAAGGACAGAATCTGTTTCCTGGATAGCACGTCACAACTTTTGAACTTTCTTGCAATCAGTGGCTACACTTGGCACAAAGCTGAAAAGTAAAGATACAACGATGATGCTACTGTAGTAACAACATCAAGACACAACAAAAGCAAAATAAAATTTTATTCATTGTGGGCTGACTCCCAAAAGCGCTTTCTTTTATGCCTTTAAGCTAGGCATAATGCAAATAGATCAAGTCTTATCAAGACTAAAAGAATAGCTAGCCCGTATAACGGACTCAAAAGGCAACTTAATCTTCTTTCTAGGGAAGTGTTCCATCCCTTTCTTAAGAGGAAATTGGAATCTTATATTCCCCTCTTTCATGTCAATGATGGCACCAACGGTGCGAAGAAAAGGACGTCCCAAAATAATTGGACAAGAAGGTTCACATTCAATATCCATAATAGTAAAATCAACGGGAACGTAGTTGTCATTGACAATGATAAGAACATCATCGATCCTCCCCAAATGTTTCTTTATGGAAGAATCAACAAGACGAACACCAAAAGAACAAGAATCAAAAGGTTTCAGTTTAAGCATATCATATATTCTTTTGGGCATAACGGAGGTACTAGCTCCAACATCACATAAAGCATAGCAAGAGAAGTTATTCAACTTAATTTTAATCATAGGATCCCAACCATCTTCTAGCTTTCTAGGTATGGAGGCTTCTACTCTAAGTTTCTCCTCCCTAGCTTTGATGAGAGCATTAGTGATATGCTCTGTGAAGGCAAGGTTAAGCGTGCTAGTATGGGGATCTCTAGACATCTTGTGAAGGAAATCAATAACTTCGGTAAGAGTGCAATTATCAAAATCAAGGTCACTACTATCAAGTAAAGTGGTAGTGGTGTCCTTTAGGCTCACTTGTTTGGTAGTTTCTATGGTCATAGCATCACCATTAATAGGTCCAATGGGACCAGGAGTGCATTGGGTGCTAAGAGTTTGGATATCCTCAACAACTTGGATAGTAGCAACAGTGTGGTGGGTAGGAAGGTTCTTAATTCTATCTTCTTCCTCCTTTTCTCTAGCCCATCTCTCTTTAAGTTTAGCCAACATCCTAATGCTTTCATTAATTTGTACTTGAATAGCATTCATAGGAGTGACCTTCCTCTCCTCAAGAGGAGAAGTTCTAATTTTAAGCAGTTCTACCTCATGGGCTAAATTGTCTACCTTCGAAGAGAGATTATCTAGTTTGTTTAGTTTTTCTTCTACACTCTTATTAAAGGCTTTTTGGGTAGTGATGAAATCTTTAAGCATACTCTCTAGTTCAGAAGTGGAGTTCTTGGTGCTAGGATAAGCATTGTTGTTCCCATAGGAATTAGAGGGGAACGGTCTAGGATTGCTACCAAAATTACTCCTATAAGCATTGTTATTGAAATTGTTTCTAGAAATAAAGTTCACATCTACTTGTTCTTGAGCAATCAAAGAATTTAAAGGAACAGCACGAGGATCAATAGAAGATTGCTTCGAAAGTAGAGACATGATCAAGTCAACTTTTTCATTTAGGGAGGAAATCTCCTCGACAGAGTTTACCTTCCTACCTGTTGGAGCGCGTTCGGCGTGCCATTGGGAATAATTAGTCATCATCTCATCGAGAAGCTTCATGGCAGCACCAAGTGTAGTTGACATAAAGATTCCTCTCGCGGCCGAATCTAACAAGTTCCGCGAGGTAAAGTTCAAGCCTGCATAGAAAGTTTGGATAACCATCCAAGTAGTCAAACCATGAGTAGGGCAGTTCTTGACAAGAGATTTCATGCGTTCCCAAGCTTGGGCAACGTGTTCATTATCCAATTGTTTAAAATTCATTATGTTACTTCTTAGTTGGATAATTTTAGCTGGTGGATAGTATTTTCCAATAAAATCATCCTTGCACTTGTCCCAAGAATCTATGCTATTTCTAGGCAAGGATTGAAACCAAATTTTAGCTCCTCCTCTCAAGGAGAAAGGAAAAAGCTTAAGCTTAACAATATTACCATCTATTTCTTGATACTTTTGCATAACACAGAGTTCAACAAAGTTGTTTAAGTGTAAAGCAGCATCATCTCCATCACCGGAGAATTGATCTTTCATAACTAGATTCAGTAAAGCAGGTTTAATTTCATAAGAAGCTGCTGAAGTGGCAGGTGTAGTGATAGGCGTGCAAATAAAGTCATCGTTGTTATGACTAGTGAAGTCACACAACTTGGTGTTCTCGGTGGAACCCATAGCAGCAAGCAAGCAAAATAACTATTTTTGTGATTTTCGATACAAGATACTAAAGCAAAACTGAAAGGTAAACTAACAAGACTAAAAATCAAAGGTAAAAGATAGCGTGCAACTCCCCTATCTTGAAGAGTGGAGTCCCCGGCGATGGCGCCAGAAAACTTTGCTTGATGGCTTCTCGCCCCTCGTTGGTTACTGATACGTCCAAAACGTATCTGTAATTTCTGCTTGCTCCATGCCTCTTTTGGGTGATATTGCTATGATATTTATACACTTCCATACACTTTTGATCATATTTGGACTAACCTATTAACTCAGTGCACCCCAGTGCCAGCATCTGTTTTCGGCTGTTTTTGTATTTCAGGTTTTCCCATTACGAGAACTGCCAGAAAAATCCCGGAAAAATTATATAAAAAATCAGCGTTCCAGAAGCTACCAGGCACCCGAAGCACAGCCGGAGGGGGGGCACCAGGGCCCCAGGCGCCCTTGTGGCGCGCCCCCCCTGGCCGCGCCGGGGGGGGCGCCTGGGCCCCCCGAGCCTCGTCTGGTGCCCCCCTTTGGCATATATTTAGACCGTCTCCCAAAACCCTCGAGACGATAACCCTTTTTCGCGATCTCATCTCTGTTCCGCCGCCGCCGCCGCTTCCAAGATCGGGAGCACCAGGAGAACTCTTCCCGGCACGCTGCCGGAGGGGAGGATCACCACCGGGAGCTTCTCCACCACCATGGACGCCTCCCGGATGAGTTGTGAGTAGTCTCCCTTGGACCATGGGTCCATGACCAGTAGCTATGTGATGTTCTCCTCCCGTTCCTGTGCTTCACTAATTAGTCCTCGTGAGCTGCCCTACATGATCGAGGCACATATGTAATCCTTATGTTGTTGCTATGATGAGTTTGCTGGGATCCGATGGATTATGAGATTATGTTCAGATTGTGTTTGAGTAATATATTTGATTCACCGCTTTTATATTTATGTTCGTAAGTAATTCTTGCATGTTCTCCGTTGTTATTTATTGCTTTGGCCAAGTAGTAGGTAGTGACTCCAAGAGGGAACGTTATGCTTGATTGTGGGTTCATGCCCCTCGATGACTAGCTTGAGTGACAGAAACATGAGTCTAGGGGATGTGCTGTTGCCACAATGGGGAAAACAACGGTGCTTGTACCCGCGGGTGCAAGGATTGTTTACTTTACGCAAAGTTCTTTTAATGCAGTTGTCTGTTGCTTTGAGTTTACACTATGGGTGGGACTCGCAACTTAATACCAGCGAGATGTTCTGGATAGATATCTCAAGGTGGATGATTAGTAGTAGATGCAGATGGATTTCGGTCTACTTACCTTGGCGTACCGCCCATGCTTTGAACCTCTACCTTTCTTGCAACTTAGTCAGCATTGGTTTGCGCACATGGTCCTGTCAATTGCCCAGCTGTAATTCGTTTACCTCACATAGCTGTTTTATCGTCTTTTGGGAGAGAGACATTACTAGTGAACATCATGAGACTCCGGTCCATATTACCATCATTGATCACATCCGCTATTTACTTTCCGCTTTTTAATTACTATTGCAATTATACCTATCACTATTATCACTTGCCTTTGATCCTTTGTAAACTATAAGGCCGGAGGGATTGACAACCTCTCTGTACTCGTTGGGAGCAAAGTTATTTGTATCTGTGTGCAGCTCCACGTTGATTGCTAATTTCTGGCGCCGTTAGCAGTTGACACCTTCTTGTTGAAACTGGGAGTCTCAGGGAAATCGATCCTTGGTATTGCCAAGGGAAAACTTCCGCTACACTGCATCTCAAACCTTCCACTTGGGGTAACCAACGAGGGGCGAGAAGCCATCAGTTACCCCAAGTGGAAGGTTTGAGATGCAGTGTAGCGGTAGTTTTCCCTTGGCAAAGATACCAAGGATCGAATTCCCCTGAGACTCCAAGGTTCAACAAGAAGGTGTCAACTGCTAACGGCGCCAGATACTTAGCAATCAACTAGACCTGCACACAGATACAAATAACTTTGCTCCCAACGAGTACAGAGAGGTTGTCAATCCCTCCGGCCTTGTCGTTTACAAAGGATCAAACGCAAGAGATAATAGTGATAGGTATAATTGCAACTAGTAAGTAAAAGCAGAAAGTAAATAGCGGATGTGATCAGTGATGGTAATATGGACCGGGGTCCCATGATGTTCACTAGTGATGTCTCTCTCCCAAAAGACGATAAAACAGCTATGTGAGGTAAACGAATTACAGCTGGGCAATTGACAAGATTATGTGCGCAAACCAATGCTAACTATGCTGCAAGAAAGGTTGAGGCTCAAAAGCATGGGCGGTACGCCGAGGTAAGTAGACCGAAATCCATCTGCATCTACTACTAATCATCCAACTTGAGATATCTATCCAGAACATCTCGCTGGTATTAAGTTGCGAGTCCCACCCATAGTGTAAACTCAATGCAACAGACAACTGCATTAAAAGAACTTTGCGTAAAGTAAACAATCCTTGCACCCGCGAGTACAAGCACCGTTGTTTTCCCCTTTGTGGCAACAGCACATCCCCTAGACTCATGTTTCTGTCACTCAAGCTAGTCATCGAGGGGCATGAACCCACAATCAAGCATAACGTTCCCTCTTGGAGTTACTACCTACTCCTCGGCCAAAGCAATAAATAGCAACGGAGAACATGCAAGAATTACTCAAGAACATAAATATAAAAGAGGTAAATCAAATATATTACTCACACACAATCTGAACATAATCTCACAATCCATCAGATCCTAGCAAACTCAACATAGCAACAGCATAAGGATTACATATGTGCCTCGATCATGTAGGGCAGCTCACGAGGTCTAATTAGTGAAGAACAAAGAGGGGAGGAGAACATCACATAGCTACTGGTCATGGACCCATGGTCCAAGGGAGACTACTCACAACTCATCCGGGAGGCGTCCATGGTGGTGGAGAGGCTCCCGGTGGTGATCCTCCCCTCCGGCAGGGTGCCGGGAAGAGTTCTCCTGGTGCTCCCGATCTTGGAAGCGCGGCGGCGGCGGAACAGAGATGAGATCGCGAAAAAAGGTTCCGTCCTCGAGGGTTTCGGGACGCGGTGTAAATATATGCCAAAGGGGGGCATCAGCGGAGACCTGGGGGGGCCAGGCGCCCCCCC
>LR738715.1:813961449-814014621 GCA_902687465.1 Secale cereale | reverse complement strand
GGCGCCTGGAGCCCTGGTGGCCCCCCTCCGTCCCTACTTTGGCCGCAAGGAAGCTTCCGGAACGCTGATTTTTTATATAATTTTTCCGGGATTTTTCTGGCAGTTTACGTAATGGGAAAACCTGAAATACAAAAACAGCAGAAAACAGAAACTGGCACTGGGGTGCACTGAGTTAATAGGTTAGTCCAAATATGATCAAAAGTGTATGGAAGTGTATAAATATCATAGCAATATCACACAAAAGAGGCATGGAGCAAGCAGAAATTATAGATACGTTTTGGACGTATCAATAAGCACGTGTAAGACATACATCAAGTGTTCTCAAATCCTTAAAGACTCAATCCGATAAGATAACTTCAAAGGGAAAACTCAATCCATTACAAGAGAGTTGAGGGGGAGAAGCATTATAAGATACAACTAGAATAGCAAAGCTCGCGATACATCAAGATCGTGCCATCTCAAGAACACGAGAGAGAGAGAGAGAGAGAGAGAGAGAGAGAGAGAGATCAAACACATAGCTACTGGTACATACCCTCAGCCCCGAGGGTGGACTACTCCCTCCTCGTCATGGAGAGCGCCGGGATGATGAAGATGGCCACCGGTGAGGGTTCCCCCCTCCTACAGGGTGCTGGAACGGGGTCTAGATTGGTTTTCGATGGCTACAGAGGCTTTCGGCGGCGGAACTCCCGATCTAGGCTAATTTCCGAAGGTTTCAGTATTTATAGGAATATTTGGCGTAGGTCCCACGTCAGGGGGGCTTCTGGGTTGTCCTCGAGATAGGAGGGCGCCACCACCTTCCCAGGGTGCGCCCTCCACCCTCGAGGGAAGCCCGTGGCTCTCCTGGCCTAACTCTTTCGCTTCGGGGGCTTCTTTTGGTCCAGAAAAAATCATAAAAAATTGGCTCGTCAATTGGACTCCGTTTGAAATTCCTTTTCTGTAAAACCCTAAAACAGGACAAAAACAGAAACTGGCACTGGGCTCTGGGTTAATAGGTTAGTCTGAAAAATCATATAAAAGTGTATAATAAAGCCCATAAGACATCCTAGAAGGATAATATAATAGCATGGAACAATCAAAATTATAGATATGTTGGAATCGTATCAGGCGACGGGCGGGCCGGTGCGCGGACGACGGCCTTGAGGGGGCGCCTGTTGCGTGAGGCCGCCGGGTCGGTTAAGTAGCTGGCCAGACGCTGCCGAAGTCGGAGTAGAAGCGCGTGAGGTCAACGGCGGCGGCGGGCGACGCAAACCGATCTTAGGTCGGAAAACCAAAAAGAAACCACCGATTATGATGACCGGCGGGAGAGAGAAAACCCGGATCCAGGGATCGGGAAAAAGACTCTCTAGGGCAGCCGACCAACACGACCTGCGGACGAACCATAGGTAGGGGCGGCGCGGCCCCCGGGGGTGGTCATGGAGGCTGACCGCCCCAGAGGCGGCACGGGGGTGCGGAAGCTGCGGCGGCTAGGTTTGGATCGGTTAGGCTGATACCATGTTAGAAGGTAAAGAGAGGATTGATGGAATAGTTGTTGTATTGCTTGAGCCTCATGGGCATATATAGGAGTACATGATCATCTTGGAGTACAAGGCAAGATAGAATAATATCCTATGCTATCCTAGCTTTCCTATACAATCACGTTACTCAAAAGCAACTAAAGCACTCTAACCACCACCGACTACAACACATGTACCACATACTTGGCTCTCCAAAAGGAACTCTTCCAAGAAGGAAACAATGATAAGAATTGTCGTCGCCCGATCGAAGATCTTGAGTTTTCACCTCGGAGAAAGACCGAGTTTCCAAAACAATGCCATGAGAAAGGCCATTGCCAGGTACAACCAATGAAGGCTAGACCTTGGGTATTCACCCATCAAATCATGGCTCGGTACTCGAGGAGCACCACCAAAAAGGCAGTCCAATTGTGTTTTCACCCCGGCTTGCCAAGGCTGCTGATGCAAGTCATCGAACATCTCACACACAAGAAGAACCTATGACGCATTGTCTTCAACACAACCAACACTCTCTCTGGCAAAAAACAAACCTCCAATAGCAGCCGCCATATCTTCCTCCATCTCTGTCAGTTCCATGGAAATCTATTTGAAGACATGTCCCATAGTGAAGACGAGAAGAGGAAGCTTCGCGCCTTGCCAAAAAAAGGGTGCACGAACGCATCGATTTTGCTCTAGATAACCTGTAGCATCTTGTGACAAACATCGAATATATCTCCGAGAGGAAGAACGAAACTCAATGGAGATGCAATCGAGGAGGCAGATTTGGTCGATCGATAGTTGCCGTTTGAATAGTAGCAGGGCCAAAACCACCATTATTCTGGTCGATCCAGCAGTCCCTACACCGCCGGCCGACTCGCGGCAATTGGATGGAGTGGGTCAACCTCTGGCGCAGACGAGCCCAATGTTGCGCAGTTTAGGCACAAAATTACTATATATGAGAATCCAAACATTAGGTATTGATTTCAACATGGTCACTACAAGAGAAATGTTTCAAAGGTGACGCTTGATTCCCTATGAAGCACAACAACACACTTATGAAAGATTTGTGTGTTGCTCTTTCCTGGTTGAAGGATCCAGTTGGAAGGCATGTAAATGGTTCATATCTCTCTAGGCAGAAGAACAAGCAGTGACGAGGTGTGAAAGTGAATGGTGAAGGGACCGTTGCCAGCTGCTCGCGTGCTAGATGACAGGCAACCAAACGCATTGGTTGATTAGGACATAGACAACTGGAGAATGCATGTGCAGTTCATTTGACCAGCATTATCATTTCTCTACACTTAGTTCCTGGATTTGAGTTACTACTATTACTGATCAAACCACTGCAAAGAGGTGGCACCGGTCCCACCCGTGGCCCATGGTCCTGGACCTCTCAGAAAAACTAGCCTGGTGCCGGGCGCCCGTCAAGATCTTGCAGCCGGCAGCATGCCATGGAGCCAACAGATGGAGCCGCGCATGAAATGTACGTCGCAGAGGGGAGTCTCATACGCCGAAGCCCCTGGGAGGCAGGTACTCCAACATCCGTCATAGGAGTAATGAAAACACATCAACCTGATTTGACGTTTTACATCCATCGATATGATTAGTTGTTACTTTGGTTCATTCTTTTTCTCCATACCCCTAACACCATTGCATTTACTCCATTCTAGCTTTGATACACTTCAATTTTACCATACCGACACTTACTTTAGGTTCTTATGGTTGGAAGCATGAATTAACTACGTGTCTTTATTTTCTAGTGGCTACTTGTCTCTCTTATTTAAGCAGAAACATGTATCCATCTGTCTAATCTCAAACCACGTGGTAGTTCTAACCCATGTACACCATTTGTTCAACCTATGGAGTCCAGCTTGATTGACAACCACAATGAAGAGATGGATTATATTTCGCTAGCTCGTCACACTGAACACTACTTAGGATTCAGAGGCATCAGGACAAGCAAATGTCTCGAGGTGGAAATGTGGCCTTAGCTAGGAACCAAAGGGTACACAGGTTCATGTGTGCAGAGGATACACTTAAGAAGTGTGCATGGTCTAGAGTCTTATAATCTCATCATTGGTGATTGTACTTTCACTAGTAGAAAAAGGGTCATTTGTCCCGATTCGTAAGGATCTTTAGTCCCGGTTGGGGAACCGGGACTAAAGGGTCGATACAAATGCTTCCACCTCCACGTGGCTGCTGTCTAGAGCTCCACCTTTAGTCCCGGTTGATGTAACTTTATGAATTTTTTTGAAAAAAAAAATTTGGAAATTTTTTCTGATTTTCAAATTTCTGAATTATTTTACAATTTATTCTCGAATCACCCACCCCGCATCACTGCTCAATTTAACCTCTAATCTCTATTCACCCATCAATTCAAATCATCTAACTTCCTGGTCGGTCACCCATCCTGTCACTACTTCAGCCTGAGCACGCTTAACTTTCGGGTTCTATTCCATCTCGTTTCCAAGTCTGCATTTGTTGTTTTCCTAACAATAGTAAGATATCAATCCTATTAACCTTCAGGAGTTTAGCTTGAGCATGAAGTCACACATTTAACTGTTTGAGTTTGAAACTATTATTCTTAAAAAAACAATAATTATTTCGTAGCACTAATATTTCTTGAATAAGTAGTTTGACCATAGTTTGACCACGGTTAGACCAGATTTGACCAAAATTCAAAAATAATGAAATAATTATTTAGTAACACTAATATTCTTGAATAATTATTTAGTAACACTAATACTTCTTGAATAAGTAGTTTGACCACAGTTTGACCAGATTTGACCAAATTAAAAAAACTAAAATAATTATTTAGTAACACTAATATTCTTGAATAATTGTTTAGTAAAACTAATACTTGTTGACTAAGTAGTTTGACAACAGTTTGACCAGATTTGACCAAAATTAAAAAAACTGAAATAATTATTTAGTAACAATAATATTCTTGAATAATTATTTAGTAACACTAATACTTCTTGAGCAAGTAGTTTAACCATAGTTTGACCAGATTTGACCAAAATTCAAAAAAAAAAAAACTAAGATAATTATTTAGTAACACTAATATTCTTGAATAATTGTTTAGTAACACTAATACTTCATGAATATGTAGTTTGACCATAGTTTGAGC
The DNA here is from genome assembly GCA_902687465.1 of Secale cereale. Lineage (NCBI taxonomy): Eukaryota > Viridiplantae > Streptophyta > Magnoliopsida > Poales > Poaceae > Secale > Secale cereale. The sequence goes on along the minus strand of LR738715.1, from coordinate 814,010,004 downwards.
AGATTTAATTAAAATTCAAAAAACAGAAATTTGAGCATATCTATTTTCCCTTTTAGAATTTGAGGATTCTAAAAAATTGCAAACAAGCCATAGGCTGTCGAAATCGGATGTGGATTTTCGTGCTGAAGATTTTGATATATTATACGTTTTTTTCTGACATCGTATGCAAAAGTTATAGCCGTTTTACATTTTCCCTACACTTTTTGCAAAACATGTCCAAATTTAAGTTTTTAAATTTTCCTAACTAGTACATGTGGTAACATAACTACATCTTGAAGGATTTTAACTTTTGAAGTTTTTATCATTTTCTTTTGCTTTTTACAAAACTGAAAAGGCGATACACAGGGTGTAGGATTTGTAAATTGCACCATTAGTACCGTTCGTCCCACGAACCAGTACTAATGGGCACCGCACCCTTTAGTACCGGTTCGTGGCACCAACCGGGACTAAAGGTCCCATTTGAACCAGGAGTAATGCTCGAACCGAGACTAATGCTCACATTAGTCCCAGTTCGTAATGCAACCGGGATTAATGCTCTTTTCTGGCCGAACCAAAGCCCTGTTTTCTACTAGTGTTTCTCTATGACAAATGTCCCCAATACCATAAATATGAATCTCCACATGAACTATAGTAGGTGCAACCAGTCCTCGGCCTGCTGGTTCAAGCAAGATTTCTTAGTTCATGTGGAGATTGTACTTGTTGGTAGGTGCAACCCAATATGACTCTCCACATAAATTGTGTATATGCACAATCCAGTACAAATCTCCACATGAATTGCTTCCTCGACTCTTGGTTCAAGCAAGGTTTTTCTCTACCCCACATGTTGTTGTCTCTACTCTCCCTCGTGCTCTCATCGAAAAATGCTTACGCCAAGCATTATATGTAAAGCAACAACCAACAAACAACCAACAAAAACAACACACATCACACACACACCCAAGGTTGGAAATACATGTGCTCAAGAACATCTACAACACTATAAAGCACTCCAAGCAAACTACATGTAGGAAAAATAAGCACCGCTAGAAGTGGATGGAACCCTCAAATGTGACTGAGATACCACGAAGAGACGAAGCCAAACATCGATGCAACGAGGACACTAAAGCCGTCCCTTCTGGAAGGTCACGACACCATAGCACTGACACCAACCTATCCAAAGGGTGATTATTTCACCCAAAGCTTTGCATAGCGGCATGAGCAACAATGACAGAGCCTTCAAAAGGGTACTACTCCCTCAGATGGAGCTGCCATCGGTCTGGCCAAAGTCAGAGAAAGTTGTCAAACCACCCAGTACTCTCTCCACCAAAACATGCTAAGTTCAGTCGCGGGTCAACCTGGCACACCCACCACCGAGTGCCGATCACCAGTCACCACGCCACCCATGGGGACATGACAACCATCTCGCACCCGAGCCACGAGATCCGCCCATGAGCATTATGGCTTCCACCACCAGGGCCGTCGCACCTGTAGGCAAGAATGGCCGCCACGGTCCTTAAATACCATCGACCGAAGAGGGGGAAGATGGCCCCTCCCGTAACCTCAAACGAGCCCCCTGATGCATGGTTGAGCCAGAAAAGATCAGGGTGTGAGCGGTTGTCATAGGCCGCCAGCCAACATGCACACAAAGAACTAGGTCCACCATCACGCACGAAGGCAAGGCCGGGAGGCCCCCTGTCTCCCTCCCCACGAACCCCCCATGATTAGTCCTCCCCACGAACCCCCCACGAATGAGAATTCCTTTTTTCATTTTATCATTTCTAGTTTTCATAAGTCCTTGATATACTAGCAGAAACTCAACATTTCTGATGATTTCAATCACATCTCATCGTTGGAGAGTTGCATGGTTACCTCCACCACAGACAGGCTCGCCACCAGTCACCGCAGACAAGCTCGCTACCGGTTACTGCACTAGGAACTAATGAGTAGTGGAGAGAGAGGGTCGCACCACAACCATTTCACCGCCTTCTCCACGAGCAAAGACAACTATCGTAGAGGTGTCCACCCACAGTCCACGCCCCTCACAGGGCCAGATCCGGACAAGCCGCCACTGCATTATGGCCCCAAGTGCACACCCCTGGAGGTTGTGAGTCACGCTGCCATCATGCCCTGCAGCGCATGCCGTCAAGTGCCTCATCCCAGTCTGTCCACCCCAGCCCACGCTGCGACCGCCGTGTGAGGACCAAGGTTCGCCCGGGCGCGCCGTCTAGCGGTTGCGAGGGAAAGGAGGAGAAGGAGGAGGGATCCCGCCGGCGGTGTCTAGGCTTCCCTCACAGTCACATACGGGGCGATGCGGGATCGGTGGGGAGGAGCAGGTGTTTCACCCTCGTGCTCTCAAACTATTCGTGGGTAGGAGGCATGCCCTAGATGATAAAGTGTTTCTATCTCTATGAGAATTACTTACGAATCGCACTCTTAATTTTTGATAATATTACACTTCCAATATGAACTTGTCTTCGTTGTTGCAACTATCATTAGCTACTGGAAGTTGTATGTCTAGGTATACCTATAAATATTTATCTTGTGGACCACTAACCAAAATAGGGTCCTCTGTACATGAAATTTTTTAATGTGTCTGCCGAGAGAGGAGAACGAGGAGCTTGAGCTTTCAGTTGTCACAGAGGCAGCGGAGGAAGCTTTATAGGACTGAGATATAATCTGATACCATGAAATAAATAATGGAAGGAGGAGAGTATTTTGGGGAATACCGTACATGATTGCATCCCGCAAGGCTGCATGTTTTATAGCTCAATGGAGAAACAATAGAGATTATACAATTCCATTATGATCTACTGGTGATATACAATTTCAGACATGCTCTGATACCAATTTGATTGTTAGACTTAAACACGAAGTAGTAGTACATGGCATGTGTACGTGGTCTCGTAGGATTCCTAGTCCAACTAGGATCAGTACTCCAAGCAGACTCGGCTACGTAGTAGCTAGCCTAGCGGCTCATTGCTGAGTATATATATATTGTACCTTACCCTGTAATCTAACAACCGTGAAAAAAGCACTACAAAGTTATGACAGGCTCGACACGGGCCTGTAGCCATCCAAATCGAGTCAACTATTCGCATACGTTTGCTAGTGCGGAATCGATCAAAGTAGAGATCGATCGCGTGATTGTATACGTGTTGCGTTGGTGTCCCGGCCGGCTAGAAGTACTAGTTCATCTCGTGGTACTAGTACACACGTCTAGGGAAGATCGATCAGGGACAAGGCTAGCTTTGTACTACGGTGTGTCTCAACGTAAAGCACTTCGTCGAGGTCGTCAGTGTTGGTTCGCTTAGTCGTCGTTCGTCGTCGGTCGTCTCCGGTCGTCGGAAAGTACTCGGCGTCGGGACTGGGCCAACAATTGGTATCTAGAGCAAGGTTGATCTTCTAGTAACGGAGGGTCATGTCGGACGACGAGAAGACCAAGCAGCTGACGGAGTACTCCGGTGCGGCTAAAGTATTTGCTGCTCCGGCGAGTTTATCGTACCCACGGTTTGATCGCGAGAACTTCGGGGTCTGGAAGGCCCTCATGGAGTTTGGTCTCCGCGCCAACGAGCTATGGGACACGGTTGACCCAGGAGGTGACGCGTTCAAGAAGGAGGGAGCCGAGCACCGGAAGGATCGGCAGGCGGCGTCGGCGATTTACTCGGTGATGACGATGGATGTCCTCCAGCACCTGATCACTAAAGCAACGGCGAAGGAGGTGTGGGATACGCTGAAGCTCCATATTGAGGGACACACCCGCGTCAAGCAAGCCAATCTCCAAACTCTCCTAAGGAACTATGAGACTTTGGTCATGGGCAACGATGAGTCCGTGGATGCGTTCGCTTCACGGGTGGCTACTCTAGTCAATCGGATTCGCGCGCTTGGAGAAAACCTCACGGAGGCATCGGTTGTCCGGCGGTTCTTGCGTGCGGCCCCTCCCCGGTACCTGCAAATTGTCACGGCGATCGAGCAGTGCGTCGACCTCGTGACTCTCTCCATCGATGATCTTGTCGGACGGTACAAGGCTCACGATGAGCGGATGCGGTACAGTCTTGGGGATGGAAAGAATGACAAGCTTGTGATGCTCACAAAGGCGCAGTGGGACACCCTAGAAAAGCAAGGCGGATCCAAAAGCAGTAGCAAGAAGAAGGGGAAGCAGCGTTCGGCGAGAAAGAACTTCGCCGACTCGGACGACTACTCAGACAATGAGGCTGCACCACCACCGAGGAGAAAGTTTGACATCAGGAAAGTGAGGTGTTATAACTGTGGCCTCCTTGGTCACTTCAAGGCTGACTGCGAGGAAGCACCGAAGCAGAAGGCGCTCATGGCCCAGCAAGGAGATGATGGTGACATGATGTTGATGAACGAACTTGTGGACGAGGAGGATCCAGACTCACAAGCGTTGACTAAAGAAATTATCGAACTTGTGGAAGAAAAAGTTTGCCATCATGATCATGGTTCGGAAACTCGTGTCGATGCTACAGATGCGGGGGGTGATTCCGAAACTTACGACACTTCAATGGGCGTAAGTGCTATCCTTGCTGGAGCGAAAGAAGCGATAGCTGCGTGTGCTCTGCCATGGAGAAACAGTCTTCAGGCGTTGCGTCCAGAGAAAACTAAGGCGTACGTGGAGCCGGAAGTCCACGATGAAACAACATACGTAAGTGCAATTGTTGTTGATGCTGATGCAAAGACAGACATGGATGCAAACTCCGTGTTTTTGAACAGCGAGATAGAAGGTGATATTTATGTGAATCAATCACTGGGTTTCATCAAAGAGGGAGAAGAACACAAGGTACTGAAGTCACAGAAAATCTTGGATGGGCTACGGCAAGGCTCTCGGGCATGGAACATCAAACTTGATCAGACGTTAATTTCTCTTGGATTTGAGAAAGCCCCACTAGAGCATGCAATGTATAAGAGAGGTAAAGGAAATGATCGTCTACTAGTTGGAATCTACGTCGACGACATATTGATAACTGGAGCAGATGAAGAGGTGATTGCAAAGTTGAAGCTACAAATTAAAGAGCTTTTCAAGATGGATGATCTCGGCCTTTTGAGCTACTACCCCGGAATAGAGGTGCATCAAAAGACGAAGGAGATCACACTATGCCAGGAGGCATACGTAAGGAAGGTACTTGAAAGCCGTGGCATGAAATATTGCAATCCAGTTGACGCTCCAATGAAACCTTGTCTTGAGCTAAGCAAGAAGGAGATGCTGAAACTACTTGGCTATGGTGGTAGTAACAAGGGATTGTCGACGACCGTAAGGGTACCTCGGGCATGGCATATTTCCTTGGTGGAAGCATAGTAAGATGGCTATCACAAAAGCATCAAGTGGTGACATCGACTTCAAGTGTAGCGGAGTGTCAAGGTGTGTGGCTAGAAAGGCTACACGGTGATCTCATGAATAGAGATCCGGAACCAGTGGTGCTCAACGTTGACAATGAGTCTATAACTTTTCCATCCGAGGATCCAGTGCGGCACGAAAGAAGCAAGCACATTGATACTGTGTATCACTACATAAAGGACTGCGTGGAAAAAGGGAAGACGGAGGTCAACTACAACTGCACCGATGATCAGCTGGCAGACATCCAGACCAAGGCTTTAGATCGAGAGAAGGTCTCGGAGATGCGAGGAAGGATCGGCGTCGGAGCAGTGACATGACGACGTTGCGTTTAGGACCACATCGTGTTTAGGGGGGGTGATTGTTAGACTTAAACACGAAGTAGTAGTACACGGCATGTGTACGTGGTCTCGTAGGATTCCTAGTCCAACTAGGATCAGTACTCCAAGCAGACTCGGCTACGTAGTAGCTAGCCTAGCGGCTCATTGCTGAGTATATATATATTGTACCTTAGCCTGTAATCTAACAACCGTGAAAAAAGCAATACAAAGTTACGACAGGCTCGACACGAGCCTGTAGCCATCCAAATCGAGTCAAGTATTCGCATACGTTTGCTAGTGCGGAATCGATCAAAGTAGAGATTGATCGCGTGATTGTATACGTGTTGAGTTGGTGTCCCGGCCGGCTAGAAGTACTAGTTCATCTCGTGGTACTAGTACACACGTCCAGGGAAGATCGATCAGGGACAAGGCTAGCTTTGTACTACGGTGTGTCTCGACGTAAAGCACTTCGTCGAGGTCGTCAGTGTTGGTTCGCTTCGTCGTCGTTCGTCATCGGTCGTCTCCAGTCGTCGGAAAGTACTCGGCGTCGGGACTGGGCCAACATAGCACACCTGGCAAGGAAAGATTACAATATGACCATGTTTATATATTTGTTCCTTAACAGCATGGCACAGTATTACTGAGGGGGACCGCAACCATGGTAAATCTCGAAATTTTGATCGGTAACCAAAACCCTGGCAACATCCCCCTTGGTGCGTAAGCACGAGAAGACTGCGCTGTCGTTGAATGCGGTGCTGTACGCAAGCAGTTCCGTGGCAAACTGCTTCTTCGATGAATCCTGGTGGTTCATCAAATTAGGAACGCAAACTTCAATTCCACTAACAAACATATGGGGATTGAACGTGGGTATTTGTCTCTTACATCAAGGAGCAGTGCTGGGCGATCGTAATTGTCATCGATGTACGCGAGCAGATCCAGGCTTTCTCCTATGACCTGCTTGTTGTGTTCCAGGGTAGGTACCTGTATGTCCAACATATATACATAGATGTGGACACTAAGAGAAATGATTAGACTGTGAGAATCATACCACCTTGTTCTCTGGGTAGACCTTGTCCTTGTACCATGCAGGCCTGTCTGGGAGATCAAGCGCAGCTATCTTGATCTTGCCCAGCAAGCCCAGCACAGGAATCATATAAGAACAAAGAAAATTGCGCAGGAAACAGAAGAAAAAAAAAACAAAATACTCCGACTAGTGTTGGCTTGGTACTCCCTCTGTAAACTAATATAAGAGTGTTTGTATTACTAAAATAGTTATCTAAACACTCTAATATTAGTTTACGGAGGAAGTACCTTGTAATTCCTGGCGATCCAGACGCGCTGTCGGTACGGGCAGTGGTACGCGACGTGCAGCCTACACGAAGAAAAAAGTGAAGAGCGATAGGATGTATCTGCAATTGAGAAATTTATTTCACATTTTGTTGGGTCGTATTGTTCATGGTGGTACCGTCGAAGAGGGGAGGTGGCTCGGAGGAGGCGGAGGTCAGGTCAGCAGGGAGATCTTCTCCGGCGGAGCTGTGCATGTTGAATTAAATATGAGGTCGAGCGATTCAGTCTGTGTAGAAAGGCATTATTGTGCGCCTACATGACTGGTAGAGCAGCGCCGGGGGACATGGTGACGCGGTTCACGCTTCAGGGTCGGAGAAATCCTGGTAGAGCGATGTGGAAGCAAGTCAACTGGGAAATGGTATAACCGAGGTGGAATGAAAGAAGGAGACTAGAGACAAAATCAGTTGGATGGAAGAGGGAGACAAAATCTTTAACGTAGATTCCCTACATTGCGTACCAACAATCCAGGTGTTGACCGTCTCCGGGATCTCGTTTCAAGTGGTACTATTCCATATACTGATAAAACGATCGCGTAATAAATTTGATCACGTTCGTCAGGCTGCCGGGGAGACCTACGAAGTACTTTCGGTCATGTTTTTTTTCACTGCTGGGGCCAGAAAATCTAGTTTCAAAAAATCAATAAAATTTAGGAAATTTTTTTCTAAAATTTTTAGGTGAATTTTAAATAAAAAATATACGCATGAAAATGTTGAAATTTTAACCTATTGTGCACTGGAAGAATTTTAATTTGTCAGCGCGCCTGGTAAACTTCTGAAGGTCGGGAGTTTGATTCAATCCTAACTGACCACGACCAATATTCTTTTGGACCCTCGAATAATGAAAGTAAAACTACAACTATTTTTCCTTAGTAAACACCTGTCTCATTCATATAATAAAGATCAGGTTGCAAGCTAGCCACATAACGACCGATCTGACAAAACTAAGAGCATCTGTAGTCGGTTCTTCAAAACATCGCCATAGTTCACATAATGCACATAATATGACGGACAGGTTTAAACTACAACGAAAACCTTGAATTTACAGTGGAGGAGGCGGATCTTTGCCACTTTCTCGCTGACATTTTCCCCTTCCGGTCGCCGGCGCAGCTATGGGCTTCGGTGGCTAGTGGAGGATCGTCTGAGTCATCGGACGAAGTGTCGTGGTCGTCGCCGTCGTCATCGTCAGAGGTGTCGGAGAGGATGATGGGTCCTTTTAGCCGCCACACGGCCCTATCCTGTTGCCACTTGAGCTTCACCTGCCAAGTTGCGCCGCCTCCTCATGCTCGGACTGCTCACTGGCAATCTGAAGCGCCTTGCCATTCTTTCGGCGGAGTCGCCAAGCATCCGTCTCCACTGTCGTAAGCGACCGACGATAGACCCAAGCGAAGAGTCACTCATCCTCATCAAGCTCTGCTTAGATCCCACAACGGTGGCGCGCGAACTGCTCCACCACGTCCTTACCCCTTGCACGCTGCCTCTCGTGGCGGGCGGCGCGCACCTCTAATTCCGACGAGCGCGTCCTGGGTGGCGGAGCAAGAACCAGCACCCACCGCTACCTACGTGGGGGAGCAGCACCAGCGGGGGCAAGGGACAGCGTCGGGGTTGCGTAGACTGCGCGCAGCTCTGGTGCATGCGGGAGAGGAGGGGTCAACACCGGCGTTCGCGCTGCAGCGACGTTGTAGATCCGGTGCTGCCCCCACCCCCCTCCGGTGTCTAGCTTGGACCGCTCCAAGGCAATGCGGAGGGCCAACTCCTCGTTGAAATCTAGGACGGAGTGGCTGCGGGAGCTCGACATGGCTCCGTAGCTGATTTGTAGCTTTTGAGACCTCTAAAGTATACATCGCTGAAAGGGGAGTTTAACACCTCCTTGTATAGGTTGCGTTGTTTTTATGTGTCCTTAGCACATGACAATTTTTCGACTGTCTACTACAACAAGTATTGCCCGGCTCTGGCGAGGGAGGGGTGATGACGGCCGCAAACCTTCAACTCGCTTCAGTCCTTGTTGTCGTCGCTAGATGGGCTACGAATATAGATGTATTTTTATTACGGCGGATGCTACGAATCAGCCGGCTGATCTTTGGGAAAGATCGGCCGCCTTGGCTAGCCGCTGGATCAGTTTCGATTTAATATACCACAACTTTCCCTCTCATCATCAATCCCAATTAAGAACGCGGCACCTTGCCAAAACTCAGACGAAAAAGTAGCAACAACGCACGCGCCACTGCTTGGAGCCGCCGCCGCCGGTTGCCTCGTGGCAGCCATCAGCCGTCGCAGCATGTAGTCGCATCACCTGCCTTCTCTTTCGCCCAATACGCCTAGGAACGAGACATAGCGTGACCTTCTCCAGCAGCGACGTCGTCCACTATCTCTGTCGTCGGTGCCGTCATGAATGCTACTTTGCAGCCATACCACCCCACCACTGATTCTTTGCAGCATGCCCACAGCACCGACAGCTGCCGCCGCCGCCGATGCATTGCATCACCGGTGCTTCTTTGCAGCGATGCCCGTGCTGCATAGCAGCGCCGGCGGCACCGACGAGCACCGCTTTGCAGCGCCGATGACGCTGCACCGCAACATCACACCCGTTGCAATGCAACTCCGCCGCCTGCCCGCGGCACCACGCCCGTTGCACTGCAGTTCCGACCCCCACCGGCGTGTTGCACTACAGCTCCGACGTGACACCTCGCGCGCTGCGAGTAAGCATCCCCTGTCGCGTACGAGATCCGTGGGTTGCAGCACTCCTCCTCGGAAGCACCGACGGTGTTGCATCTACTTGCTTCGGCAACACCAACCGCGGTGTAGCATCGGTGCTCCGGCAGAACTCGGTTTTTGCAGCTCTCCTCTGCTTGCAACAATGGCGGAGTACCCCATGGATTGCAGCTGCGGGCGGAAGCAGCACGCATGGGGCAGACGAAGGGGTTTCATGGCAGGCGGCGGAGGCCCTGCATGCGTTTGTGGAGGAGGAGGGGTGGGGAAAGAAAGGGAATACGGAGGGGAATAAGACGGTGTGAGGAGTGGACCACGAGAGGATAAGGGAAACGCGTGGGGCCGGACGCGTGTCGTACGCCCATGCAAAAAAGGGGAGTTTAACTGTCGACGCCTAAATCATTATTACCCACATCGATTTTAGTCGCATTAGCTAGGGTCCTACGATTTAATAATGAATTTATTAGTCCATATTTATTGTTTTCCTTATTTATACAATCTCGTCTCCTCTAATCTTTAACCAGATGGTAGTTGTATGGCACAAAAATTTCAATTGCTCAGCCGGGCGAACCTAGCTGGTTTGATGACTGCCAAAATTGTTAGACTGGTGTTATCTTTTGCTAGCTTGTTGCATGTCCATTGTTTCGGTTTGGGAGACATTGGGGCAAGCAGATGTGCTAGAGATTGCTGCAGGTGTTAGTTGAGCTCGGGGGCATGTACTGGATAAGCAAATGGGCCAAGGTGTACACACGAATATTGCATGGTTCTGATTCTTACGGTCGCGCCAGTGAGCAATGACCTTTCTTCACCTCCATTGTCACTGCCTTAGAGCATGAAAAGGCTCCTGTGCCTTGCGTCCAGTGCACATGATGTTGAGCGAGTCTCGGTCAACTAGAAAGTTAGAATCCTGACGTATCCATAGATGCATGAAGCAATGTAATCCTGCACTCCAGATTGCAAGATTAGGAAAGGGCCGTGACAACTGTGTCGCACAAAACCGATCAACCAACTACAAGAAACGGATATGGAGCCATGCATATGTTTGCGTCCATCAACGAAGGCGCGTCTTGATGCAAGCATCTACAGTTCCCACTGCTTCGTTCCCCTCCGTCTGTCCATCACGCGCGAGCACCAACAGATTTCAACATGGCTTAGCGCCCAATCACTGCCTGCATCATCACTAGCGTTCGTCTGAAAGTGCACGATGGTTCGCAGGGTCTCCTGACAGAAGAGCGAGCACTGAGGAGGCCAGTGAGAGCGAACTGGGATGGGCGATGCTATACATCATAAGAGTTCTTCTCTCCTCTTTTGTATGAACTAGCACAGTTACCCTTGCAAATGCAAGGACACCACTTTTATTGTTGTGATAATGTTTGAAAAAATAGTGGTTTTGACATTTTATTGCCACTTCTAATTGCATATCATGAAGAGAGAAAACTTATTAAAGCCTCTTTGGTATGCAGGATTTCAAAACATAAGAATTTCATGCAAGTTCAAATAGAGGACTAGAAAGCAAAATAGTATTGTAAACGTTTCTGGTTTGATAAATGTCAAACCACAATAATAAGTTCAAAGAACGTACAAATTTGAAAAAAATATTCGCAAATGTGTTTTTCACTAAATCTACCATTTTACATTATTCTAAAGTTATTATCACTTGCTTTGACATTTGGTAGTTTAGGATTTTGGTAATTAAGAATCTGTGTAAGGAAACTGTTATGTGCACCACATCGGATAAACTACTATTGTAACAGTTAAAGCCATTATGGGGAATACAAATTACAAAATGTCATAGGTTGTGGGGTCAAATATATCTGATTTAAGTTGCTCGTCATGGAGCCTAAACTTGCCCAATAGTTGAAAGAATAAATTTTCATTTATTTTAGAACAACCACCACAGAAAATTGGAATGTTATGGTCGTTCAAGTTCTGTTTTAATCCATGTTTCAATGAGAAATATGTGTCGGTGAATAGTAGGTCATTTAATTGGGTTATGAATATGATAAATATTCCTATCAACATAACATGTCTTATTTAATTATTTATTTCACCTTCGTATCAAATTCGAATTTGATATTTTGTGGTATAGAATATATATATGCAGTGTATGTGGTGATTGTTTTTTAAATATTGACAACCTGCAAGTGCACGGGGTTATTTTCTAGCACTTTCCTGTTAAGTGAAGTGTTGAACCAACAAGGAGCAAACAAGAACTCACCACAAACCCCCATATAGGCCGAAATAGGAGCAGAAGGAAGGAGGGGACGGGAGAAGGAAAGGGGAGGATTCGGCCTCCCCCCTCTCTTTTCTTGCCCCTCCAACACTTATGGAAGGGGGAGGCCGACTTGGAGGAGGCGCCCAAGTAGGATCCCTCCTACTTGGGGCGCCCCTTGCTGCCCCCCTCCCTCTCCCACCTATATATATGTGGGGAGCGCACCGCTAGAACACACAATATTGATTCCTAGCATGTGCGGCGCCCCCCTCCACAGTTTACGCCTCCGATCATATTCACATAGTGCTTATGCAAAGCTCTGCGCAGATCACTTCACCATCATCATCACCACGCCGTTGTGCTGACGGAACTCTCCCTCGCCACTTTACTGGTTCAAGAGTTCAAGGGACGTCATCGAGCTGAACATGTGCAGAACTCGGAGGTGTCTTACATTCGGTGCTTGATCGGTCGGATCGAGAAGAAGTTCGACTACATCAACCATGTTGTCAAACGCTTCCGCTTTCGGTCTACAAGGGTACGTGGACACACTCTCCCCCTCTCATTGCTATGTATCTCCTAGATAGATCTTGCGTGAGTGTAGGAATTTTCTTTATATTGCATGCTACGTTTCCCAACAGAAATTGCATAAAAGTAAATAGATAGGCCGTTCGCAGAGGGAAGCAGAGATTTGTAGAGGTGCGAGAACTCAAAGCCTAAATTGAGAGATAAAATTATTTTGAGAGGCATGCTTTTACTATCAACGAAATTGACCGAGAATTCCTAATATCTTCCATGCGAGATTAATCGTAGGCGGTTGCCGAACATAAAATAAAGTTTATTTTGTTTTCTACCATTCTTTCACAATTCATGACTAACCATATCCATGGGTGCCTTCCATACCAACACATACCAAGGAATTTATTATAGTATTTTTTGCATTTCGGGACTGGGCATCCCTATTACATGCCACACTCTTGTGCAATGACAAGTGAATAAACAATCATCTTGAGAATAACATACCTAGCATGAAAAATATTGACCACCCCCTGTCTCTTCATGAGCGATACAGGCACACAAAAGGGAAAATCATATTGAAAATTAGAGTTGGTACATACAAATTTACTTGGAACATCAATCATCGAGGGGCAAGGATGGTATTTCTAATCATGCATTTGATATCCTTGAAGAGTTCAGAACATTGATGATGATCATGACACATTTGTCGAGGGGTTTCTTGAAGATGTAATCGATCATCGATGACATCAAGCAAAAGAAATGATGAAGCGACAGGTTATCAGAACCACGGATGAGATTGCAAGCTCAGAATCCAAATTCCCTGTCAAGACAACCAATGTGATGTTCACTACGGGACACTGCTCTTTCCCGTAAACATTTCGTCGGGCAGACGGCAAAAACCAATTTTGCCGACAGTGACTGACGGCAAAAATATACTTTGATGTCTGTTAAAAAATACACTGACGGTAAAGACTCTTTGCCGTCTGCATTTTATTTTACAGAAGGAAAGAGATCACTTTGCCGTCTGTAGGAAAAAAACACAGACGGCAAAGTCTGTGTTTTATTTTACAAACGGCAAAGCGAGCTACTGTGTTGTATGTAAAATAAAACGTAGATGGCAAAGAGAAAACACAGTCCCACGGATCAGTCCCACGGATCGATAACTTGGCACGATCCGGGGCGTCCCCACCCGCCTCTCTCTCACACCACGAGCGCCCCACCCTCCCACCCGCTGGCCCAACAACACTCACCCCTACCTTATCCTCTGCCCAATTCCGACCACCCCTCTCTCACGCACAAGCAACCACCGCTCGCTGGCCCGCTGGCCCACCACGACGCACCAGCAACCACCGCTCGCAGTCGCCGCACGCCACCTGCCCCCGCGCGCCACCCGCATCCGCCATGCGGAGCTCGCCTGCGCCCGCGCCACCGAGCGCCGCCCACCTCCGCGCGCCGCCACACACCAGACGCCTCCGCCGCGCGCCGCCCGTGCCGTGCGCCAGCCGGAGCCCTCCTCCGCCCGCCCTTGCCACCGAGCGCTGCCCACCTCGGCCGGCGTCCATCCGCCTCCGCATGCGCCGTCCGCCCGCCGGAGCCCGCGCCACTGGCCGTCGCCGCCGCTCGCGCCAACAGCTGATGCCGCCGCTTGCACCGCCGGCCGTCGCAGGGAGCAGCGCCAAATGCGGAGGGCCGCTACTGTTCGCCCCCATTGGGTGCGGACACCGAGCGGCTTCATGGCTCAGCGCTTGGAGGACCGCTCCCGGTGTAGTCTCGCAGGTGGGCGGCAGAGTTCCTCCCTGAGTGCTCTTTCTCTGTAACATGAAAAGTGTTGATGTTCAGATCTGTAAATTTCATGTGTAAATCTATCTATATAAAATGTTATAGCTCGAATTTATTTATGGGCAGATGCCTGCGAATCATTATAGTAAATCCGTTGTATAAATTGATCTACAAAAAATGTCATGGAAAATGTTTTGATGTTGGGGTATTGAACTTTTTTAAATTAAATAAATCTTTGTCGTGTTTAAATTAGTTTAACTGACGGCAAAGATTATGTTTCGGCTGACAGCAAAGACGCTTCTTTGCCGTATGTTACGAAGATTGGCTGACCACAAAGTCTTTGCCATCTACCTGATGAAATGCTGACGGAAAAGTACCGTTTGCCGACTTTGTCTTTGCCGACACACTTTGCCGTCAGCTGCTGACGGCAAAATCTTTGCCATCTGTTTTCAGGTCATTGCCGTCTGTGATTCACAGACGGAAAATTACCCGATTCCTGTAGTGGTTGAAAGCTCGATGCAAGAGTTTGTGTGCTGTTTGAATTGTGTTTCGGGGATGAAGGACCAAGATAGCATGGTCAACTTTCAGCGTGACGATGACGGTTTAGACAATCAATTGGGAATGACATGATCGAGTACAAACTCGTAAGAATGAAGATTACTAAGAGTTGTTGGATCGTAGTGCGGTCTCGATTCACTTATCGGTGTCCTAGGGTGACTAACAACTCATAACCTATGAAAATTTGGAATCGGTTAGAAATAATACTTGATGAAGACTCATAATAAGCAACATGGTTTTGTGATATTATCGAGATACCATAGGGTAATACTCGAAGGTGGAGAAGGATTGAGGTTGGACATATGTATGAATCTGCATAAGGTAATACACCAGCAGCCAATACTCGAAGGTAGGACCTTACATGCCGCTTCTGGGCATGATTTCATGTGTCGCCTTGCAGATCTGCAATTTCCGGCGCAAAAACCCTAGGAGTGCAATAAATGTCACAAATATTCCAGGCGGGTCCGAAAAATGCGGGGGTCTGGCACGTGTCATTCGATTGCCTCCTTTGAGAGCACGAGAAGTTTCGAGGCCAACGGAACAACAGGGCCCACACTTCCTTCACATACCCGACTCGTTCCCTCTCGGTACCCAGAGACTACATCGGAGATGGTGTAGTTTACAAGCGGCCGCCAGAGTCTACATCGGAGATGATGTAGTTTACAAGCGGCCGGTGGAGTGTAAACCGTGTCATATAAGCCGGAAGTTTTACTCGGCTTACATGTAAACCGAGTTTATATTGATATAAGCCGAGTGCATTAGGTACACGGCTTCAATTTTTTTCCTGTAGTGCAATAAATATGGCCATCGCGCAATGGTCGTTCAAACTATTTGTCGTGTGCACATCAGTTTCGAGTAGAAATATGTCGACCGATAGAGAGTTAGTATATGTTTCCTGAGCTACTCTGGCGCGATAATATCGAGCCTGGGCGGTCGAAAGAAGTTAGGGCGATGCGGTTCGGCGTGCAGAAAAACCATCAGGAAAACCCCCGACAATGTGGCATCCTAACTGGACCTTGCAATTGGGACCCATAGGTCAGAACGCTCACAAAAATTTAGGCAGGGTAAATTATGGCAACACTTCTGCTAAATGGGGTAAAACAGATGAAATCCTGCTGAATGGGGTAATTAGTGTAAAAATGTTAAAATAGGAGGTGAAAACCGGAAATAACTCTTTCTGAATGCTTGGTTCCGACAATATGTGTCCAACCATTATGTCTTGGGTTGAATTTTGGATTGTCGACATAGTTAGGTAGCATAAAAAAATTCTGCTAGAATTTTGTTTGAACACAAATGTAATTAACAGAACGAGTACTGTTGTGGGCCTGTGTAGCCCTAGCTGAATCCATTTTCTTCGAAATTGTTTTCAATTTTTCACATCGGTATCTTTGGCTATTGACAGTGAATTCTCATCTTAACTCATCTACGGGCGTTCTACAAAATTATTCTCCCACAGCTTGCATAAACGGTTGAATTTTCTTGGATGAGCATAACGTAGATGCCATTATCCATGTCAATGTGTCCAATCCATCAGCTGTTGTCCAATACTTTGCAAAAATTATACTCACTCCGTCCCAAAATAAATGACTCAACTTTCTACTAACTTTAGTACAAAGTTAATACAAAATTGTGTCACTTGTATTGGGACGGAGCGAGTAATTCTTACGCTTACAGAGTTGGCTAAGCGCTACAACCATAGCGGTTGCATAGAGTAGATCCATATCTAGATCATCACGTGGATTGTCAAAACCCTCTCAAGCCAAAAGTGAGTCTTTCCAAGCAAACCACAGCTATCGCAAACACAAAGTGCAGAACCGAACAAGAACTTGGACAAAAAAACACGGGCCGGGGAGAAGGTAGTGAGAGATCAGAGAAGTGACGAGCTCGTTCCTGCCAACTGCCGCCCCGGCACCAGCAGCCACCGCTGTTAAGCTAGGAGGCGTGAGCACCCCCGCCGGCTGCCGCTCCGGCATCGGCGGCCACTCCACACCGTCATGCTCTGTGTGGACTCGTCGTCCACCCACAACTGTCGCGCCTGTCTCTGGGCGTCACGGCCACCTTTTCGTTCCTAACCACGTGCTCCGCCGCGCAGTTCGAAGTTTTTTTGGTCGCGCTAGCAGCTCTGTCGCGTCGCCTCTGTCGATGAGCTTCCTTTCAGGTTCTTCCCGGAGTAAGTTTGATTTGCACCCCTCTCTTGATGCATGCCTTTTCTTCCCTCCTTGATGCATACCATGCTCTTCCTCCTCTGTGTTGCTGTGTCCTTCGTCTGATCCATGGATGGTTCTCGCTTTGAGGATGTTATGCTTCTCAGCTTTGTAGACAGTAACATTATCGTTGACGTCGGTATTACTCTTGAAGATCCATTTATTTTTAATGGCTTCCTAATCATCGGGCAAGTCAACCAAAGTCCACACTTTGTTCTCATACATGGATCTCATCTCAGATTTCATGACCTAAAACCATTTTGCTCATCATCGCTTCCTCAAAGTTTGTAGGTTCATCATGGTTTAGTAACATGACTTTCAGAACTGGGTTGTCGTACCACTCTGGTACAGAACGTACTCTGGTTGACCTACGAGGTTCAGTAGTTACTTCATTCGAAGTTTCATGATCATCATCATTAGCTTCCTCACTAATTGGTGTAGGAATCACTGGAACTAGTTTCTGTCATGTGCTACTTTCCAATTCGGGAGAAAGTACAATTACCTCATAAAGTTCGACTTTCCTCCCACTCACTTCTTTCGAGAGAAACTCCTTCTCTAGAAAGGATCCATTCTTAGCTACGAATATCCTGCCTTCGGATCTGTGATAGAAGGTGTACCCAACAGTTTTCTTTGGGTATCCTATGAAGACACATTTCTCCGACTTGGGTTCGAGCTTATCAGTTTGAAGCTTTTTCACATAAGCATCGCAACCCCAAACTTGTAAGAAACGACAACTTTGGATTCTTGCCAAACCACAGTTCATAAGATGTCGTCTCAACAGATTTAGATGGTGGCCTATTTAATATGAATGCAGCTGTCTATAAAGCATAACCCCAGAAAATTAGTGGTAAATCGGTAAGAGACATCATAAATCGCACCATATCTAATAAAGTACGGTTACGATGTTCAGACATACCATTACACTGTGGTGTTCAGGGTGGGGTGAGTTGTGAAACTATTTCACATTGTTTCAAAAGAAGACCAAACTCGTAACTCAAATATTCGCCTCCACGATCAGATCGTAGAAACTTTATTTTCTTGTTACCATGATTCTCTACTTCACTCTGAAATTCTATGAAGTTTTCGAATGTTTCAGACTTGTGTTGCATCAACTAGATATACCCATATCTGCTCAAATCATCAGTGAAGGTCAGAAAATAACGATACCCGCCGCGAGCCTCAACACTCATCGGTGCACATATATCAGTATGGATAATTTTTCAACAAATCAGTTGCTCGCTCCATTGTTCCGGAGAACGGAGTTTTAGTCATCCTGCCCATGAGGCATGGTTCGCAAGCACCAAGTGATTCATAATCAAGTAATTTCAAAAGTCCATCAGTATGATGTTTATTCATGCGCTTTACACCAATATGACCTAAACAGCAGTGCCACAAATAAGTTGCACTATCATTATTAACCTTGCATCTTTTGGCTCAATATTTTGAATATGTGTATCACTACGATTGAGATCTAACAAGAATAGACCACTCTTCAAGGGTGCATGACCATAAAAGATATTAATCATATAAATAGAACAACCATTATCCTCTGATTTAAATGAATAACTGTCTCGCAACAAACAAGATCCAGATATAATGTTCATGCTCAACGCTGACACGAAATAACAATTATTTAGGTCTAAAACTAATCCCGATGGTAGATGTAGAGGTAGCGGGCCGACTGCGATCATATCGACATTGGAACCATTTCCCACGCGCATCGTCACCTCGTCCTTAGCTAATCTTCGTTAATCTGTAGCCCCTGTTTCGAGTTACAAATATTAGCAACCGAACCAGTATCAAACACCCAGGTGCTACTACGAACATTAGTAAGGTACACATCAATAACATGTATATCAATATACCTTTGTTCACTTTGCCATCCTTCTTATCCGCCAAATACTTGAGGCAGTTCCGCTTCCAGTGAGCAGTCCCTTTGCAGTAGAAGCACTCACTTTCAGGCTTGGCTCCAGACTTGGGTTTCTTCGTGGGAGTAGCAACTGTCTTGCTATTCTTCTTGAAGTTCTCCTTATTTCCCTTGCCCTTTTTCTTGAAACAAGTGGTCTTGTTAACCATCAACACTTGATGCTCCTTTTTGATTTCTACCTCCGCAGCTTTGAGCATAGCGAAGAGCTCGGGAATTGTCTTTTTCATCCCTTACATGTTATAGTTCATCACGTAGCCTTTATAGCTTGGTGGTGGTGATTGAAGAACTCTATCAATAACACTATCTTCGTCAACTTTGCAACCAAGTTGAGTCATATGATTGTAGTACCCAGACATTCTAAGCAAGTGTTCACTGATAGAACTGTTCTCCTAAATCTTGCAGCTATAGAACTTATTGTAGACTTCATATCTCTCAATTCGAGCATTTGCTTGAAATATTAACTTCAACTCTTGGAAAATCTCATATGCTCCATGACGTTCAAAACGTCTTTGAAGTCCCGATTCTAAGCCGTAAAGCATGGCACACTAAACTATCGAGTAGTCATCAGAACTAGCTTGCCATACGTTCATAACGTACGGAGTTGCTCCTGCAGTAAGCCTGTCATCTAGCGGTGCTTCCAGAACATAATTCTTCTATGCAGCAATGAGGATAATCCTCAAGTTACGGCCCATTCCGTGTAGTTGCTACCATCATCTTTCAACTTAGCTTTCTCTAGGAATGCATTAAAATTCAAGGGAACGGTAGCACGGGCCATTGATCTACAACAACATAGATATGCAAAAACTATCAGGACTAAGTTCATGATATATTAAAGTTCAATTAATCATATTACTAAAGAACTCCCACTTAGATATACATCCCTCTAGTCATCAAAATGATCACGTAATCCAAATCAACTAAACCATGTCTGATCATCACGTGAGATGGAGTAGTTTTCAATGGTGAACATCTTATGTTGATCATATCTACTATATGATTCACGCTTGACCTTTCGGTCTCCAGTGTTCCGAGGCCATGTCTGTACATGCTAGGCTCGTCAAGTTTCACCCGAGTATTCTGCATGTGACTGTCTTAAACCCGTTGTATTTGAACGTAGAGCTTATCACACCCGATCATCATGTGGTGACTCGGCACGACGAACTTTCGCAAAGGTGCATACTCAGGGAGAACACTTGTACCTTGAAATTTTGTAAGGGATCATCTTATAATGCTACCGCCGTACTAAGCAACATAAGAAGCATAATAAGATAAAAATCACATGCAATCAAAATATGTGACATGATATGGCCATCGTCATCTTGTGCTTTTAATCTCCATCTCCAAAGCATTGTCATGATCTCCATCGTCACCGGCTTGACACCATGATCTTTACCGTAGCGTCGTGGCCGTCTCGCCAACTATTGCTACTACTACCATGGCTAACTCATAGTGATAAAGTAAAGCAATTACATGGCATTCACAATTCATACAATAAAGACACAACCATAAGGCTCCTGCCGGTTGCCGATAACTTTACAAAACATGATCATCTCATATAATAACGTATAACTCATCACATCTTGACCATATCACATCACAACATGCCCTGCAAAAACAAGTTAGACATCCTCTACTTTGTTGTTGCAAGTTTTACGTGGTTGCTACGGGCTTAGCAAGAACCTTCTTACCTACGCATACAAAAACCACATTGATTTTTCGCCAAATGTGATGTTTTAACCTTCACAAGGTCCGGGCGTAGCCACACTCGATTCAACTAAAGTGAGAGAGACAGACACCTGCCAGTCACCTTCAAGCAACGAGTGCTTTTAACGGTGAAACCAGTCTCGCGTAAGTGTACGCGTAATGTCGGTCCGGACCGCTTCATCTCACAATACCGCCGAATCAAAGTATGACATGCTGGTAAGCAGTATGACTATTATTGCCCACAACTCATTGTGTTCTACTCGTGCATATCATCTATGCATAGACCTGGCTCATGATGCCACTGTTGGGGAACGTAGTATTTCAAAAAAAAAATCCAACGATCACGCAAGATTTATCTACTAGAAGCATATCAACGATAGGGGAGAGTGTGTCTATGTACCTTTGTAGACCGAAAGCGGAAGCGTCTAGTGATGCGGTTGATTTAGTCGAACGTCTTCGCGATCCAACTGATCCAAGCACCGAACGTACGGCACCTCCGTGTTCAGCACACGTTCAACTCGATGACGTCCCACGAGCTCTTGATCCAGTTGAGCTTAACGGGAGAGTTTCATCAGCACGATGATGTGGTGACGGTGATGATGAAGCTACCGGCGCAGGGCTTCGCCTAAGCACTGCAATGATATGACTGTGGTGTGTATCTGTGGTGATGGGTACCGCACACGGCTAAAATTAACTTGTGTCTATGGGGTGCCCCCTCCCCACGTATATAAAGGAGGGAAGGGAGAAGGAGGAGGCCAAGGAGGAGGGGTGCTCCATGGGGAGTCCTACTCCCACCGGGCTAACCGCAATAACCCTCCGGGGGTTCCGATAGCCCCCCGGTACTCGAGTATATATCCGATAACCCCCGGAACTCATCCCGTGTCCGAATATAACATTCCAATACATGAATCTTTATGTCTCGGACATTCCGAGACTCCTCGTCATCTCCGTGATCACATCCAGGACTCCGAACTACCTTCGGTACATCAAAACACATAAACTCATCACACCGATCGTCATCGAACGTTAAGCGTGCGGACCCTACAGGTTCGAGAACTATGTAGACATGATCGATACTCTTCTTCGGTCAATAACCAATAGCGGAACCTGGATGCTCATATTGGTTCCTACATATTCAACGAAGATCTTTATCGGTCAAACCGCATAACAACATACGTTGTTCCCTTTGTCATCGGTAGGTTACTTGCCCGAGATTCGATCGTCGGTATCGTCATACCTAGTTCAATCACGTTACCGACAAGTCTCTTTACTCGTTCCGTAATACATCATATCGTGACTAACTCATTAGTCATTTGCTTGCAAGGCTTATTATGATGTGTATTACCGAGAGGGCCCAGAGATACCTCTCCGTCACTCGGAGTGACAAATCCTATTCTCGATCTATGCCAACACCACAAACACCTTTGGAGACACCTGTAGAGCATGTTTATAATCACCCAGTTACGTTGTGACGTTTGATAGCACACAAGGTGTTCCTCTGGTGTTCGGGAGTTACATAATCTCATAGTTGTTGGAACATGTATAAGTCATGAAGAAAGCAATAACAGTAAAACTAAATGATCAAGTTGCTAAGCTAACGGATGGGTCTTGTCCATCACATCATTTTCCTAATGATGTGATCCCGTTGATCAAATGACAACTCATGTCTATGGCTAGGAAACATAACCATCTTTTGACCAATTAGCTAGTCTAGTAGAGGCATACTAGGGACACTCTGTTTTGTCTATGTATTCACACATGTACTAAGTTTCCGGTTAATACAATTCTAGCATGAATAATAAACATTTACCATGATATAAGGAAATACAAATAACAACTTTATTATTGCCTCTAGGGCATATTTCCTTCAGTCTCCCACTTGAACTAGAGTCAGTAATCTAGATTACATTGTAATGATTGTAACACCCATGGAGTCTTGGTGCTGATCATGTTTTGCTCGTGGAAGCGGCTTAGCCAACGGGTCTGCGACATTCAGATCCGTATGTATCTTGCAAATTTCTATGTCTCCCTCCTTGACTTGATCGTGTATGGAATTGAAGCGTCTCTTTATGTGCTTGGTTCTCTGGTGAAACCTGGATTCCTTCGCCAAGGCTATTGCTCCAGTGTTGTCACAAAAGATTTTCATTGGACCCGACGCACTAGGTATAACACCTAGATAGGATATGAACTCCTTCATCCAGACTCCTTCATTTGCTGCTTCTGAAGCAGCTATGTACTCCACTTCACACGTAGATCCCGCCACGACGCTCTGCTTGGAACTGCACCAACTAACAGCTCCACCGTTCAATAAAAATACATATTTGGTTTGTGACTTAGAGTCATCCGGATCAGTGTCAAATCTTGAATCGACGTAACCGGTTACGACAAGCTCTTTGTCACCTTCATAAATGAGAAACATATCCTTTGTCCTTTTCAGGTACTTCAGGATGTTCTTGACCGATGTCCAATGATCCACTCTTGGATTACTTTGGTACCTCCCTGCTAAACGTATAGCAAGGCACACATAGGGTCTGGTACACAACATTGCATACATGATAGATCCTATGGCTGAGGCGTAGGGAATGACTTTCATTTTCTCTCTATCTTCTGCAGTAGTCGGGCATTGAGTCTTACTCAACTTCACACCTTGTAACACATGCAAGAACCCTTTCTTCGACTGATCCATTTTTAACTTCTTCAGAACTTTATCAAGGTACGTGCTTTGTGAAGGTCCAATTAAGCGTATTGATCTATCTCTATAGATCTTGATGCCTAATATATAAGCAGCTTCACCGAGGTATTTCATTGAAAAATTCTTATTCAAGTATCTTTTTATGCCATCCAAAAATTCTATATCGTTTGCAATCAACAATATGTCATCTACATATAATATCAGAAATGCTACAGAGCTCCCACTCACTTTCTTATAAATACAAGCTTCTCCAAAAGATTGTATAAAACCATATGCTTTGATCTCCTCATCAAAGCGTATATTCCAACTCCGAGATGCTTGGACCAGTCCATAGATGGATCACTGGAGTTTGCATACTTTGTTAGCACCTTTAGGATGGACAAAACCTTCTGATTGCATTATATACAACTCCTCTTTGAGGTATCCATTTAGGAATGCAATTTTGACATCCATTTGCCAGATTTCATAATCATAAAATGCGGCAATAGCTAAAATGATTCGGACAGACTTAAGCATCGCTACGGGTGAGAAAGTCTCATCGTAGTCAACTCCTTGAACTTGTCGAAAACCTTTTGCAACAATCGAGCTTTGTAGACAGTAACATTACCGTCGGGGTCGGTCTTCCTCTTGAAGATCCATTTATTTTCAATGGCTCGCCGATCATCGGGAAAGTCAACCAAAGTCCACACTTTGTTCTCATACCTGGATCCCATCTCAGATTTCATGGCCTCAAGCCATTTTGCGAAATCTGGACTCATCATCGATTCCTCATAGTTCGTAGGTTCATAATGGTCTAGTAACATGACTTCCAGAACTGGGTTGCCGTACCACTCTGGTACGGAACGTACTCTGGTTGACCTACGAGGATCAGTAGTTACTTGACTCGAAGTTTCATGATCCTCATCATTAGCTTCCTCGCTAATTGGTGTAGGAATCACTCGAACTAGTTTCCGTGATGTGCTACTTTCGAATTTGGGAGAAGGTACAATTACCTCATCAAGTTCTACTTTCCTCCCACTGACTTCTTTCGAGATAAACTCCTTTTCTAGAAAGGATCCATTCTTAACAACGAATATCTTGCCTTCGGATCTGTGATAGAAGGTGTACCCAACAGTTTCCTTTGGGTATCCTATGAAGACACATTTCTCCGACTTGGGTTCGAGCTTATCAGTTTGAAGCTTTTTCGCATAAGCATCGCAGCCCCAAACTTCTAAGAAACGACAACTTTAGTTTCTTACCAAACCACAATTCATAAGGTGTCGTCTCAACGGATTTAGATGGTGCCCTATTTAATGTGAATGCAGCTGTCTCTAAAGCATAACCCCAAAACAATAGTGGTAAATCGGTAAGAGACATCATAGATCGCACCATATCTAATAAAGTACATTTACGATGTTCACACACACCATTACACTGTGGTGTTACGGGTGGCGTGAGTTGTGAAACTATTCCACATTGTTTCAAATGAATATCAAACTCGTAACTGAAATATTCGCCTCCACGATCAGATCATAGAAACTTTATTTTCTTTTTACGATAATTCTCTACTTCACAATGAAATTCTTTGAACTTTTCAAATGTTTCAGACTTGTGTTTCATCAAGTAGATATGCCCATATCTGCTCAAATCATCAGTGAAGGTCAGAAAATAACGATACCCATCGCGAGCCTCAACACTCATCAGTCCACACACATCAGTATGTATGATTTCCAACAAATCAGTTGCTCTCTCCATTGTTCCGGAGAACGGAGTCTTAGTCATCTTGCCCATGAGGCTTGGTTCGCAAGAACGAAGTGATTCATAATCGAGTGATTCCAAAATTCCATCAGTATGGAGTTTCTTCATGCGCTTTACGCCAATATGTCCTAAACGGCAGTGCCACAAATAAGTTGCACTATCATTACTAATCTTGCATCTTTCGGCATCAATATTATGAATATGTGTATCACTATGATTGAGATCTAACAAGAATAGACCACTCTTCAAGGGTGCATGACCATAAATGATATTACTCATATAAATAGAAGAACCATTATCCTCTGATTTAAATGAATAATCATCTCACAACAAACAAGATCCAGTTATAATGTTCATGCTCAACGCTGGCACCAAATAACTATTATTTAGGTCTAAAACTAATCCCGATGGTAGATGTAGAGGTAGCGTGCCAACGGCGATCACGTCGACTTTGGAACCATTTCCCACTCGCATCGTACCTCGTCCTTAGCTAATCTTCATTTAATTCGTAGCCCCTATTTCGAGTTACAAATATTAGCAACCGAACCAGTATCAAATACCCAGGTGCTAGTACGGGCATTAGTAAGGTACACATCAATAACATGTATATCAAATATACCTTTGTTCACTTTCCCATCCTTCTTCTCAGCCAAATATTTGAGGCAGTTCTGCTTCTAGTGTCTAGTCCCTTTGCAGTAGAAGCACTCTGTTTCAGGCTTGGCTCCAGACTTGGGTTTCTTCGCGGGAGTAGCAACTGTCTTACTATTCTTCTTGAAGTTCCCGTTCCTTACCTTGCCCTTTTTATTGAAACAAGTGGTCTTGTTAACCATCAAAACTTGATGCTCCTTTTTGATTTCTACCTCCGGAGCTTTGAGCATAGCGAAGAGCTCGAGAATTGTCTTTTGCATCCCTTACATGTTATAGTTCATCATGAAGCCTTTATAGCTTGGTGGCGGTGATTGAAGAACTCTATCAATAACACTATCTTCGTCAACTTTGCAACCAAGTTGAGTCATATGATTGTAGTACCCAGACATTCTGAGCAAGTGTTCACTGATAGAACTGTTCTCCTCCATCTTGCAGCTATAGAACTTATTGGAGACTTCATACCTCTCAATTCGGGCATTTTCTTGAAATATTAACTTCAACTCTTGGAACATCTCATATGCTCCATGACGTTCAAAACGTCTTTGAAGTCCCGATTCTAAGACGTCAAGCATGGCACACTGAACTATCAATTAGTCATCAGAACGAGCTTGCCAGATGTTCATAACGTCCGGAGTTGCTCCTGCAGCAGGCCTGTCACCTAGCGGTGCTTCCAGGACATAATTCTTCTGTGCAGCAATGAAGATAATCCTGAAGTTACGGACCCAGTCCGTGTAGTTTCTACCATCATCTTTCAACTTAGCTTTCTCTAGGAATGCATTAAAATTCAAGCGAATGGTAGCACGGGCCATTGATCTACAACAACATAGATATGGAAAAACTATCAGGACTAAGTTCATCATAAATTAAAGTTCAATTAATCATATTACTAAAGAACTCCCACTTAGATAGACATACATCTAGTCATCTAAATGACCACGTGATCCAAATCAACTAAACCATGTCTGATCATCACGTGAGATGGACTAGTATTCAATGGTGAACATCTTATGTTGATCATATCTACTATATGATTTACGCTCGACCTTTCAGTCTCCAGTGTTCCGAGGCCATGTCAGTAGACCCGTTGTATTGTAACGTAGAGCTTATCACACCCGATCATCACGTGGTGTCTCGGCACGACAAACTTTCGCAACTGTGCATACTCAGGGAGAACACTTGTACCTTGAAATTTTGTAAGGGATAATCTTATAATGCTACCGCTGTACTAAGCAAAATAAGAAGCATAATAAGATAAAAATCACATGCAATCGAGATATGTGACATTATATGGCCATCATCATCTTGTGCTTTTGATCTCCATCTCGAAAGCATCGTCATGATCTCCACTGTCACCGGCTTGACACCATGATCTTCATCGTAGCGTCGTGGTCGTCTCGCCAACTATTTCTACTACTACTAACGCTAACTCATAGTGATAAAGTAAAGCAATTACACGGCCTTCGCAATTCATACAATAAAGAGACAACCATAAGGATCCTGCCGGTTGCCGATAACTTTACAAAACATGATCATCTCATACAATAACGTATAAATCATCACGTCTTGACCATATCACATCACAACATGCCCTGCAAAAACAAGTTAGACGTCCTCTACTTTGTTGTTGCAAGTTTTACGTGGCTGCTACGGTCTTAGCAAGAACCGTTCTTACCTATGCATATAAAAACCAAAACGATTTTTCGTCAAGTGTGTTGTTTTAACCTTCACAAGGATCGGGCGTAGCCATACTCGATTCGACTAAAGTGAGAGAGACAGACACCGGCCAGTCACGTTTTAGCAACGAGTGCTTGTAATGGTGAAACCAGTCTCGCGTAAACGTACACGTAATGTCGGTCTGGGCCGCTTCATCTCACAATACCGTCGAATCAAAGTATGACATGCTGGTAAGCAGTATGACTATTATCGCCCACAACTCATTGTGTTCTATTCATCCATATCATCTACGCATAGACCTAGCTCATGATGCCACTGTTTGTGTCGTGGAATTGTCACGGCAGATGTCCTAGGGTTAGGACTTAGTCGCGAGGCCAACGCATCTATGTGGTAGCTTGAGAGGGGTTGAGCAGAATCGAGAGACGCAACGCAAGATAGGGATTTAGACAGCTTCGGGGCCCGGGAAACATCATTCGGTAATAGCCCTACATGTTGTTTGAGGCTAGATCTCATTATGACCCTCATGGTGTCGCCGGTATACCGACTCTTGGTGTCTAGCCCTAGAAATTGTTTCTTCTTTCTTGCCCCTCTTTTGGGGAGCCCTGCCCCTCCTTATATATGTTGAAGGGGCGGGTTACATATAGAGTCCTAATAGGAATAGGACTAACTTATCTTCTATTACAAACGGAACACAGGTCTAGGTCTTGCTTCCTTGTACAATAATTATTCCTCTCGCCTTCCATCTTAAACCGGCCCACCATAACATGAGCCGGCCTTTCATGAATCGACCGTTGGGCCATCGGGTCTTGTCGCTCCTCTGACCTGCCTGTCGGATTACCAATGAATCGTAAACAGCCAGGTCAAACGGGTCGCCTATGAATCGCCAAACTCCAGCCGGGTCATACATCCGGCGGTTTATACCGCGGGGTATATCACTGATGTCTACACACGCTTATATTCTTGTAGACTATGTTGGGCCTCCAAGCGCCGAGGTTTGTAGGACAGCAACAATTTCCCTCAAGTGGATGACCTAAGGTTTATCGAACTCAGGGAAGTAGAGGACGAAGATGGTCTCTCTCAAGCAACCCTGCAACTAAGATACAAGAAGTCTCTTGTGTCCCCAACACACCTAATACACTTGTTAGATGTATAGGTGCACTAGTTC
The DNA here is from genome assembly GCA_902687465.1 of Secale cereale. Taxonomy (NCBI): domain Eukaryota; kingdom Viridiplantae; phylum Streptophyta; class Magnoliopsida; order Poales; family Poaceae; genus Secale; species Secale cereale. The sequence continues at coordinate 813,981,490 of LR738715.1, read as the reverse complement.
GGCGAAGAGATGTTAAATGGCAAGTGATATGGATGGCAAAACAAAGTAATATAAATCTGTAATAAAAAGTGCAGCAAGCAAACAAGTGGTAAACGTGAGCACAAATGGTATTGCAATGGTGGAAACAAGGCCTAGGGATCATACTTTCACTAGTGGCAACTCCCAAAAACATTAACATAATCGAATCACATGATATTTCCCATAAAACATGCAATGGAGACGCACCCGGAGGTCATTCCTTTGTGGTCAAGAGAGGACGAGAATTACGTAGGGCTACAAAAACACACCTCAAAGTTCGTAGTTCTCAATCTATGGATTTCCCAATGTCACCGCGGCCATCCAAAGAGATTACCACAATCACCACAACATATCTATGGGATAGTCAAAGACAAGCACCAAGAGACTCACAATCTTCAATCAACACACAAAAGAGGAAATCACTCATGAAAATATTCTTCTAATCCATGTCCAATAGACCGCTGTCACCTTGGTCTCGGGGATTATACTAGATAAAGACAAGTGAGTACATCAATCCAATACATAGAGGAAGGGGAAATATCATGGGATCACCCTAGATTAACATAGCCTATGATCACAACGAAGATCACATCATGGGAGAGAGAGATAACCACATAGCTACACGTACAAGCCCTCAGCCCCAGAGGAAACTACTCACGCATGGCCATGGTGAGCAAGAGATTGATGATGGTGTTGATGGAGAGGTGCAGCCCGGAGAGGAGGAGGCGGCCGGCGGCAGCCGTGGCGGCGGCGGCCCTCGGGGCGGCGGCGGCCCTAGGGGGCAGCGGCTCCTTGGCCCCCCTTCTTCCTTGTGGATGGTGCTGCAATGGTGCTGGTCCTCCCCTCCAAGGCGGCGGCTTGGGAGGAGGAAAATTCGTGGCCCTTGGTGACCTAGGTTTCCTCCCTTTATATAGACTCTCGGATTCCCGTCATCAGATTTTGGGCTTCAGTAAAACGGTCTTTTCTTTGCCGTCCGGACTCCGATTTGGACCAATTTTATATCCAAAAGCATCCTCTCGAAATTCCCCACAACTTTCGCAACTAAAGTTTTTCCGTTTGACATCGTCTTCGGGACGGAACGTGACCATCTTTAAAAAACGTCCTCAGACAGATTTCAGGAAAGTCAGGGTCCTACTCCAATACGACTCCTTTTGCGTTTTTGTCAATTTCCAAGTAATTCCTACACAATAAAGTGTAAAACAAGAACATTGTGCACTTTTGCAACCATTAGTAGGTTAGTCCAAATATGATCAAAACGTGTATGGAAGTGCATAAATATCATAACAATATCACACAAAAGAGGCATGGAGCAAGCAGAAATTATAGATACGTTTTGGACGTATCAACATCCCCAAGCTTAATTCCTGCTCGTCCTCGAGTAGGTAAATGATAAAAAGCATAATTTCTGTGGCGACATGCTATTAACCATATAAGAACTTTTCACAGTCACATGACAAATGATTACTGAGACAATGAATCTTTAGTAATTAAGTTGCCTCATGAGAATATCACAAAGAACTGAAAGTTTTTACAATATGATACTGAAACACTCAATAGATTTGTAGTGAGCATGGTGTGCAACATGACAAAGTGGTACCTCGCTTGCCCCCTTTAGTGAAGCAAAACATAAATGCAGGGGCACCTCCGAAGTTTAAATGACGACTAGATACAATGACTTCAGAATAAACGATATCATAATCATGCAGAAGAAAATGGTACTTTGGGACAATGCACATTACACTCAGAATGACAATCATGCTCTCAATAGTTGGTGCTTTAAAGAAAGAAGGTGGAGACTCTCGAACTGTGGCTTTTGATGGCAAGGTTGAAAACCCGTGGTCGGAAACAAAAACTAAACATGTACCAGAGCTCTTGGTTTTTAAAAACAGAGGTAAAAATTATTTTTTTGGAATATGCATATTTCGTCAACGAATGCTAGTAGATAACTCAATTACTTCTCGAGCTGGACAAGTTTCGAGGAACGGCTCCCGCACGAGGACGATCACATCCTCTTAATCTCCTTTGTTTATCACTGCCAAAGTTTTCTGATTTCTCATGAACAAAGCGTGAAGGAGGGTTTGCTTGTTGTATATTTTTTTAATGAGCCGGGCGCACTCTTTGCCAGTTCCTTCTCGTATTAGGGGTTTGCACATTAGACATGCAATCCCGGGGTGAAGCTTGTCCAACTTAAAAAGATCATGAATTAACCACTACTTCCTCATGAGCTAAAACAGAGGCACAAAAGAGAAATATTTTTTTTTTGATTAATTTCGAGATGGTAGATGAAAGTCTTCGTTAGGAATGGCAAGTAAATACCATGTATAGGAAGGTATGGTGGACTCATATGGCATAACTGGTTTAAAAGATTTTGGATGCACAAACAGTCAGTCCGCTTAGTACAGGCGAAGGTTAGCAAAAGACTGGGAGCGATCAACTAAGAGAGCAATGACGGTCATAATCATGCAGAGCGACAAAGCAACATTGAATCGGGCATGGAAGTTATATCACTACTCAGAAATTAAAGATCATCAAGGCTTGATAGACTTTCTTTACAGTCTTAAATATGCGTGAGCATATGCCAAGTCAATCAAAATAAATTCTTGGAGGAAGATATCACTAAACCATACCACATCATAGGCAAACAAATCATGTTGGTACTCCAATAACACATTGAGAACCTCCCAGCTATTTGAGAATAACCATAAGAAAACATGAACTACTAAGCACCATTATGCACATAGCATTTTTATCATAGACATATCAACCAGTGCCACGGAAGCCAACTCTCTTAACAAGATAAGCATGATAACTAAAGAGAGTTCCAGCGACCAACTAAACAAAAGCTCTTTAAAAAGAAAAGCATGAAAACTAAGAGCTAAGCATGACAGTAGCTATTGAAAAACCAAGAACATACACAGCAAAGATAGACATGAAAATTCTATGTTGTGTTCCAGGTTGAAGTGGAGCGTGTTTCTCTCCCACACAAAGAAAGCTGAGTTCCAACTCGTTATGAAAAGCAAGCAAAGCTAAAGAAAACTAAAAAGGAAACTAAAAGCAAGACGCTCCAAGCATAGCACATAACACATGAAGTGATAAAAATATAGTGGAATGAAAGACGAACTGATAATTGTTGATGGAGAAGGGGATGCACGGGGGCATCCCCAAGCTTAGACGCTTGAGTCTTCTTGAATATTTCTTGGGGGTGCATGGGGGCATCCCCAAGCTTGAGCGTTTGACACTCCTGAATCTTTTTATCATCTTCCCTCGCACACTTGAAAACTCCCTTCATACATAACTCATCATAATCTGATTAGCGAGGTTAGTACCCATAATAAAATAATTTTTCCTTGCTGAAAATAAGGATATTCTTGAAGTTCTACTGTTTCTCAAGATTGCCAAAAGGTTTTTGCAAAGAAAAAGCAAGCTCAAGGTTTGCAAAATGAAGGAAAGGCAAAACATGACAGAATCTGTGAAAAACAGACCAGCAGGTAGTAAATAATTTTTTCGGGGCACTTCTGGAACTCAAATCAAAAAACTCAGAACAGACGCCAGAAATCCAATTGTATAGAGCACGCTGTCGAAAAAATTCAGACCAAAAAGATGATCTGGTGATTTTATACGAATTTTTCTGTCCAAGGACAGAATCTGTTTCCTGGACAGCACGTCACAACTTTTGAACTTTCTTGCAATCAGAGGCTAAACTTGGCACAAAGCTGAAAAATAAAGATACAATGATGTTGCTACAGTAGTAACAAACATCAAGACCACTAAAAACTGAAAGAACAAACTGAAAGCACAGATAACAAGGGTTGTCTCCCTAGAGCTCTTTCTTTATAGCCATAAAGATAGGCTTAAGACTTTAATGATGCTCTCGTAGAAATAAGAGTTGAAGAACAAAAGAGAGCATCAAGAAGCAAATACCAAATACATTTAAGCCTAACATGCTTCCTATGCATAGGAATATTGCAATAGAATAATTCATTGAAGCACAAAGCAATAAGCATAGGAAGACAAAACAAGTGCAGCTTCAAAACCTTCAACATAAAGAGAGGGAACTTGATATTATTGAAATATATATAAGCATATGTTCCCTTCTCATAATAATTTTCAGTGGGATCACGAATAAACTCAACAATATAAGCATCACATAAAGCATTGTTACCATGATCCACATGCAAAAAGGTACTCTTACTCTCCACATAAGCATCTTTGGGGAGCCCATGGTTAGGACTTTTTAGCATTAACGTTTTCAGTCTCCCCCAGGCTTGAGCTACGCTCTCTCCGTCATGAGGATAGAAATTATAAACATAATTCCTATTCTCATGGACTTCATGAAGAGGATAAAATTTGGAGTAAAAGAGAGACTGGATCTCTTCCCAATCCAGCAGGTGAGAGTCATCTAGTAGCCTATACCATTCCAATGCTTTTCCTTTCAGGGACAAGGCAAATAATTTCCTCATGACTCCATCTCTTGTCAAACTTGAAATCTTAAATAACTCACAAAGTTCTGTAAGTTTCAACAAATGAATACTAGGATTGACTGTCCCATCATAACGATCATTCATAATTATTTCAATTATCACAAGTGGTATTTTGAACGGGATACATTCAGTAGGTGGAGGAAACTTCTCTACCACGGGTGTGGTAAAGCGGCCTTCCCCAAGCAGCGAATTAAGATTGCGGTTTTCCATAAACATAACTAGTGAAATAAAAACAAGAAACAAAAAGATTTAATTGCAAGATCTAAAGATATACCTTCAAGCACTTACCTCCCCGGCAACGGCGCGAGAAATAGCTTGATGTCTACACACACTTCTATTCTTGTAGACTATGTTGGGCCTCCAAGCGCAGAGGTTTGTAGGACAGCAGCAATTTCCCTCAAGTGGATGACCTAAGGTTTATCGAACTCAGGGAAGTAGAGGTCGAAGATGGTCTCTCTCAAGCAACCCTGCAACTAAGATACAAGAAGTCTCTTGTGTCCCAACACACCTAATACACTTGTTAGATGTATAGGTGCACTAGTTCGGCGAAGAGATGTTAAATGGCAAGTGATATGGATGGCAAAACAAAGTAATATAAATCTGTAATAAAAAGTGCAGCAAGCAAACAGGTGGTAAACGTGAGCACAAATGGTATTGCAATGGTGGAAACAAGGCCTAGGGATCATACTTTCACTAGTGGCAACTCCCAACAACATTAACATAATCGAATCACATGCTATTTCCCATAAAACATGCAATGGAGACGCACCCGGAGGTCATTCCTTTGTGGTCAAGAGAGGACGAGAATTATGTAGAGCTACAAAAGCACACCTCAAAGTTCGTAGTTCTCAATCTATGGATTTCCCAATGTCACCGCGGCCATCCAAAGAGATTACCACAATCACCACAACATATCTAAAGGATAGTCAAAGACAAGCACCAAGAGACTCTCAATCTTCAATCAACACACAAAAGAGGAAATCACTCATGAAAATATTCTTATAATCCATGTCCAATAGACCGCTGTCACCTTGGTCTCGGGGATTATACTAGATAAAGACAAGTGAGTACATCAATCCAATACATAGAGGAAGGGGAAATATCATGGGATCACCCTAGATTAACATAGCCTATGATCACAACGAAGATCACATCATGGGAGAGAGAGATAACCACATAGCTACACGTACAAGCCCTCAGCCCCGGAGGAAACTACTCACGCATGGCCATGGTGAGCAAGAGATTGATGATGGTGTTGATGGAGAGGTGCAGCCCGGAGAGGAGGATGCGGCCGGCGGCAGCCGTGGCGGCGGCGGCCCTCGGGGCGACGGCGGCCCTAGGGGGCAGCGGCTCCTTGGCCCCCCTTCTTCCTTGTGGATGGTGCTGCAATGGTGCTGGTCCTCCCCTCCAAGGCGGCGGCTTGGGAGGAGGAAAATTCGTGGCCCTTGGTGACCTAGGTTTCCTCCCTTTATATAGACTCTCGGATTCCCGTCATCAGATTTTGGGCTTTAGTAAAACGGGCTTTTCTCGGTCGTCCGGACTCCGATTTGGACGAATTTTATATCCAGAAGCATCCTTTCGAAATTCCCCACAACTTTCGCAACTAGACGTTTTTCGTTTGACATCGTCTTCCGGTCGGAACGTGACCATCTTTAAAAAATGTCCTCAGACAGATTTCAGGAAAGTCAGAGTCCTACTCCAATACGACTCCTTTTGCGTTTTTGTCAATTTCCAAGTAATTCCTACACAATAAAGTGTAAAACAAGAACATTGTGCACTTTTGCAACCATTAGTAGGTTAGTCCAAATATGATCAAAAAGTGTATGAAAGTGCATAAATATCATAGCAATATCACACAAAAGAGGCATGGAGCAAGCAGAAATTATAGATATGTTTTGGACGTATCAATCCCCGACATTAGCCCCTAGTTTAATTTGGATTTATCCATGTTAAACTGATCTTGTAAAATAAACACAAGAACAAACTTGACAGGTTGTGCTCCGGTTAAATATTTTCCTGAACCAGCACCTGATCATCCTTAAATCCGTTTCATTTTCTCCTTGATATGTATCCATGATCTCATAGCAAATCTCCTTAGCAGATATGTTCAAACATTACCAATGCAAAAAATTCAGGCAATTCTTCTGAAAACTCTGGGTCAATAGACCATCTTCATAATCAATTTGCTTGTAGAAGATATTTTGTAAATAAAGAATCCATTTGAATCGGCCTTCAATGCTCTGATTTAACAAAAATATTGGTCTTCAAATATTCAACTGATATTCAGCCGGTTTGAAAATGTAGAACTTGCCGGTTTATGATTGCCAAATTTGCCGGGTTATAAAAACTAACGATCCCGGTCATGACTGTTTATAGACGCCGGGTTATGATTGTTGCCAATGCCGGGTCACATAATTAATCTTCCCGATTTGCCCAAAACTGAGAATTTGAAGATGTTCCTCATTTCTATGCATATTACCTATAGCCCCCAAGTCTTAAGAAGAGAACATAGTGACAACTTAAGACTTGTTTCAATATAAATGTTGCAACCTTGAAGAAATCCAGACTATTCATCCGAGTCACTAGTAAAAACTGATACTCCATATTATGTAGCCCCCAAGTGTCGGGTTGTCATGCTTGCAGCAACCTGGAACTTTTAATTGCCTGATGCTCAAAAACATCAACCAGTGTAGCACCCAAGGGCCGGGTCATTATGCAATAATGAGCAGGGACTTTATAAATATGATCATGTAGACTTGAACAGTAACGTGTAGCCCCCAAGGGCCGGCTCAATAAAATAATATTGAGCTGGGACTTTATGTATACCTCTTTGAAAAGAACCTCATATAATGTAACTCCCATCATGGGGCTTGAATCCACGTCAATAAGGTTAAGAGCTTTGTGCTTTACCAACTGAGGAGTGGACCCTTGAATATAATGAATTAAAATTTTGTGTACCTTGAATTATTGACAGGAGCAATTGGTAGCCCCCAAGGGCCAGCTCATTATAATGTGATGAGTCGGGTCTTTCAATAAGGTGAGCAAAAATGACTTTGCATTAGCCCCCAAGTGCGATGGTGCATGCTGGCAGTGACATGGGACTTGCATATTTGATGTAATCTCAACTTGAATAATGTAACCCCCAAGTGCCGGGTTGTAAGCCTGCAGCGACTCAGGACTGTTCCTTTGTAGAATAAAGCATACCCATTGATAAAATAATATCCATTGCGCTGAAGCGACTTTGAAAACCTCAATAATAATATTGGTTATTGATAACCATAATAAAAATCCGGCCATGTTGGCTATTTAAAGATTTGAATAATATAACCCGGTTTAAAAACCGGTTCCGGTGATATTTGATCACAACCAGGCCGGGTTAATAAACACTGATCATTATTTTATCTCATACTGGCGACTTATAGTCAAAAGCCGGTCCGGTTTAATAAACACCGGTCATTATCTAATCTCATACTGGCGACTTATAGTCAAAAGCCAGGCCGGTTTAATAAACACCGGTCATTATCTTATCTCATACTGGCGACTTATAGTCAAAAGCCAGGACGGTTTCATAAATACCGGTCATTATCTTATCTCATACCAGATCAGGTTTTGTGAACGCTGGTGCATTGTAGTGGCAACTTATAGTCATCCACTCCCTGAATCAATGGACTTGGATAAACACCAATGACCTTGAAGATAAAAATTTAGAAAAAAATCAAAAAGAGATGTTTGTCAAATAAGACCGTGTAGTCGAGGCTTTTTACGAGCTGGCAGGCTCCAAATTCGAGGCTTTTTATGAGCTGCCAGGCTACTGACATTAACCATTTCACAAAGCCTGTTAAGATGGTTCTCAATCCTTAACCAAATCATCAATTTAACGTTACGAAGCTCAGGGTCTGTAAAGATTGACTTGTGTATACGTTCGACGATCGTCAATTTAACGTTACCAAGTTCAGGGTCTGTAAAGATTGACTTGTGTATACGTTCGACGGGTCGTACCAGGTTTACTAGGGCGGAGTGACTTACTTAATGCAGGCAGGCTAATCCGGGGTTTTAGGTGTATACACCAGGCTTCCAAGCCATGGCTTGATATCCTACTACAAGGGTTGTCAACTCGTTGATACTATGCATCAGGAGCCCCCAGGTAGCATTTGAGCTATGCTCGTCGGGGCCTATGTTTGAGTTATGCTATGCATCAAACTCTCTTTTGCCCCTCATCATCATGTGGGCTTTGATAGCCAGATTACCGAAGCAACCAGAGCTATGCTCATATGATGGTCTTGGTTTAGTAGCCGGTTTAAGAGGGCCATAGGAACTCCGCTTTATAAACAGAAATCCCCATGTGACATATTTCTGAGCTGTGCTCGCCAGATGCCTATGTTTGAGTTGTGCTGTGCAACAAAATCTCTTTGGTCCCCTTAATTTTTCCTAAGAACTCGAACTTGCGAGAGATTATTCTTCTTGAACCGGATGTTAAACCGGATATTGAGAGCTTTAAAGCTTTGTGGGAGACATCTTTCCCTTGAATTGGATTTTAAACCGGAATCTTCATTTTCAGCCAAAATTTTTCTGACGGCCTTTAAACTCGAACTTGCGAGAAACTAATTCTTTTTAAACCGGAGATTCTTAAACCATTTTTTAGAGCTTCAGTATAATTGTCATGGCAGATGTCCCCGACAGTTGGGGAATGTAGTATTTCAAAAAAAAATCCTACGATCACGCAAGATCTATCTACTAGAAGCATAACAACAAGAGGGGAGAATGTGTCTACGTACCCTCGTATACCGAAAGCGGAAGCGTCTAGTGGCAAGGTTGATGTAGTCGAACGTCTTCGCGATCCAACCGATCCAAGCACTGAATGTACGGTACCTCTGCGTTCAGCACATGTTCAGCTCCATGACGTCCCACGAGCTCTTGATCGAGTTGAGCTTCACGAGAGAGTTTCGTCAACACGATGATGTGGTGATGGTGATGATGAAGCTACCGACGCAGGGCTTTGCCTAAGCACTGCAACGATATGACTGATGTGTGTATCTGTGGGGAGGGGCACCGCACACGGCTAAAATCAACTTGTGTCTATGGAGTGCCCCCTTCCCACGTATATAAAGGAGGGAGGGGAGGAGGAGGGGGCCAAGGAGGAGGGGCGCGCCATGGGGAGTCCTACTCACACCGGAAGTGGGTGATAAAATTATTTTGAGAGGCATCCTTTTACAGTCAACGAAAACGATCGAGAATTACAAATATCTTCCATGCTAGATTAACCATAGGCGGTTTCCCAACATAAAATAAAGTTTATTTTATTTTCCATCATTCTTTCACAATTCATGTCTAACCGTATCCACGGGTGCCTTCCATACCAACACATACCAAGGAATTCATTATTTTATTCTTATTTTCGCATTTCGGCACTGGGCATCCCTATTACATGCCACACTCTCGTGCAATGACAAGTGAATAAACAATCATCTTGAGAATAACATACCTAGCATGAAAAATATTGGCCACCCCATGCCTCTTCATGAGCGGTATGGGCACACAAAAGGGAAATTCATTTTGAAAATTCGAGTTAGTACATACAAATTTACGTGGAACATCAATCATAGAGGGGCAATGATGGTATTTCTAATCATGGATTCGATATCCTGGAAGAGTTCAGAACATTGATGATGATCACGACACATTTGTCGCGAGGTTTCTTGAAGAAGTAATCGATCATTGATGACATCAAGCAAAGGAAATGATGAAGCGAAAGGTTATCGGAACCACAGATGAGATTGCAAGCTCAGAATCGAAATTCCCTTTCAAGACAACCAATATGATTTTTAAAGCTCAATGCAAGCTTAGTGTACTGTTTGAATTGCGTTTCGGGGATGAAGGACAGAGATAGCATGGTCAACCTTCAGCATGACGATGACGGTTTAGACAATCTATTGGGAATGACATGATCGAGTACAAACTCGTAAGGAATGAAGATCACTAAGAGTTGTTGGATCGTAGTGCGTTCTCGATTCACTTATCGGTCTCCTAGGGTGACTAACAACTCCCAACCTATGAAAATTTGGAATCGGTGAGAAATAATACTTGATGAAGACTCATAATATGCAACATGGTTTTGTGATATTATCGAGATACCAGAGGGTAATAATCGATGGTGGAGAAGGATTGAGGTTGGACAGATGTATGGATCCACATAAGACAAGTACTTTAATTTGTCCAAGAAATGGAATCAAAGAAGAACAATATGGTCGGAACCATAATTGTAAAGGACCAAACATAGATACAAGATGAACTTATGTTTTCATAAAGCACTTGACTGGCTGTCGCACGCATGCACGCAGGCCCATCACCTCAATCTCGCGTCCATCTTGAGCGCAGCATGCGCTCCTTCCTGGAGTACGCCTGTCTAGCAGGAGACCCAAGGCCGTGCCCATGTTGTTCTCGGTACATGTCCCATGGGGACCACCCACGGCGAGCAGTCGCCCGCCTAAATGAGAGCACCTAGTGCTCACCCTCGTCGTATGACATATTCAAAAGCGCTTTGCTGGCTAGAGCCACGCCGCGCCCCAGAGCTCCTCGCCCACCTCATTTCCGACAGAGAATCACCGCCACGAGCGCTGCAGTACCCGTCGGTGCTCTCTCCCTCTGCCAGCGCGCGTCTCTGTTCAGTGGCGGAGCCAGGAAATTAGGATCAGGGGGGCCGGATGCTTTCAAAACTAATTGGGGAGGGCCGGTCTACAGAAAAATTGGTGTTTTAGCTAAAAAGGTCATCAAGATTACACTGTTCATCAAGAAATTAGGAGTAAATCACTGATGTTAGGGGGGGGGCCAGGGCCCCTGCTGGTCCCCCTTGTCTCCGCCACTATCTCTGTTGTCTATGTGTGCATCTATGATGTGCGAGTATGTGCGTGCTGGTGGGTGTGATGTGCGAGTTTGTGTGTGCTTGCATGTGTGCGTCAACCGGCAATCCTCGCCGTGCCGCATCCCCCGGCTGCCTGCACATAGTACGTGGGCCGCCGCAAGCTCCACGTCGACCTCCTTCGTCTGTTTCTTGGTGCGCGCCATGCTCTACCGTGTTAAAGATGGGAAGGAAGAACATTGCCACGTTGGAAATGCCGGGTCAAAACCACACCAACTCAGCACGAAATCTACTTTTGTTAAGAAGGGACCAATGTAATCCGGGTTTTAAAGTTGAGGGACTAATGTTTGCCGGTTTTAGAACTGAGGGGCCATTTCTATTCTTTCGAGAGAGTTCAGAGCTGAAAAATATAAAATTCCCTACTAATTTTACCTATTTGTTAAATTCTAGATTTTCATTTCGAAACTTCAAAGTTTAAATATGTTTTGAACCTTAATGTTTTAGGGATTCAAAAGGTATTCTAGGTGTTTCAAATTTTTAACATATTCCATTTTATGGTATCCACTAAATTTAATTTTGAAATCTGCAAATAAGTATGTTGGATACTGAATCAGGTTTTCTAAATAGTTAATATAACTGTTTGAGATCCAAAATTGGATGTTTATGTTTCTGTGCATTCACACATGCCTCTCACTAATATGTGAGAAGGGGTTGTATATTCTTTTGTACTTTTTTTTGAGGGAAATGCCATCATGGCGGTTTATATTTCATGTGGAAACAGGGCTACATCGTTTGTGATTACATCGAGCAAAAAGTCCGGGGCCTCGTTCTGCCGTACAATAGTTTGCGAGGGCTCCGACTTTGTAGCCAACAAATCAGCCGCCATATTGGCTTCCCGAGGGCAATGACAGAAGCTAACAGAAGTAAGATTACGACATAAAAAGGTACACTCTTCGTAGATGGCTGCAGCAGGTCCTAAAGAGTTGCCACCGTCTTGCATTATCTGGATGACCTCCATGCAGTCCGCCCTGATCTCCACTTTGTTGCACCCGATGTAGTTAGCCAGGACCAAACCATCCTTAAGTCCTCGCGCCTCAGCCGTTGTTGCATCTTGGGCAAAGGGGATATTGCTTGTAGATGCCGCGATGAAGGACCCCGTGGAGTCTCGTATGATGGCACCCGTTCCTCGTGTACCACTGTCAACATCAAAAGAGGCGTCAACATTAAGACAAACAAAACCCTCCTTTGGTCCAGTCCAACCATGCCTTCGTATCCTACCGCCACCACTCTTCCTTGCCCTCAAGAAATTTTTGGTCAAGGTAACAATGGCTTGGGCCGATCTTGCTGGCTCTTGGATAGTCTCTCCATGTGTGAATCTCCGCCGCTCCCACCAGATATACCAGACAGCCACAGCCACCAGCTCCTTCACGGGAATGTCAGGGAGCGACGGCGCCATTACCTTTGGCATTAACAGCAAGTCGCCAAGGGTCGAGGAACCCTCCAACTCATTCTCCGACAGCTCGTTTATGGTATGGAGTAGTCCTAGTTTTGCCCAAATCTCTTGAACTCTATTACATCTGAAAAAAGAGTGGCGGATGCTCTCACAGTCCGTAGCACATATCGGGCAGTCCGAGGTTGTTATCATATGCCGGTTGGCGAGTACCCCCCTGCAAGGGATTGCGCCGTACAAAGCTCTCCAAAGATGCACTTTAATCTTTCCCGGTAGTTTAAGCTTCCATAGGGTGCGCCAAACTGGACTAGTACTTGAAGACAATATGGTGTTTGTTTGTCTCAACTTTCGTCCGTGTTGGTGATCCCACTCCATGTGATAAGCAGTCCTAACCGAGAAAATGCCGGTTTTATTATAATGCCATGAAACAAAATCCTCCATCATTCCTGTTGCTAGGGGAATATTCAAGATCCTATTTGCATCAATAGGCCAGAGCACCTGTCGTATGAGATCTTCATCCCAGCATCTGTTCTCCATATCAATAAGTTCAGAAACACGTGTGAGCACAATGTTACCTCTGCGAGTCATCACCTTCCTGCTTGGGCTACTAGGAACCCAAGGATCGTCCCATATATTGATTTGAGTACCATCTCCAACTCTCCAAATGTGGCCCTTCTTGAAGGTCTGAATCCCACTCCAGAGGCTCTGCCAGGTGAAGGAACTCCCTTTCTTAAGGGTGCAGTTTAATAGGTCACCATCTGGATAATATTTTGCTCTCAAAACTCTCGCACAAAGTGACTCGGGCTCTGCAAGCAGTCTCCAGCATTGTTTGGCAAGGAGGGCCAGATTAAAGGAGTGTACATCTCTAAAACCCATGCCCCCCATGCTCTTGGGTACGCACATCTTCCACCATGCAAACCAGTGCATGTGTTTCGTATCTTCATCTCCCCACCAGAACTGGGACATGGCAGTAGTTATGGCATTGCAAATTTGTTTTGGAAGTTTAAACACAAGCATTGCGTAAGATGGGATAGCTTGGATCACAGCCTTCAGCAATACTTCTTTCCCTCCAAACGAAAGCATCCTCTCCTTCCAGCCTCTCAGCTTAGCCAGTATACGATCCACAATATGCTGAAAACAGTCCGTTCGGTCTAGACCAACAATTGGTGGCAGACCCAGGTATTTGTCAGAGATCGCCTCCGCCATTATATTTAGGATTGAGCACACCTCTACTCGAACCTCCGTCGTGGTGCAAGGGCTGAAGAAGATGCTTGATTTTGCCTCGCTCACCAGTTGGCCCGAGGCAGCACAGTAGTCATCGAGGGCTCGGCGAAGACTCGTGGCATTTGTTGCATCTGCACGCATCAGAATAAGTGAATCATCCGCAAACAGGAGATGTGAGACTGTCGGGGCGTCCTTACAGACACGAACCCCCAGCAAGTTTCCGGCCTCCTCCTCATGAGTGAGCAGACTAGAGAGTCCTTCCGCACAGAGCAGAAATAAGTAGGGAGACAGCGGATCGCCTTGTCGAAGGCCTCTGGATGGAGTAAAAAACTGGGTTAGAGAATTATTGAAACGGACTTGGTACTTAACAGACCTGACACATTCCATGATGAGTGCAACCCATTCCGCAGCAAAGCCCATCTTGAGCATGATCCTTTCAAGGAACACCCACTCCACCCTGTCATAGGCCTTATGCATGTCTAGTTTCACCGCACATAACCCAAACTTCCCGGTCTTCTTCCGCTTGATAGCATGATAAGACTCAAAAGCAACCAGGAAATTGTCAGTGATCAATCGCCCAAGGACAAAAGCACTTTGATTTAGCGAGATAATCTCTGGTAGCAGATATTTCAGCCTATTGGTTAACAGTTTTGAGATCACCTTGTATACCACGTTACATAGGCTAATAGGCCGAAATTGTGTGATAACTTCCGGGTTTTCCACCTTTGGTATAAGGACAATTGTGGTGTTGTTCCAACCATCTGGAATCTTCCTGTTGTTCACTGCCAACAGAACTTCATCAATTAGGTCCTCTCCGATGATATGCCAGAATCTCTTATAGAAAACTGCGTGAAGGCCATCCGGTCCCGGCGCCTTCAGGTCCCCTATATTGTACATGCTTCTTTTCACTTCCTCCCTAGTATAAGGTTTCATCAGTTCAACATTCATCTCTGGGGAAACTCTAGCTTTTACCTTGTCCAACACCGCTTGGTCCGGGTCTTGTACTTCCGAGGAGAAGAGTCCTTCAAAGTAGCTCGCCACATGATCCTTTAGCTGGTCCTCCTCCTCTATCCAATCCCCTGACTCTCCCTTTAGCTTTTTTATAAAAAAATTCTTGCGTCTTCCCGTCGCTGCTCTATGGAAAAAGTCCGTGTTTTGATCGCCACGGCAAAGCCAATCAGCACGCCCTCTCTGCATCCAGTAAACCTCCTCTTGTTCAAGTAAATTTTCAATCTGGATATGTAGTTCATGCTGTCTAGTGATTGCTTCGTCCGTCAGAGGCCCCGATAGAACATCATTCAGTTCCTTTTGTAACTTCCTCAGCCTTGTTCTGGGTCCCTTGAGAGTTTCTTTATCCCATGTATGCAGCGCGGCATGTATATCACCAGTAACCTGCGAGTATGGCATCGCTCCACTAGCCTTGGCTCGATCCCATGCTGCTTGGACAATAACCTCAATATCCTCCTCAGCCAACCATCTAGCTTCGAACTTCCTTGGCCCTGTCGGACCCCTTGGTTGCAGGCCATGCTGGAAATCCGTGTCAATCAAGATTGGGCGGTGGTCCGATTTGTTAAACGGCTCGTTTGACACCCCATAAGCAGGAAAGAGATCTGCCCACGAGCCATTGGAAACTGCTCTATCCAGTCGTTCTCGTATGTGTCCCCTTCTCCAAGTGAAGATATCCCCCGAGAAGCCCAAGCCAGCCCACAGTCGCTCAACGCAGCACTAAACCCCTGCATACAGCGTTGGGGCCGTACCGCCCCTCCTTCCTTTTCATGCGCGTGCAGTATTTCATTGAAGTCCCCTGCTATTAGCCACGGTAAAGCAACCATAGTTTGAAGCTCTCTCAAGTACTCCCAAGACAAGTGTTTTCGGTCGCTGCTCGGTTCGCCGTAAAATCCCGTGAACCGCCATCCCTCAGGAGTTGTCTCCTTGATTCGAATATCGATGAAGTTCGCTCGAGTTTCTCGTGAAGAGACCCCGAGGTTTGCATTCCAAAACATGATCAGTCCGCCACTTCTTCCATCACTTTCAGAAACTTCCATTTCATCAAAGCCTAATCTCCGTTTCAGTTTTCCTGCCTTAGCTTTATCCAGGTGTGTTTCAGACAGGAACAACACATCTGGTTTTAATCGCTCTTGGATCCCCAAGAGCGCACGAACTGCCGCGGGTTTGCGCATCCCGCGACAGTTCCATGCTAGGAATTTCATTGCGATCGGTCGAGCCCCTTCTCGGAGCTCGCCGATAAGTTGTGGCTGGCATCCATCACAGCCAAGTTCTCCTTCTTCGACCTTTTCGAATCATGCGAGGAAGTTTCCCCATCATCCTCATATACTCTCTCCGTGGATAGGTCCCTCCTGGAGTGAAGTACCATCGCAGTTGACATATCGCCCAGGGGTTCAGTTATTGGAGCTCCACCCATTGTAGCCGGGTCTGCACTTTTGTTGTCGAAAACCAGCCTTTTCCTACCATATGTTTTGTCCTCAGCCACCCCCCGGATAGGTTTGATGGGGCTCGTGCCTGTATCCTTCAGATCATCGTCATCCGAAACGTTGGGTCTTCCCCGATCACCTGTGTGAACTCTGTCCTTCCTCCAGTCCTGGGGTCCTTGGCCTGTTTGCCTCTTTTCTCCTGGGCGTGATGCGAGTATGAACTCGCCCCATTCCATGGTCCTCGGATCATGTTTCCCATTACCATGTTCTAAGTGGGTATGGCCCATGAGGCCACATACATAGCAGAATACAGGCATCTTTTCATACAAGACCGAATAGTAGACCTTCTTCTTATCTTTTGTAATTGAAACATATCGCATCAGGGGCTCATGTATGTCTAGCTTGACTCTAACCCTCACGATTCTTCCGTCTCCCCATCTAGGGTTTAGCATTACTTTCTCCATGATCCCAACCTTCTTTGCCAACGCCCTCACGACCGTCTCCTTCCTGAACAGTGGGGGGAGATCGACAATCTGTATCCATACTGCAAGCTTATCCAGCACCACTTCATCATACCTAGTATATCCATCATATTTCTCAATGAGCACTCCATGATCACGGAACAGCCAGGGGCCCTCTTCTGTGACCCTCTTCCAATCTCCCATGCAATTTACTGTTAACGAGAACAGATTCTCACCCAGGGGTTTGAAGTTAACTCCCTGTGCCAAGCTCCATGCAAGTCGCATCGTCTCGTAGAAAGAGCTCCTGCTATAGGGCTTGTTTGTGTGCACCGTAGCCAGCGCCATGAACTCCGCTTCCTCGATCTCTTCTGCGAACTCCTGGTCGAAGTCCAGGTCGTCCTCTTCACGGTCCTGCAGGTTGAGCCTACCGATCATCTCCTCGACCCCGATCGGCTTCCCCCCCGGGGCCGCACTCCCCGCCGATGATTGCGATCCGCTTGCCGCCATGGGTAAACCCTAGCGATCTTCGTCCTTCAGCCGCCGCCAAAACCCTAGCAACCGAGGCAGGATCCAAGGCCGGGTGGATAGAGAGCCTATCCCCTATAACAGCCCGAGACCTACGCCGGGAAGGATTAGGATTGATAGTAGAGTCCCGATCCGCCTCACGGTGTCGCCACCGGAGGTATCTAAAACCCTAGACGAGAGCCGCCAGGGGACCTTACGGCTGTGTACAGCGCCTTTGAGACCAGCCAGCCCTCTTGCGATTTGGAAATTGGAAATTAGGATATTCTTTTGTACTTTTGGTTGTATTGAGTGCTTAATTTACTAATCTAGATGGACCCACGGGTCTAGAGGTCTACATCACACATTTTTTTTCTTCTGTAAATTGAGTGCTTAATTTACAGAAAAAAAAATGTGTGATGTAGACCTCTAGACCCGTGGGTCCATCTAGATTAGTAGTGTCCTCCCGTCACATGCGCATCGAGTGCCTCCTCCTACTTGCCCTTCTTATTTATACAAGTCCTTATTCTCCGTGTTCTCAATAATATGTAGCATCCCTCAAAAAAAAATATGTAGCCACATGTAGCCACATTGTAGTTTGTACCTTCTAAACCAAATGCTTCAGTAGCTTGGTCCAGAACCTAACTTTATACCAGGATTGTGGATTCATGTAGACTTTTGCTAGTTGTCTGTTACTTCGGCTTGGGAGTCACCGGGACAAGTCAGACCCGCAGAAGGCCTGTACACAGTACGAAGCGCTTGGCTGCAGCTACCGTTAGGGATGGAAATAGGACATGGTCGAAATCACGTTCTAGATTTACACTCACTAGCAAAAAAGCCCGTGCGTTGTAACGGGAAAATCACATGTCCCTAACACAATAATCATGACTGAAGACCTCAGTGGGTTCGTGTGCATCCCATCTATGTTGCCGCTTATCCTTATTCCCACACTTGTCGACGGTGACCTCAGTACTCACATGATCACAACACCTTTAAATGTAGTCAATTCTAAGGTGTATTTCTTACTCTCCACATAAAATGAGAAACCTACTTTTTCACCACTATATGTGTGGTTATAGATGTTTTTTTCTTCTCCACACTGATTTTGCCGTGGTGTTGACTTTCAATCTGGATCTACATTGGTACGAAAAGAAGACGAATCATGCACTATTGATTAAGTTTGTCCCCTAAATAGTATTTTTTTTAAATAACAAATAAAACAACATCATATTCAAATTCTACACATTTTTCTAATCAACTTTTATATATAATATGTTAAAATTGGAGTTATGGTTTCGAAGATATGAATATGAATATATTGTTTAAAGGATTTGAATCAAATTTTTAAAATGTTTAACATGTAAAATAACATCATATTTAGATTGTACGCATTTTCTTAATCAATTTTCATCTATAACATGTCTAAATTAGAGTTACGATATAAAAGATATGGATATTTTAAAAAACCATTTTAATCTGCCCAAACATAATAGATGGACGGCGGGTTGATTAACTAAAAGATCAGGGGGTGTTCTGAAATGGACGAATCGTTTTTCTAATTTAAAATAGGACGGTGGGTTGATTATCTAAAAGTATAGGGGCTTTTATGAAATAAGGAAAACGAAACGTTTTTCCTCACTTAACAGTGTACGCGAATTGATTTCAAAGAAGTACAGGGTGTTTTCCGTAAAAATGCGAACGACACACCACCAGAAACCCAACTTCCTTTATTTTAGGGGAAAAGAGCGAGAAAAAATTGCTTCCAACGGTTTCCCAACCCCCTATCGGTTTTTCTGGCCTCCCGCAAATCGCCCTCTCTTTCCCCTCTATCAAAGGGAACTGTTGGGCTTGCTCTGAAGACTGTTTTTCAGGGCCAGCTCCTCTTAACTTGTAAAGAAGCGCACAGTAGGCAGTAGCATCAGACGTCTCTCCTCCCTTGCAGTATTCTAGTTGCATCAAGAACTCTGCATTGTATCGCTCCCCACAGGCGGCTCGTGAGAAACCCTTAGCGCCGCCGCCCAACACTCCCACCCCACCCCTTCCCCCCTCGCCGCCACCGGAGGGCGTCGCCGGGCAAAGCCCGCGCGGCGTCGGCGGCGGCGGGGCCTGGTTCTTCCTCTCACGAGGCCCTCGAGCAGCGCGGGGCTGCTCAGCCGAGCGGAGGCGTCGTCGGGATAGCGGCGGCAAGGGATGGCGTCGTCGGGCTAGCGACGGCAAGGGGCGGCGGCGTCGCGCATGGCCGCGACGGAGACATGAGGGGGCGCTGCACGCAGATCTGGCGTGCGGTGACCAGCGGTCGGGCGAATCTGGAGCTGGTACGGGAGTTGCAGTTGGCGGCGGCGTGGTGTGGAGCAGCTCTGGCGCTCCAAGGAGGAGCCGCGAAGATGTGAGGGCGCGCGCGGGCAGCGGCTGGGCGCGATCTTGGGCCGGTGGCTTGGGGCGATCTTCCTCTGCTTCTCTGAATCAAGGCCAGGCATGGTGGCAGCACTGTGCATCGAGGCCTCTGTTCGTGAAGGGGTGTTGCTGCTGTGGGATCTGGCTCCAGGGGCAGATGTGTGGAGATGCAGGTGGACTGGAAATTTGATTATGATTCGATCCGCTTGAGACGGAATGCTCCC
>LR738715.1:813950394-813961406 GCA_902687465.1 Secale cereale | reverse complement strand
CCCCCGGCTCCCCCCGCTCCCCCGCGCTTCTTCACCTACCGCCATCAATGGCGGCCTTCCCCGTATTAATGACGCGGCGCCTACTTATCTCCCAACCCCCTGCCCTCCGGTTCCCCATTCCTATTCCCCTACCCAGCATCCTCATCTACAGATCCAGAGAGGCTTTCCTCGCAAGTCCGATGGTGGGCGGGTCGAGGCGCAGATCGAGGGCGAGGCGGGCGCGGCCGTCGGCGACGGTGGCTCCGCCCACACCAGCGGCGCCTCCGCCGCTCCCCGTGGCGCAGCGGCCGGAGGTCGAGGCGTCGTCTCCGGAGGCCCGCGCGGAAATCCTGCGGGTGGTGATGGAGCGGTTCCCCGATCGTTCCATGTGGGGAGAGCTGCTGGTCCAAGTCATCCGCACGTCGAGCTTCTCCGAGCGCGCGCGATTCGCCGGCGACGATGGAGGGATGGACTTCGACCTGATCTTCTGGGCGATCCAGGAGGCGGAGTCGCCGGATCCGATGGTGGCAGCGAAGTGGTCGCGCTTCAAAACGTGGAGTCCATCCCGTTTAAACATCAAGCCGCCGTCGGTGTCGGGTCTGGCCAGGATCCCGCGGGAGGCCCTGGCGCCGGGGGACAGCCCCCCTCACGCCCCTTGACTCCACCTGCTCCCGGCGACCGAGCGGCACGTCTTCGGCGACGGGCGCTCGGGGTGCGATCTGGGCTGTTGGGCAGCTGCCTGGATCCGCCACCATGGCCGGGAGATTGGGGAGAGGTGCGCCATCTTCATAAAAAGGTAAATCCACCCCCCGATGCTCCTATCGTTGATGCAATTTCTGAGATGTGTCGATTTAGTCTTGTGACTAGTGGATCTCTGCATATCCGAGGTCTGGATACTCCTTGTGGAGAGGGACTCTATGCTCATGGGGATGTTTTCTGTTCTAAGTTTTCTGGGGATGTACTACCGATTCCGGTGGGCTCTGATGAGAGTGAGAGTCTCGTTTGTGCGAGAGAGTTAAGAAAGGAGGGAGTGAAAGCACGGCTAGGACCGAAACCTACTCCTGAACCTTTGATTTCGGGATGGGTGGACAAGGCGAAAGCGCCTATGGAGAATACGCGTTCCAAGTTAAGACACGGTGAGGGTGAGGAAGTGGCGGACTTCTACGGGCAACTTTGGGTTGTTCCCTCCCCCCGCCGCCACCCTCGTCCTCATATACCGCACCGGATACCCCATAACCCTAAGTTCGCCTTCCCCTCTCTTTTCTGGGTGCGGAAGGATCTTTTTAGATCTGGAAAATTCATCGTTGTAGACTGTTTTCCCATATCCCACCCTGGTCGATTTGATCCCCCACCTACCAAATTTCATCTAGACAAGCCTGGGCTTCTGCCAGGGGAGAGATCTTTCGATGAGGTTGTGATGAACATGGATGGAAGGGGGCAAGGTGCCCGGAACCGTCGCCCTCCAGCTCCCAAGAAGACTCCGAAGCAGGATGGGAGAGCTGGGGGCCAAACTCAAGGGGTCCCCGCACATCCGGGGGGGCAGAAGCGGGCGGATGGGGGGCGGGGGAGAGCTGTTCCTCCTGTTCCTGTTCCTGCCCCAGCTCCTCAACCTCCTCCACCCCCCCATCCCGTCCCTTTGGTTCAGCCCCTCGATCCCAGGTACAAGGATATGATCTGTTTCAACTGCGGATGGCCTGGTCACTATGTGGGTAATTGCATCGAAGCCAAAAAAATGTTTCATTTGTGCTGGGAATCACAACGTGAACAACTGCGCAGCCTGGGCTCGTCCTCATCCCACAGCCATGTATTTTGGTAGTGCGGCGGCGGGCTTGGGCTTCTATCATGTAGATGTTCCTTTGACAAGTGAATCTAGCTGGCTGAATTACAAAAATTGTGCAGTCTTGAAAGTGGTCAAAGGTGAAGTTTCTGCTTCGGAACTGCTGATTCAGTTAAATGGGATATTCTGCAAATCAAAAGAGTGGCCGTGGCAGATCAGAGAATTAGAGGATAAAAAATTTCTGCTGAGGTTCCCACCCTGGAAGAATGTTGAGGACTTAATTGATTTTCCAGCTTTCAACCTTCCTATCGATGGTGTATCTGTGAAAATCTATGAATGGGAAGG
Organism: Secale cereale; assembly: GCA_902687465.1. Lineage (NCBI taxonomy): Eukaryota > Viridiplantae > Streptophyta > Magnoliopsida > Poales > Poaceae > Secale > Secale cereale. The sequence continues at coordinate 813,959,305 of LR738715.1, read as the reverse complement.
GACTCTGGATGAATTTGGAGATCTGAAAGAAGCTTGGGTGATGGTAGATGGAATTCCTCCAAAGTGGTTCTCTTGGAAGGTCTTTGCGCAGGTTGCTGCCTGTTTTGGGATCCTGGTGGATGTGGACTGGAATGGCATATTCAAAAGTTTCTATGAAACGATCAGAATCAAGATTGCATGCCGTGACCCCTGCAAGATTCCTTTTGAGAGATTGGTGGAGATGAAGAAGAAGCTCTACCTGTTGTTTTTTACTGTGGAAGGCTTTGAACAAATTGGAGAAGGATCTGATGGTAATGATGAGGACCCTGGACAAGATAACAATGGTAATGAAGAGGAAAAAAGGGATGAAGACCTGACAGACAAAGATAGCCAAGGGGATGACAATGAAGGGCCATTTGATGGCCTGGATGGAGCTAACTTTACTTCTAGAGGAACTCCCAACTCTAAGTCTAGCAAGCAAATTCAGAAAAGCTATGTTCCTGTTTCTGCAGAGGATTTCCACCCTACAATCATGATTGATGAAGCTCATAACAAATTCCTAGATGAAGTTGATACCAGTGAGTATAAAGAAAACAAACTAATGGAGAAAGAAGTGGAGGTCATTACCCCATGTTCATATCGCTTACTTCCTGAAAATGATGAGGAGATATCTATTTCCACTCATTTGGAGTACTGCTCTGAACAACTCAGTAAATTTGACATGGAGGAGTCTGATGGGGAAGAGGAAGATATGGTAGTGGAACTTCAATGCCTACCTGAAGACCTGATTTTGGCCGTGGGAGCTGCGAAAAGATCGTTATCGGAATCTTTAGACAATGCAGTTTCAGAGAAGAAGAAGAAAATGGACTCTGACTCTAGGAAGACTTGGGGGCCGATTCTGTCCAATAGACCCAAGACTCGAGACCATGGGAACTTGAAGATAATGGAAAAGGCAAATGCATATCTGCTGAAGAAAAATCTGGAAATTCCTACTACTTTCAAAGGTAAATCTTTTGCTGGCCTTGATATTGAGATTCTTTCCTCTCATGCTGCTAGTGTTGGTTTGTGTGTTGGTGATAACAAAAAAGAAAGTAATGATATCATTACAGATTTGGTGGATAGGGAAAAACTTAAATGCCTTCAGTTTGCTGATTCTAACCCGGAGATTGTTCTTCCGAATTCCATAGACTTAGATTACTGTGACAGTAAATCTCCAGAACACCAGAAGAAGTGTTTTTCTGAAGGCCGGTAGGACGACGTAGGCAACGAGCGGCAGGCAAGACATGAAGGCCTGGCGCCGGCGATCGACGGAGCGAGGGGCAGCCATTAATTACGGCAATTGTGATGAGATAGCGATACTTGATCAGCGTGACATATTTCCATTGAATAAATTATAAGAGAAATTAATACTGATATAACATGAAATCATGTATGTTTTACTTCAGTGTTATCATATACGACCTTAAGTATGCATGATTCTGTGGATCAGATTAAAAATGTTGTAAATATACTATTTTATTATATTTGATGCACGTATATATCTGAATACCTAGTCAACTCAAGCATGAACTAGTTAAATAATGTTTTAGAAGTTCCTTTCCCGTGATAGCTAGCAAAGAGCAGTGTTATGCAGCCGATACTATGGACACGAATTATGAACGATAAAACAATCAGGCCATCCATGCACGGCAACGCACGAACACTCGCCAATAAATAGGGCCATCGCGCAATGGTCGTTCAAACTATTTGTTGTGTGCACATCAGTTTCAGGTAGAAATATGTTGAACGATAGAGAGTTAGTATATCTTTCCCGAGCTACTCTGGGGCGATAATATCGAGCCTAGGCAGACAAAAGAAGCTAGGGAAATGTGGTTCGGCGTGCAGAAAAACCATCAGGAAAAACCCCGACAATGTGGCATCCTAGCGGGACCTTGCAATTGGGACCCATAGGTCAGAACGCTCACAAAATTTTAAGCAGGGTAAATTGTGGCAACACTTCTCGTAAAACAAATAAAATCCCGCTGAATGGGGTAATTAGTGTCAAAAATGTCAAAATAGGGTGTAAAAACCGGACTTATCTCTTTCTGAATTCATGGTTCTGACAATATGTGTTCAGCCATTATGTCTTGGGTTGAATTTTGGATTGTCGACATATTTAGGTAGCATAAAATTTGACTGCTAGAATTGTGTTTGAACACAAATGTAATTAAGAGAACAAGTACTGTTAGTAGGCCTGTGTAGCCCTAGCTGAATCCATTTTCTTCTAAATTGTTTTGAGTTTTTCACATCGGTATCTTTGGCTATTGTCAGTGAATTCTCATCTTAACTCGTCTCCGGGCGTTCTACAAAATTAATCTCCCACAGCTTGCATAAACGGTTGAATTTTCTTGGATGTGCATAACAGAGATACCACTTTCCATGTCAATGTGTCCAATCCATCCGCTGTTGTCCAATACTTTGCAAAAATTATACTCCCTCCATCCCAAAATAAATGACTCAACTTTATACTTGCTTTAAGTCACTTATTTTGGAATGAAGGAAGTAATTCTTACGCTTACAGAGTTGGCCAAGCGGCACAACCATAGTGGTTGCATAGAGTAGATCCATATCTAGATCATCACGTGGATTGTCAAAACCCTCTCAAGCCAAAAGTGAATCTTTCCAAGCAAACCACACCCATCGCAAACACAAAGTGCAGAACCGAACAAGAACTTGTTAATAGAACGAGAATTCCAAGACCACATGTCCGACCCGACAAAAACCCTTTGAAGTTTACCGATTTTGTCCTGAACTCCTCGAGAGATGCCAAGCGGGGTGATGTGGTAAATGACTTGTGATGCTAGAATAATTTCTCTACATTTAATAGTTGTGTATGTGTTCTTTTTCCAAAGTTTTAGAAACATACCTCTAGTAAATTTCAACATAACTTCTCCAATGAACAACCACTACGCCAGGGCGGGTGAAAATAAAGAGTTGAATACCCATATATATCGGCTTAGAAATTGATTTTAAATTTCGTCGATTTTTCAGTATTCTGTGGTTACCGTGGTAACCACAAATTCCGTCACCCCTCGAGAAAAAAGGTCCACTCGAGATCCAAAACCTTGGTCGTCGACACTATCTATAGCTTATATGAATGTGACGTATGTTGTCCATAAGTGATTCGAAGGCTCATATCCTATTAACTAATTCGATACTTTGCACAGTATGTATAGCGATACTAAAAGTCAAGGAGGACTGAGACGGCCATATTAGTTCGACTCCAAGCCTTAAACTATAATCATTGTTTATTTATACACTAAGAGGCACAGGTCTTACGGATCATCAACTACCATATTTATTTGCCAACACTTTACTTGCTCTTCTTTTATTTTTTGTGAAAGAACTTTTGATTTATTCATCTTCAATTATGAAAGTATATAACAAAACCAAAAATAATAAAAATTACATCTAGATCAGTAGACCACCTAGTGATGACTAAAAACACTCAAGCGAGCCGAAGATGCATCGCCGTCATCATCCCTCCCTCGCTGGAGCCGGACAAACCTTGTTATAGTAGATAGCCGGGAAGTCGTCTCGCTAATGCCCCATAGGACCAGCGCTCCAGAACAGCAACCGCCGCCGATGAAGAGTAGCGTAGAACAAAAGGATCCAACCTGAAGACAGAAAAACGTAGACTGACGACGACTAGATTCGAGTAGATCTACCAAAGATAGATCCATCCAAGGCATATCTCCACATATCCGCCGACGATATTTGACACACCACCGGGACGGATGCTAGGTAGGAAGAATTTGATTGCATCTTCAGGGAGCCGCTGCTGTCTTGCCTTCCTAAGCAGGACACCAACCTAACGAAATTTAAAGAAACATTTAAAAACTGAGCCCTCCCGCAAGAGACGAGGTGAACCGGTGGTGGCACCGACGGGAGACACAGGAACCCTAACATTTGTTGGGACGGGTGGTGGTTGTAATACAACACACTCTTCTTATATTTATACAATACAACAACTTCTTCCTCCATTGTAATATCTAAGCACATGGTAGCTGTAACACAGATGGAGTACTTCAGTTGCTCGACCTACTAAGCATAGTGTAACCAGGATGATGAGACTAGTGTTACCCTTTAACAGTTCGGCTTGGGAGGCATCGGGAAAAACATTGCCCTGACAAACTTATCGCAGGAACACAATCGGTAGCTACAGTTGTTGTTTACACTAAGCTTTGGGCACGATCGGATACACGCATGCTGCCTTCTGAATTTATAGGCAGTGGTGCAATACGGCCCCTGCTGGAGGATGATCATATCTCATGCATCTTCAACGATGAAAATTAAAAAGCATGGGTAGCATGCATGTATGCATTGTACTCTTTTATTGGGTTAGAGAAATAATCATGAGGAAACTAGCAGTGATTCCGCATGGTCTCGAAAGCTGACGTATGTCCGAGTAAGAAACATCACTTGGATGAAGCATTATCCACTTAAGGTGCCGCGGTCGGCAGCATTATCACGTCTCTGATTGCGCATGGGTCATTTAAATTCTGGGGCAGCCGTTCATGGGCACGTATATCTCATCTTCCAAGGGATCGAAGGAACGGCATAGATCCTCCGTCCTCCCCTTCCCCCTCGCCACGCACGAGGTTGGCGCCGGCCAAGGCCCGTGGCGCAGACCGGGACTGTGGCGGCGGGACTGCGCTGCTCTGGTCTGGGTCGGAGACCCTTGGACCTGGGGCGGCACCCCGGGCGAGGCCCGGAGTCTCCGGCGGCTAGCAGCAGGGTCAGCGTGGTCCTAGCGATCTGGTCGGGTGGCCAACGCATCTCTGGTGGACTGGGGCCTCACGTGGCTGCCCGGGCGGCTGGCGGCGTCAGATCTGGATACTGGCATCGCCCAATTCGCGGTGTGCTTTGTCCCAGGCGGTTCCTGGTTGCGCGAAGTTGGTGGTTGGGATCCAGATCGGGGAAAGCCCCGGTCGGCTCCATCCGGCCGCGATGACGACGCCGCTCACGCGCGCCGAATTCTTCGTGGAGCGTCGGTCAAGGTCTGCCCTTCCACTCCCCTCGGGTGAAAACCTAACTCCAATGGACGGCGGCGGCGTCTTTGACATCGTGAACTTCTTGAAGGCATCGCCTTGAGGGCATTGTATGGGCTCGTGGATAGTAGTCGGGGCGTGTCCTTCTTTCTCCAAGCCTTCGCTTTTCCTCGGGCGCGTTCTCGCCTTGGGTTGTGTGGCTTGCTCTTCTTTGGAGGAGCCTCGTCGGCACATTTGGGTGCTCTGATCCGCTCTTTGGTTTGTTCGGCGGCTTCCATCCATGAACATATCGTTCATCAACGGTATGGTGCCTTGTGATCCATGCGAGGACGTTGTGGCCTCCTTCGAAGACGGAGTTTGGATGGATGTGGCGTGCCGAGGTCCTTAGTTTTTGGTGACGGAAGGCCATGTAGCTGCATCTTCACTCCCTCTCAAAAGCCGGCATTGCTTCTGTCCAGGTGTAGTCGTGGTGGAGGACATGAACTTCTTCAGCTGTGTGCTCCATTCCATTGTATATCCTTCCTGCGTGAGTGTTTGAGGCTTAGTAAGTTGCTTTCCAACGCTTTTGTATCTTGCTGCTTTATGTTGTTCGAGCTTTTTGTTGTACTCTGCAGTTATATCCTGACCGGTTGATGGCTTTGTTAATTCAAAGTTGGACTAGGCTAGCGCCCTACTGCCGCTCGGCTGCATCTTTCTATAAAACTAATTCATGGGCTCCTCCTTTTGTCGTGAGAACAGGAGCTTCAACGCCGATGCTCACAATTTGGCAAATGCGGTGATTTTGCTGCACGTTGGGTGTCGGGTGTGACTTCAATAGCTAGTATATGTATCACTATAAACTTGTAAGCTAGCAAATTGTTTAAAAAAAGAAGACTTTCTGCGCTACCGCCGGGAACAAGCTGAATCTGTACAGCAACCAAGTACTAGCAAAATGGACAAGAGAAAAAAAGGAACCGGAAAACAATGACTGTCATACCCACAGAGTGACAACATTACATTGACAAATGAGCAATAGTTTAACTCTGAAGGGCACCGAACAAATGGGATGAAACTACACATCTCATTTGCGAACAACAAATTCAAGGAATTTATCTCCGATGATGGCAGGCATTGTTTTTTCTGTACACATCCCATTTGCGATCAATTCAAGAGAAATGTTTCAAAGGCGATGCCAAATTCACTATGCAGCAAAACAACACACTTATGAAAGATTTGGGTGTTGCACACTCTATGTTGCAGGATCCAGCTTGCAGGTCTCTAGGCAGTGTGGAGGTGTGACAGTGAATGATGATGGGACCATTGACAGCTGCTCGCGTGCTTGATGGACAATCGACCAGACACGTTGGTTGATGAGGACATAGACAGCAGGAGAATACATGTGCCGTTTATTTGTACAGCATTATCATTTCTCTACACTTAATTCCTGGCTTTGAGTTACTCCGATTATTCATCAAACCACTGCTGAGAGGTGGCACTGGTCCGGCCCGCGGCCCATGCATCGTGGACCTATGAGAAAACCGACTGGGTGCGGGGCACCCGTCAAGATTTTATAGCCGGGAGCACACCAGGGAGCGAGTGGATGGAGCCTCGAGCGAAACTGCGGCGCAGTGGGGACTCTCGCACGCCGAAGCGGGCTATTTAAAACTTTGGTTGCAAGTATGAATTAACTATGCGTCTTCATTTTCTAGTCTCTACTTGCCACTCCTATTTATGCGGAAAGATCTTTCTATCTCTCTAATCTCAAACCATGTGATAGTTCCAACACAAGTACGTCATTTGTTCAACATATGGAGTCTTGCTTGATTAACAACCACAATGAAGAGATGGCATTATATTTTCCTAGCTCATAGCACTTGACCATTACTTAGGCTTCGAAGGCATCAGGACAAGCAAATATGTGGAAGTGTAAACGTGGCCTTAGCTGCGAGAACCAAAGGGTACACAGGTTCCTCTGCGCATAGGACACACTCAAGAAAATTGGATGCTCTATGGGTCTTACAATACCATCGTCGGTGATTATACTTTCTCTATACCAAATGTCTCCAGCACCATCAATATGAATCTCCACATGAACTGTGTAGGTGCAGCCCCTCCCTGGCCCGCTGGTTCACGCAAGATTTCTCAGTTCATGTGGAGATTGTACTTGTTGGTAGGTGCAATCCAATATGGCTATCCACAAGAACTATGTAGGCACAATCCAATATGAATCTCCACATCAATTGCTTCCAAGACCGTTGGTTCAAGCAAGATTCCTCTCTACTCCACTTGTTGTTGTCTCTACTCCCTCATGCTCTCATCGTAAAATGCTTGCGCCCCGCTTTATATATAAAACAAAAACCGACAAACAACCAACCGAAACAACATACATCACACTCACACACACAACCAAGGTTGGAAATACACGTGTTGAAGAACAACTACAACACTCCAAGCAACTCCAAGAAAACTACATGTAGGAAAAATAAGCATCGCCAGAAGTCGATGCAACCCTCAAACGTGACGGAATGAGGACACCGAAGCGGTACCCTCAGGAAGGTCACGACACCGTAGCGCCGCCACCTCCCGATCCAAAGGATGAGGTCTTCACCCAACGCATTGTGGAGCGGCATGAGCAGCCGCGGCGGCGCCTTCAAGAAGAGTACTATGCCCATAGATGGATCCACCTTCAGTCTGGCCAAAGTTAGACAAAGTTTGGCCAGAAAAAGTTTTAAACCCGGCTAGCACTCTTCACCACTAAAACATGGCAAGATCAGCTCAGGGGCTGAGGGTCGACCTATCACACCCACCACCCAGTGTCGATCAACAGCCACCACACTGCCCTCAGGGCCATGGCAACCATTTCGCACCCAAGACGCGAGCTCCGCCCACGGGCACTGTGACTTCCACCTCCGGGGCCGCTGCCCCTGCAGCCAAGACCGCCCCACAACGGTCGACACGGTCCTCTAACAACACCGACCGGTGAGGGGGCAGAAGTCCCCTAGTTCCACCTCAAAATGAGCTCCATGACGTTGGGTCGAGCTAGCCAGATTTGGGAAGGGAACGGTCGTCGGAGGCCGCCAGCCAAAACGCACACCAAGGAGTAGGTCCACCATCACACCCGACGGGAAGGCTGGGAGGCCCCCTCTCTCCCTCCCTAGGGTACCCCCGCCACCACAGGCTGACCACAAGCTCGCCACCAGTCACCGCCCTAGGCACTGATGAGTAGTGGAGAGAGAGGATCGCACCACCACCTCTGCGCCGCCACCTCCACCAGCCAAGACAACCATCACAGAGGCGCCCGTCTGTAGTCCGCACCCCTCGCGGGGCTAGATCCGGCCAAGCCACCACCGTATCCAGGCCCCAATCACGCACCCCCAAATGCCGGCAGTCACGTTGTCGTCATGCACTGCAAGCGCCCGCCATCAAGAGCCTCATCCCAGCCCGTCCACCGCGTGAGGAGACGAGAGCTCCCCGGCGCTGCCAATGCCAACCAAGGTTCGGCTGGCCCTGCCCTCTAGCGGCTGCGATGGAAAGGGTGAGAAAGGGGAGGGACCCCACTGGCAGTGGCTAGGGTTCCCTCCTGGTAGATGGGGGATGATGCGGGAGCGGAGTAGGTGTTTCACCCTCGCTCTCTCCAACTATGCATGGGAAGGAGGCATGCCCTAGATGGTCAAATGTTTCCATCTCTATGAGAATTGCTTACGAATCACGCTCTTTTCGATAATATTACGCTTCCAATATGAACTTGTCTTCTTTGTTGCATCTGTCATTAACTACTGGAAGTGCTATGTCTAGGTATAGCTATAAATATGCTCGATCTCTGAGTTGCCATGGCAGCAGCAGAGGAATCTTTATAGGAATGAGATCTAATCTGATACCATGAAAGAGATATTGGTATGAGGAGAGAGTTTTTTTTTTTTTTG
>LR738715.1:813897475-813940698 GCA_902687465.1 Secale cereale | reverse complement strand
TAAACATAAAAAAATATACACATATATACATATATACACAGCAACTATATATATACAGCAATTTCATAAAAACATAAAAAAAAGGGAGCCCTCACATCGCGCGGCGGGGCTGGGCGGCGCGACGGCGGCGGGGTGGGGCGGCGATGAGGCGGCGTCGGGGCGCGGCGGCGCGACGGCGGCGGGGCGGGGCGCGCGGCGCGACGGCGACGGGCCGGGGTGCGGCGACGGCGCGGGGCGGGGCGGAACGGGGTCGCGGGGCGGGGCGACGGCGACGAGGCGGCGTCGGGGCGGCGTCCGGGGCGACGGCGACGGCAACGGGGCGACAGGGGCGACGGCGACGGCGACGGGGCGACGGGGGCGGGGAAGGAGAGGGAGGCGTCGGGGGCGCGGAAGAAGGAAACTGCCCAAAATTTCGCAAGTCGTGGTTATATAGGAGCCGTATTAGTCCCGGTTGGTGGCAGAAACCGGGACTAATACCCCCCTTTAGTCCCGGTTGCTGCCACCAACCGGGACTAAAGGTCCCTTTTCAGCAGCCCAAAGGGCGGGAAGGAGGGGCCTTTAGTCCCGGTTGGTGGCAGCAACCGGGACTAAAGGGGGGTATTAGTCACGGTTTCAGCCACAAACCGGGACTAATGCCACCCTTTAGTCCCGGTTGGTGCCACCAACCGGGACGAAAGGCCTTGCTGCGGTGCGGTGGGAAGTTTAGTCCCACCTCGCTAGTTGACAGAGGCCAGCACCAGTTTATAAGCCCCGCTGCCTCTCTCCTCTCGAACTCCTCTAAACCGCAGGCCTAAGGGCCTAAACTGACACTGCTTTGCTTGTGGGCTTGCTGGGCTTTCTACGGGCCTGAATCCTGGCCCATGGTTGGGTTTCTAGTCGTATTCAGGCCGTGTGGGCCCAGTAGGTGGCATTTTTTTATTTTTTTTTCTTTGTTGCTTTATTTTTTAGTTTTGTTTCTACTTTCAACAAAATACTTACTGTTGCTATTTTTATTTATTTGTTTTCTATGTTGCTTTATTTATTTTATTTTGTTTCTACTTACAAAAAAATACTTATTGTTGCTATTTTTTCAAGTTTTTTTGTTTTGTTTTCTGCATTATTTATTTTCTTTTGTTTTTTGCTTTATTTTTTAATTCTTTCTGGTAAAACCAATTACAAACTTTCTGTTAGTGCAAGTAGTATTCAAATTTGAATAGTTTAAATTTGAAATTATTTGTTTTCTTTGTTGCTTTATTTATTTTATTTTGTTTCTACTTACAATGAAATACTTATTGTTGCTATTTTTTATTTTTTTGCAAGTTTTTTTTGTTTTCTGCATTATTTATTTTCTTTTGTTTTTTGTTTTATTTTTTAGTTCTTTCTGGTAAAAGCAATTACAAACATTCTGTTAGTGCAAATTTGAATAGTACAAACGGACAATGGTATCATACTCGTTTGTTACAAAGTTGGCATGGTATCATCATAATAGTTGCGGAGAAAACTCTTCACTTTTTCTTCGCTTGTGTCATTTGCTTATTGCGCCGTAACCATGGATAATCTTCATCGTTTATCAGGATGCTTGGGTCAGCCTTGACTTTGAAGGGAGGAATTTCATGAAACTTTTCATAATCTTCAGACATGTCTGTCTTGCCCTCCACTCCCAGGATGTCCATTTTTCCTGAAAGAACTATGTGGCGCTTTGGCTCATCGTATGATGTATTCGCTTCCTTATCTTTTCTTTTTCTCGGTCTGGTAGACATGTCCTTCACATAGATAACCTGTGACACATCATTGGCTAGGACGAACGGTTCATCAGTGTATCCAAGATTTTTCAGATTCATTGTTGTCATTCCGTACTGTGGGTCTACCTGTACCCCGCCTCCTGACAGATTGACCCATTTGCACTTAAACAAAGGGACCTTAAAATCATGTCCGTAATCAAGTTCCAATATGTCCACTATGTAACCATAATATGTGTCCTTTCCCCTCTCGGTTGTTGCATCAAAGCGGACACCGCTGTTTTGGTTGGTGCTCTTTTGATCTTGGACAATCGTGTAAAATGTATTCCCATTTATCTCGTGTCCTTTGTAAATCAATACAGTCGAAGATGGTCCCCTGGACAACAAGTACAACTCATCACAAACAGTGTTGTCACCTCTGAGACGTGTTTCCAACCAACTGCTGAAAGTCCTGATGTGTTCACGTGTAATCCAGTCGTCGCACTGCTCCGGGTGTTTGGAGCGCAGACTGTTCTTGTGTTCATCGACATACGGGGTCACCAATGTAGAGTTCTGTAGAACTGTGTAGTGTGCTTGAGACCAAGAATATCCGTCCCTGCATATTATTGAGTCCCTTCCAAGCGTGCCTTTTCCAGTCAGTATCCCTTCGTACCGCGATTTAGGAAGACCTATCTTATTAAGGCCAGGAATGAAGTCAACACAAAACCCGATGACATCCTCTGTTTGATGGCCCATGGAGATGCTTCCCTCTGGCCTGGCGTGGTTACGGACATATTTCTTTAGGACTCCCATGAACTTCTCAAAGGGGAACATATTGTGTAGAAATACGGGCCCCAGAATGACAATCTCGTCGACTAGATGAACTAGGACGTGTGTCATGATATTGAAGAAGGATGGTGGGAACACAAGCTCGAAACTGACAAGACATTGCGCCACATCACTCCTTAGCCTTGGTACGATTTCTGGATCGATCACCTTCTGAGAGATTGCACTGAGGAATGCACATAGCTTCACAATGGCTAATCGGACGTTTTCCGGTAGAAGCCCCCTCAATGCAACCGGAAGCAGTTGCGTCATAATCACATGGCAGTCATGAGACTTTAGGTTCTGGAACTTTTTCTCTGCCATATTTATTATTCCCTTTATATTCGACGAGAAGCCAGTCGGGACCTTCATACAGAGCAGACATTCAAAGAAGATTTCTTTCTCTTCTTTCGTAAGAGCATAGCTGGCAGGACCTTCATACTGCTTCGGAGGGATGCCGTCTTTTTCGTGCAAACGTTGCAGGTCCTCCCGTGCCTCAGTTGTATCTTTTGTCTTTCCATACACGCCCAAGAAGCCTAGCAGGTTCACGCAAAGGTTCTTCGTCACGTGCATCACGTCGATTAAAGAGCGGACCTCTAGGTCTTTCCAGTAGGGTAGGTCCCAAAATATAGATTTCTTCTTCCACATGGGTGCGTGTCCCTCATCGTCATTCGGAATAGCTAGTGCGCCGGGGCCCTTTCCAAAGATTACGTGTAAATCATTGACCATAGCAAGTACGTGATCACCGGTAAGCATGGCGGGCTTCTTCCGGTGATCTGCCTCGCCTTTGAAATGCTTGTCTTTCTTTCGACATTGATGGTTGGTCGGAAGAAATCGACGATGGCCCAGGTATACATTCTTCCTGCACTTGTCCAGGTATATACTTTCAGTGTCATCTAAACAGTGCGTGCATGCGTGGTATCCTTTGTTTGTCTGTCCTGAAAGGTTACTGAGAGCGGGCCAATCGTTGATGGTCACGAACAGCAACGCCTTTAGGTCAAATTCCTCCTGTTTGTGCTCATCCCACGCACGTACACCGTTTCCATTCCACAGCTGTAAAAGTTCTTCAACTAACGGCCTTAGGTACACATCAATGTCGTTGCCGGGTTGCTAAGGGCCTTGGATGAGAACTCGCATCATAATGAACTTCCGCTTCATGCACATCCAAGGAGGAAGGTTATACATACATAGAGTCACGGGCCAGGTGCTGTGATTGCTGCTCTGCTCCCCGAAAGGATTAATGCCATCCGCGCTTAAAGCAAACCATACGTTCCTTGGGTCCTTTGCAAACTCCTCCCAGTACTTTCTCTCGATTTTTCTCCACTGCGACCCGTCAGCGGGTGCTCTCAACTTCCCGTCTTTCTTACGGTCCTCACTGTGCCATCGCATCAACTTGGCATGCTCTCTGTTTCTAAACAAACGTTTCAACCGTGGTATTATAGGAGCATACCACATCACCTTCGCAGGAACCCTCTTCCTGGCGGGCTCGCCATCAACATCACCAGGGTCATCTCGTCTGATCTCATACCGCAATGCACCGCATACCGGGCATGCGTTCAGATCCTTGTATGCACTGCGGTAGAGGATGCAGTCATTAGGGCATGCATGTATCTTCTGCACCTCCAATCCTAGAGGGCATACGACCTTCTTTGCTGCGTATGTACTGTCGGGCAATTCGTTATCCTTCGGAAGCTTCTTCTTCAATATTTTCAGTAGCTTCTCAAATCCTTTGTCAGCCACAGCATTCTCTTCCTTCCACTGCAGCAATTCCAGTACGGTACCGAGCTTTGTGTTGCCATCTTCGCAATTGGGGTACAACCCTTTTTTGTGATCCTCTAACATGCGATCGAACTTCAGCTTCTCCTTTTGACTTTCGCATTGCGTCCTTGCATCGACAATGACCCGGCAAAGATCATCATTTGGTTCCTCTTGATCTTCAGCAGCTTCACCCGTTGCAGCATCATTGGGCACATCGTCTGGTTCCTCTTGATCTTCACCAGCTCCCCCATTGCAGCATCACCGTATTCAGAGGGCATATAGTTGTCATCGTACTCTTCTTCTTCGCCGTCTTCCATCATGACCCCTATTTCTCCGTGCCTCGTCCAAACATTATAGTGTGGCATGAAACCCTTGTAAAGCAGGTGGGAGTGAAGGATTTTCCGGTTAGAGTAAGACATCGTATTCACACATTTAGTGCATGGACAACACATAAAACCATTCTTCTTGTTTGCCTCAGCCGCATTTAGAAACTCACGCACGCCCTTAATGTACTCGGAGGTGTGTCTGTCACCGTACATCCATTGCCGGTTCATCTGCATGCATTTATATATAATTAAGTGTGTCAAAAATCATTATAGAACATCATAAATAGATAATTAAGTGACCAAATGGATAAAAGTTCATCATCACATTAAAACCAAAGTACATACATATATAGTTCTCATCTAACAACATATAGCTCTCCATACACATTGAAACTATGTAAAACATTTCAACGCGAAAACAAATGCTATCATAATCGCAACCAAGGTAACAATTGATCCAACGGCATAATGATACCAAGCCTCGGTATGAATGGCATATTTTCTAATCTTTTTAATCTTCAACCGCATTGCATCCATCTTGATCTTGTGATCATCGACGACATCCGCAACATGCAACTCCAATATCATCTTCTCGTCCACAATTTTTTTATATTTTCCTTCAAGAATTTGTTTTCTTCTTCAACTAAATTTAACCTCTCGACAATAGGGTCCATCTTGATCTTGTGATCATCGATAACTTTCGCAACATGCAACTCCAATTCCTTCTTCTCCTCCTCCATTTTTTCCAATTTTTTCTTTAACGAAATGTTTTCCTCTTCAACTAAATTTAACCTCTCCACAAGAGGGTCGGTTGGAATTTCCGGTTCAACTACCTCCTAGACATAATAAAACATCTATGCATGTCAGGTTGGTCGGCATAACTATCATAAACACTAAAACAAATAGTTATAAATTAAAGATAATATACCACATCCGAATCGTAGACCGGACGAGGGCCCACGTGGGCGGATATCAAAACCATCGCACTATATAATAACAAGCAATAATAAACGTAAGAAAATTAGACAAATATCTATCTAAAGCAATAATAAAAGTAAGAAAAGCATGGACATAACAAGAGGCTCACCACGGTGGTGCCGGTGACGAGATCGGCGGGGGCGATCGACGGCGGCGAAGACGGGGACGGGACGTGACGGACCGCTAAACCTAGAAAAATCTCGGAGAAAATAGAGCTTCGAGAGGAGAAAAGCTTAACTAGTGTGGCTCGGGCATTCCACCGAACACGTTGTGTGCATAGGAGGTGAGCTAGAGCACCACTAACCCCTCTCCCCCTCGGCCAGAAAAAAAAATAGAGCAGTGAGCTCTGCTCTTGAGTGAGGGGGTTTATATAGGCAACTCACTGGTCCCGGTTGGTGCTACAAACCGGGACTAAAGGGGTGCCTTTGGTCCCGGTTCATAAAACCAACCGGGACCAATAGTGGTGGGCCAGTAGCAAGAGCCATTGGTCCCGGTTTTTAGCTCCAACCGGGACCAATAGGTCCAGACGAACCGGGACCAATGGCCCACGTGGCCCGGCCGGCCCCCTGAGCTAACGAACCGGGTCCAGTACCCCCATTGGTCCCGGTTCTAGATTGAACCGGGGCTAATGGGCTGGACCAATGCCCTGTTTTCTACTAATGCTGCCACTCCTAACGAAGACTTTCATGTACCATCTCGAAATTATTCAAAAAAGCATTTCTCTTTTGTGCCTCTGTTTTTGCTCATGAGGAAGTAGTAGTTAATACATGATCTTTTTAAGTTGGACAAGCTTCACCCCGGGATTGCTTGTCTAATGTGCAAACCCATAATACGAGAAGGAACTGGCATAGAGTGCGCCCGGCTCATTAAAAAATTATACAACAAACAAACCCTCCTTCACGCTTTGTTCATGAGAAATCAGAAAACTTTGGCAGTGATAAACAAAGGAGATTGAGAGGATGTGATCGTCCTCATTCGGGAGCCATTCCTCGAAACTTGTCCAGCTCGAGAAGTAATTGAGTTATCTGCTAGCATTCGTTGACGAAATATGCATATTCTAAAAAAATAATTATCACCTCTGTTTTTAAAACCAAGAGCTATGGTACATGTTTAGTTTTCGTTTCCGACCACGGGTTTTCAACCTTGCCAACAAAAGCCACGGTTCGAGAGTCTCCACCTTCTTTAAAGCACCAACTACTGAGAGCATGATTGTCATTCTGAGTGTAATGTGCATTGTCCCAAAGTAGCATTGTCTTTTGCATGATTCTGATATCGTTTATTCTGAAATCATTGTATCTAGTCATCACTTAAACCTTGGAGGTGCCCCTGCATTTATGTTTTGCTTCACTAAAGGGGGCAAGCGAGGTACCACTTTATCATATTTGCACACTATGCTCACTACAAATCTATTTGATGTTTACTTATCATATTGTAAAACTTTCAGTTTTTTGTGATTTTCTCATGAGGCAACTTAATTACTACAGATTCATTGTCTCAATAAGCTTTTGTCATGTGACTGTGAAAAGTCCTTATATGGTTAATAGCATGTCACCACAGAAATTATGCTTGTTAAAATTTACCTACTCGAGGACGAGCAGGAATTAAGCTTGGGGATGTTGATACGTCCAAAATGTATCTATAATTTCCGCTTGCTCCATGCCTCTTTTGTGTGATATTGCTATGATATTTATGCACTTCCATACACTTTTGATCATATTTTGACTAACCTATTAACTCAGTGCACCCCAGTGCCAGTTTCTGTTTTCTGCTGTTTTTGTATTTCAGGTTTTCCCATTACGTAAACTGCCAGAAAAATCCCAGAAAAATTATATAAAAAATCAGCGTTCCGGAAGCTTCCTTGCGGCCAAAGTAGGGCCGGAGGGGGGCCACCAGGACTCCAGGCGGCCTGCCCACGCGGCCCCCTCCTGGCCGCGTCGGGGGGGGGCGCCTGAGCCCCCCCAGGCCTCCGCTGATGCCCCCCTTTGAAATATATTTAACACCCGTCACAGAAACCCTGATTCCGGATCCCTTTTCTCCAGACGCAATTCCGATCTCCGCCGCCATCGCCATCAAGCTTCGGGGGACCAGAATTCCTGTGCCGGCACCCTGCCGGGACGGGGAAGTGCCCCCGGATTCATCTCCATCGATGTTGCTTCCTCCCTCCATGATGCGAGAGTAGTTCCTCCTCGGGGCTGAGGTTTCTACCAGTAGCTATGTGGTCAATTGTCTCTCCCATGATGTGATCTTCGTTGTGATCATAGGCTATGTTAATCTAGGGTGATCCCATGATATTTCCCCTTCCTCTATGTATTGGATTGATGTACTCACTTGTCTTTATCTAGTATAATCCTCGAGACCAAGGTGACAGCGGTCTATTGGACATGGATTAGAAAAATATTTTCATGAGTGATTTCCTCTCTTGTGTGTTGATTGAAGATTGAGAGTCTCTTGGTGCTTGTCTTTGACTATCCTTTAGATATGTTGTGGTGATTGTGGGACTCTCTTTGGATGGCCGCGGTGACATTGGGAAATCCTTAGATTGAGAACTACGAACTTTGAGGTGTGCTTTTGTAGCCTGATAACCCTCAATCGTAAGGGATCGAGATAGTCTTCGCGGGTAAGAATAACCCAATTTATTGATTCGACACACGGGGAGCCAAAGAGTATTTATAAGCTTTAACAGTTGAGTTGTCAATTCAACCGCACCTGAAATATACTAACTTGCAACAAAAGATAAGTGGTAACGGTGATATGATAGTGATGATAGTAATAATAAAAGTAAACAGCAAAAGTAAATAGCAATAGTAAATGGCAAAAGTAGCAACTAGTGACAAGCAAGGTTTAAAATACTGTAGGCTAGGGAGATGGATGGTTGGGCGTTGCATGGATGAGATAGTTTCTAACTCGGGGCACGGCACACGGAAAAGTAATGATCATCTAGGCAAATATCAAACATTAGGCATGTACCCCGTAGGTAGTTGTACGTGCTTGCAATAAGAACTTGCACAACATCTTTTGTCCTACCATCCCGCTATGAACGGGGCCAAAAGGAACTAATGGATATTAAGGTGCTCCTGTCAAAGAGCACCAGAACAAAGCAATGAACTCAATGGATACATGTAATCCTCAAACTACGGACCATCCCCTTTGGTGTCCCAAGCTGTCACTTTTGGGATCGCCGGTTCCGAACCGTAACAGGTGCATACAACTCATAGATAGGATCAAGAACACAAATATATCCATGCAAACACATATGGTTCAGATCTGAAATCATGGCACTCGGGCCCTAAGTGTCAAGCATTAAGAATAACAAGTTGTAGCAAAGATGATAAACACCATACTAGATGATAGGCAACATGCCCCCAACAATCTGACGAACTATTACATGATCTAACTCATCCAATCCCTACCATCCCCTTCGCCTACAGCAAGGGAATTACTCACACATGAAGGGGGAAGTCATGGAAGGATGATGGAGTGGTGATGATGATGACGATGGCGACGATCTCCCCTCTCCGGAGGCCAAATCAGCCTCCAGATTAGCCCTCCCGAAGAAGAACAGAGGGTGGCGGCGGCTCTGCGACGAAAAACAGCGAAAGGACTTCCGATCTGGGGTTTTTGCATCGCGAGGAAAAATACGGGCTAAAGTAGGGCACCAGGGGGTGTGGGCCCCACCCAGGCCCCCCCCCCCCCGGCGCGGCCCAGGGGGGGGGGCGTGCCCACAGGGCGCCTGGGCACCCCCTGGCCCCCCTATGGCCCCACTTCTGGCATTTTGTTTCTTCGGGTGCGTGGATTTTTCGTGATTTTTCGTGGATTTTTCTGAGATGCTTAAAAATCCGTTTTCCTGCACACAAATAAACCATACAGGCAGCTCTGCTGAAAACAGCGTCAGTCCGGGTTAGTTTAGTCCAAATCATGCAAGAATGAGGTCAAAACAATATCAAAAGTGTTTGGAAAAGTAGATACGTTTGAAACGTATCAACTCCCCCAAGCTTAGCATATTGCTTGTCCTCAAGCAATTCAGTTCAACGAACTGGACGCGACAAAGAAAACTTTGACAAACTCTTTTGCTTCATTAGATGTATATAAGCATGTACTACGAAAAGAGTTCAGCAAGTATTAAAACAGTACTTATGAGAACAATGCAAGGAGCAATCCTCCTTCCGAGCGACCAGTCACATATAATTAAGAGTAAACAATATATTACCGAAAATCAAGACAAGATCACATTGCACATAGCTTGAGCATATTAAGGTGGTATCTCGCTAGCCTCCATGAGTGAAGCAAAACATAAATGCAGAGACTCCTCCAGAGTTTTAAAGGAGACTAGAACTAAGAATTTCAGAATAAATCATATCACAAGTATGCAGAAGACAATGTAAGACTTTGGGACAATGCACATTACACTCAGAATGACAATTATGCTCTCCTAGTCAGTGCTTTGAAGAAAGAAGATGAGACTCTCAAACCGTGGCTTTTATTGGCAAAGTTGAAAACCCGTGATCGGAAACAAAAACTAAACATGTACCAGAGCTCTTGGTTTTAAAAACAGAAGTAAATATGTTTTGAGAGATGCATATTTCGTCAATGAACGCTAGCAGATAACTCAATCACTTTTTAAGCTAGACAAGTCTCGAGGAACGGCTCTCGCATGAGGACGATCACATCCTCTTAATCTCCTTTGTTTATCACTGCCAAAGTTTTCTGATTTCTCATGAACAAAGCGTGAAGGAGGGTTTGTTTGTTATATTATCTTTTTTTGAGCCGGGCGCACTCAATGCCAGTTCCTTTTCATATTAGGGGTTCGCACATTATACATGCAATCCAGGGGTGAAACTTGTCCAACCTAAAGAGATCATGAATTAACTACTACTTCCTCATGAGCTAAAACATAGGCACAAAAAAAGGAAATGCTTTTGATTAATTTCGAGATGGTACATGAAAGTCTTCGTTAGGGATGGCAGGTAAATACCCTGTATAGGAAGGTATAGTGGACTCATATGGCATAGCAGGTTTAAAGGTTTTGGATGCACAAGAAGTCATTCCGCTTAGTACGGGTGGAGGTTTAGCAAAAGACTGGGAAGCGACCAACTAGAGAGCAATAACGGTCATAATCATGCAGAGCGACAAAGCAACATTGAATCGGGCATGAAAGTGGTATAACTATTCTAAAACTCAAAGATCATCAAGGCAAAGTAGACTTTTTAGTCTTAAACATGTGTAAGCATGTGCCAAGTCAATCCAAAAATTCTCTAAAGGGAAATACCACCTTAGTATACCAGACTATGAACAGTGCGATGCATGTAGATCATTTCAATAACACATTATATACTCTAGTTATTGGAGACTAGCCACAAGGAAAGCGTGAACCACTGGAAGATCATTGTAAACATAGCACTATGTCGTTACAAGCTGGTCTCTAGATCATAAGTACAGGCATATGTACAAAAGTAGAAACAATAAGAGTTCATACCGGTCTTCCTTGTTGCTTCCTTTCAGTCGATCTTCGTCATTACTGCTTGTCACTTGCACGATCGAACGTAGGAAATATAATCAAATGCCATCACGGACTCGAGATGATCTCTGAAAACAAAGCAAACTAAAGAGAGAAAGGAAATATTTTTTGGGTTTTTCAAAGGTTGAATAAAAGCAAAAGAAAGATAAAATATTTTTGTTGTTTTTGCAAATAGAGGAATAAAGAAGAACGGGCAAAAACTTCGAAAAGATCAAAGCGAATAAAACGGATAATACAATGGAAAAGTGAGAAGGGCACGTACTCCCCCAAGCTTAGGCTTTTGGCCTAAGTTGGTAGCAGCTACTGCCCCCAGGAGCCTCCTGCTCAAGGGGTATGGTGGTGAGACCAAGGGTCGTAGAAGGATGATGGCGCGTACACCGAACTCCTCGGAGTCTCCCACGAGGAAGGTTCCGAGCACCAAACAGAGGAAGACCCTTCACCAAACACGGTGGCGGTCTCATCCTGAAAATGTGGTATCTCACTGTGCCTCTCCTTGTCGGGCACAACCCCCTCCATGGGGTAATGGAACTGATGCTGGACCATGAACTCATCGAACTGGACAACATCAAAGGACCATCCGTTCCTGCGAGAAAAATCAAACAAAAGAGGTGCAGGTAGACGGATCTCTCGTTCCGCGGTAGTTCTGAAACGCAAGATATAAACAAGGTTATCAAGCTCAGAACCCATGGTAACAAACTTATGCCTTTTCATGGCAGCAAGATCAAAGCTTAAATAAGTAAAAGGAGTATCATCAGGATGTGGGGTGCCTCCAAGATGCTCTAAGATAAGTGTGGCATAAATGCCACCATATAAGTCCCCCTTGTTACCGTTCATAGCAAGGCGTCGAGCAATTAAGGTACCAATATTATAATCAGACCTCCCTGACAGGGCTGCTGCCAGGATAGCAATATCCGGAGCAGAAATGCTGCTCGTGTTGTCACGAGCTAACACCCCTCTAGCAATATAATATGCAAAATACCTGAGGTGAGGAAACAAGATACTGGAGATATTCGACCGATGAATATCCCTCGTACCCATGCTGCAGAGAGAGTTGATGACGGTTTTCAGCTCGGAGGGCTGAGTAGCCATCCTTGCCGTCCTCCCAACGTTCGGCACACCTATTACTTCACAAAAATTTCCCAAAGTCATGGTGATAAGGTCATTATAAATTTTAAACTCAATAGCACCTGATTCAGGATTATATCTAAAACTGTTAATGAAAATGGAGGTGAGTTTTTGATACTGAGTAACACGGCTGGTAACGAGCCGTGTCAAACCTGCATTAGCACAAAGATTATAAAACTCATCCTTGATTCCCGCAGCTTCCATGAATTCGTCACATGGATATGTCATCGCACGTGCTGGACTTGTATCTTCCAACAACTCCAGGGGCACATGATCTTCATTATAGCTCACCCTGGCAGTCGTTGGTGAAGCTACGGCCCTAGTGACTCGATCGGAGTGTGCGGGCCTCCTCTTCTCAAGCCATCCTTTTGCCCTTCTTAATAAACTCATTTCTAAAATTTTTACAATTCACAAAAACGAAGATTAAAACAAAGTGAGCTAAGGCAAACTACTCAACTCACTTGCCCAAGGCATAGACTTGCATCAAAACTTGGAAAATAACTTTCTACACATGCACGCAAGCTCATTTCTACAGCACCAAGACCTACTAAATACTCACAAATGAGGCCACCAATCAAAAATCTAATTGGAGGAGTGGAGGAGTCACATACCAGGGAGTATTTGCTCAAAATTTCAGCTCAAATGATGGGCTATGGAGAGAGATCGAAGAATCGCCCCCAAGAACAGCAAGAACAGCAAGAACAAGACCAGAACTCGGGTTTCTGGAAAAAGAGAGAGAGAGGGGAAGAAGAAGTACCTGGAGGGGGGTCCCGTGGCCCCCAGGCGCCCTGTGGGCGCGGCCAGGGGCTGGGCCGCGCCAGCTGGCCGCCTGGGCCACTGGTAGCCCCCCCTGGCTGGCCCCAGGACTTTCCGGGTCTCTCCCGTTGTGGAAATTTTTAATATATTTTTTCTGGAATTTTTCTGAAAACTTCACTGTTGAAATTTTTTCGAAGTTCAAAAAGCTGCGAAACTCTCTGAAAACTTGCAATAGTTAGTAGTATTGTGAAGCTTCAAAAACATTGATACTTGGTACAGCAAGTAGGACAATACTAAAAACAAATGAAAACATAGAAAGCTCAACTTTTTATCCATATAAAACACGTTCACTAGTAAGGTTGATCAAGTCTTACCAACAAACAAGTGATATATAGAGCAAAAAGTATCACCTCCTACAAAGTAATCACTGAACTTTTACCTTGATGGACATCGTCCCTACCATGATAGTTTTGTATTTGTGAGGCACATGTAGTGGACAGTCCCATTCTCCAATTTTCACGGTCTCGATATTCTCTATAGAGTTGAGGGCATGCCTCCTGTCGGTCTTCTTCGGAAAATATACCGAGTGTTCTTTATCATTTACATGAAAGGTAACCTTCCCTTTGTTGCAATCAATAATAGCACCTGTGGTGTTAAGGAAAGGTCTACCAAGAATAATGGACATGCTCCCATCCTCGGGCATGTCAAGCACAACAAAATCAGTAAGAATTAAACAATTAGCAACTTCAACTGGAGCATCCTCACAAATACCTATCGGAACAGCGGTTGACTTGTCAGCCATCTGAAGGGAGATATCTGTAGGAATTAGTTTCTCTAAACAGAGCCTCTCGTAAAGAGAGAGAGAGAGGCATAACACTCACTCCCGCTCCAAGATCACACAAAGCAGTTTTGACATAATTATTCTTTATGGAGCAAGGAATGGTGGGTATACCTGGATCACCGAGCTTCTCAGGAATCTTTCCACTGAAAGAATAGTTAGCAAGCATAGTAGATATTGCATCATTAGGAAATTTTCTTTTGTTAGTGACAATATCTTTCATATATTTTGAATAAGGAAGTAACTTAATAGCATCAGTCAAAGGGATTTGAAGAAAAAGAGGTTTAATCTATTCACAAAACTTATTATAATGCTCTTCTTCTTTAGATTTGATGGACTTACCTGGAAAGGGCATGGGTTTCTGTACCCATGGTTCTTTCTCCTTCCCATGTTTTCTTGCGATGAAGTCTTCTTCAGTGTACCTCTTACGTTTGTCAGGTGCTTCTTCTTCTCGAACTTCAGGCGAATCATTCTTCTCATTATCATTACCTTCAGGTTCAGCACCGTCTTCAGTCTCAGCATCGGAAATAGATACACTGTTGGGATCAATAGCTGGCTCTTCATCTGCAATAGGATCATTAGAATTGTCAGTCTCTTTATGTTTCTTTTTCTTATTTGGAGAGACAACAATTTCTTCTTCCTGCATTTGAGAATCTTGCTCGATTCTCTTCGGATGTCCTTCTGGGTAAAGAGGATCTTGAGTACTAGTTCCTCCTCGGGTCTTAATCCCAAAAGCCTGCAATTTATCTTGTTTGGCATTGTTAGCAAGCAAATCTCTTTGCACATTAGAAATTTGATCAAGCTGAGTTTGAACCATATGAAAATGCTTCACAAGACATTGAACATCATTAACTGTTCTATCTAAAACACCAAGCAACTTTTTGATAGCAAGGGAATTATCATGCAACTGACTTTCTATCCTCTCATTAAAATGATTCTGTTTCATAATAAAATTATCAAACTCATATAAACATTGATCAGGAGGTTTACCATGAGGGATGTCACTTGCGTTGAAATCTAAAAGAGAGTGTACCTCTACCATAGGAGGGTGAGTGGTAGGCTCACACAGCTTCTCAATAGGGGGTAGATTCTTCACGTCTTCAGCTTTAATACGTTTCTCTTTAATAGACTTCTTTGCTTCTCGCATGTCCTCGGGGCTCAGAACAAACATGCCCCTCTTCTTTGTTGGTGGAGGTGGTTCAGGGACGGACCAATCTTCATGGTTTTTGGCAATCCTTCCCATTAGATCTTCTGCATCGCCCGGTGTTCTTTTCCTGAAAACGCAACCAGCACAACTATCCAAATAGGACCTAGATTCATCAGTTAAACCAGCATAGAATATATCAATCAATTCATTCTTAGGAATTCCATGTCCTGGTCTAGCCTGAATCAAACCGCAGTACCTCCCCCAAGCTTTAGGGAGGGACTCATCCTGCAACTGTTTAAAGTTATAAATTCTTTGTAAAGCAGCATGTTGCATATGAGCAGGAAAGTATTTATCAACAAAAGAGTGAGCTAAGTCCTGAGGACTCTTAATAGAACCGCATGGGAGTGAATCATACCATGCTTTAGCACCTTCCTTCAAGGAGAAAGGAAGAAGCTTGGTCACATAAAAGTAGTGTATCTTCTCATCTGTGGTAAACAGGCTACCTAGTTCACCAAGTTTAGTTAGGTGTGCAATAGCATCATCATTTTCTTTGCCATAAAAGGGGTCAGCTTCAACCATAGGTATAAGTGAAAGATCAACAGAGAAATCAAAATCAGGATCATCAATGCATATAGGAGATGTAGCAAACTCAGGATTAGGAAAGGTTTTGTTTTTCAAAGAGTGTTTTTCAAATATTTTCTTAATAGTTTCAGGGTCAGAGCCGGCAAACTCTGTCAGTTCCCTGCATAAATCTTCATCAAGTATATAGTAATCATCATCCAGGAGCCTCTCCTGGAGTTTACTCAATTTGGGAAAATCATAAGTCTTACCAATAGGGTAGCGAGTAACAGGAAGTTCAATTCCATATTTTTCAGCAGCAGCAGTAATTTGTTTCTCAAGAGCATAACCAAGCGAACTAATATTATCATCAAAAGTAGTAGAAGCATCATCAAGTGTATCAGACATAGTTGTTGGGGAACGTTGCATGGGAAACAAAAATTTTTCCTACGCTCACCAAGATCAATCTAGGAGATGCATCTACGAGGGGAGAGTTGGATCCACATACCCTTGTAGATCGCTAAGCGGAAGCGTTCAAGAACGCGGTTGATGGAGTCGTACTCGCCGCGATTCAGATCGCCGAAGATCCTAGCACCGAAGCAACGGTGCCTCCGCGTTCTTCACACGTACAGCTCGGGGACGTCTCCTCCTTCTTGATCCAGCAAGGGGGAAGGAGAGGTTGATGGAGACACCGGCAGCACGACGGCGTGGTGGAGATGGTGGTGGAGGATTCCAGCAGGGCTTCGCCAAGCACTGCGGGAATTGACGAAGATGGATGTGGGAGAGGGAGGGCAGCGCCGAGGCACGAACGTGTGTGGCTGCCCTCCCTCTGCCTCTCTTTATATAGGGGGTAGAGAGGGGAGGGGCACCCTAGGGTTACCCCCTAGGGTCGGCGGCCAAAGGCAGAAGGGGGGCGACCAAGGGGGGGGGCGGCGGCCAGGGCCTAGGGTTTCCCCCCCAGGTGCCTTGCCCCCCAAGCCTAAGGGGGTGCGGCAGCCCTAGGGGGGTCCAGCCCCCTTGGCGCATGAGGAGAGGGCCCTAGGGGGGAGCACAGCCCTATGAGGGCTGTTGCGTCTCCCCTTTGTGGCCCATTAGGCCCGAAACTCTTTCCGGGACCCCGAAAACCCCTTTCGGTCATCCGCCGACTTCCCGATACTCCCCGGAACACTTCCGGACTCCGATCACTCTCATCCTATATATCAATCTTCGTCCCCGGACCATTCCGGAGACCCTCGTCACGTCCGGGATCTCATCCGGGACTCCGAACAACCTTCGGTAACCATGCACTGATCTCACTAACAACCCTAGCGTCACCGAACCTTAAGTGTGTAGACCCTGCGGGTTCGGAAACTATGCAGACATGACCGAGACACTCCCAGGTCAATAACCAATAGCGGGATCTGGATACCCATATTGGTTCCCACACGTTCCTCGATGATCTCATCGGATGAACCATGATGTCAAGGATTCAGGCAATCCCGTATACAGTTCCCTTTGTCTCGTCGGTATGTTACTTGCCCGAGATTCGATCGTCGGTATCTCTATACCTAGTTCAATCTCGTTACTGGCAAGTCTCTTTACTCGTTACGTAATACATAATCCCGTGACTAACTACTTAGTCACTTTGAGCTCATTGAGATGATGTATTACCGAGTGGGCCCGGAGATACCTCTCCGTCACACGGAGTGACAAATCCCAGTCTCGATCTATGTCAACTCAACAGACACCCTCGGAGATACCTGTAGAGTACCTTTATAGTCACCCAGTTACGTTGCGACGTTTGGCACACACAAAGCACTCCTACGGTGTCAGTGAGTTACATGATCTCATGGTCATAGGAACTTATACTTGACATGCAGAAAACTATAGCGATAACTGACACGATCAAAAGCTATGTTTAACGTTTGGGTCTTGTCCATCACATCATTCTCCTAATGATGTGATCCCGTCATCAAATGACAACTCATGTCTATGACCTGGAAACCGCGGTCATCTTTGATCAACGAGCTAGTTCTGAAGAGGCTTACTAGGGACACAAAGTTTGTCTATTTATCCACACATGTATTTGAGTTTCCAATCAATACAGTTATAGCATGGATAATAAATGATTATCATGAACAAGGAAATATAATAATAACTCTTTTATTATTGCCTCTAGGGCATATTTCCAACAGTCTCCCACTTGCACTAGAGTCAATAATCTAGCATTACAAGGTAATGAATCTAACACCCATAGAGTCTTGGTGTTGATCATGCTTAGCCCGTGGAAGAGGCTTAGTCAACGGATCTGCAACATTCAAATCCGTGTGTACTTTGCAAATTCTTATGTCCTCCTCCTTGACTGAATCGCGGATGGAATTGAAGCGTCGCTTTATGTGTCTGGTCCTCTTGTGAAACCTTGGTTCCTTGGCTAGAGCAATGGCACCAGTGTTGTCACAAAACAGAGTCATTGGGTTTAGTGCACTAGGCACAACTCCGAGATCTGTCATGAACTCCTTCATCCAGACACCTTCCTTTGCTGCCTCCGAGGCAGCTATGTACTCCGCTTCGCATGTAGAATCGGCTACCACGCTTTGCTTGGAACTGCACCAGCTTACCGCTCCCCCGTTGAGAATATATACGTATCCGGTTTGAGACTTAGAGTCATCCGGATCAGTGTCAAAGCTTGCATCGACGTAACCCTTTACGACGAGCTCTTGATCACCTCCATAAACGAGAAACATCTCCTTAGTCCTTTTCAGGTACTTTAGGATATTCTTGACCGCTGTCCAGTGATCCATACCAGGATTACTTTGAAACCTTCCGGCCATACTTATGGCAAGGCTGACATCTGGTCTTGTGCACAGCATTGCATACATGATAGAGCCTATGGCTGAAGCATAGGGGACGACACTCATCTTTTCTCTATCTTCCGCAGTCACTGGGCATTGAGTCTTACTCAGCTTTGTACCTTGCAATACCGGCAAGAACCCCTTCTTGGATTGATCCATTTTGAACTTCTTCAAAACTTTATCAAGGTATGTACTTTGTGAAAGTCCTATCAAGCGTCTTGATCTATCTCTATAGATCTTGATGCCCAATATGAAAGCAGCTTCACCGAGATCCTTCATCGAAAAACTCTTGTTCAAATACCCCTTCACGCTATCCAAAAATTCTATATTGTTTCCAATCAGCAATATGTCATCCACATATAATATTAGAAACGCTATAGAGCTCCCACTCACTTTCTTGTAAATACAAGCTTCACCGTAAACTTGTACAAACCCAAACGCTTTGATCACCTCATCAAAGCGAAGATTCCAACTCCGAGGTGCTTGCACCAGCCCATAAATGGAACGCTGGAGCTTGCATACTTTGTCAGCATTCTCTGGATCGACAAAACCTTCCGGTTGTATCATATACAACTCTTCCTTAAGAAAACCGTTAAGGAACGCTGTTTTGACATCCATCTGCCATATTTCATAATCGAAATATGCAGCTATCACTAACATGATTCGAACGGATTTAAGCATCGCTACGGGTGAGAAAGTCTCATCATAGTCAATCCCTTGAACTTGTGAAAAACCCTTTGCCACAAGTCGAGCTTTATACACGGTGACATTACCGTCAGCGTCCGTCTTCCTCTTAAAAATCCATTTATTCTGAATGGCCTTCCGACCTTCAGGTAATACTTCCAAAGTCCATACTTTGTTTTCATACATGGATCCCATCTCGGATTTCATGGCCTCTAACCATTTGTCGGAATCCGGGCCCACCATCGCTTCTCCATAGCTCATAGGTTCACTGTTGTCTAACAACATGACCTCCAAGACAGGGTTACCATACCACTCAGGTGCAGTGCGTACCCTTGTCAACCTACGAGGTTCGGTAGTAACTTGATCAGAAGTTTCTTGATCATCATCATTGGCTTCCTCTTCAACCGCTGGAGGCTCCACAAAAACATCTTTCTGTGCTGCGCAACTCTCTGGTTGAAGCAGAGGTTCAATAACCTCATCAAGTTCTACCTTCCTCCCACTCAATTCTTTCGAGAGAAACTCTTTCTCGAGAAAGGACCCGTTCTTAGCGACAAACACTTTGCCTTCGGATCTGAGATAGAAGGTGTACCCAACAGTTTCTTTTGGGTATCCTATGAAGACACATTTGTCCGCTTTGGGTTCGAGCTTTTCTGGCTGAAGCCTTTTGACATAAGCATCGCAACCCCAAACTTTGAGAAAAGACAACTTAGGTTTCTTGCCAAACCATAGTTCATACGGTGTTGTCTCAACGGACTTAGATGGAGCCCTATTTAAAGTGAATGCAGCTGTCTCTAACGCATATCCCCAGAACGATAGTGGCAAATCGGCAAGAGACATCATAGAACACACCATATCTAATAGGGTTCGATTACGACGTTCGGACACACCATTACGCTGTGGTGTTCCAGGTGGCGTCAACTGTGAAACGATTCCACACTTTCTCAAGTGATTGCCAAACTCATAACTCAGATACTCTCCCCCTCGATCAGATCGTAGGAACTTGATCTTCTTGTTACGTTGATTCTCAACTTCACTCTGAAATTGCTTGAACTTTTCAAACGTTTCAGACTTATGCTTCATTAAGTAAATATACCCATATCTACTTAAGTCGTCAGTGAAGGTGAGAAAATAACGATATCCACCGCGCGCCGTGACACTCATCGGGCCACACACATCAGTATGTATGATTTCCAATAAGTCACTTGCCCGTTCCATTGTTCCTGAAAACGGGGTCTTAGTCATCTTGCCCATGAGGCACGGCTCGCATGTGTCAAGTGATTCAAAATCAAGAGACTCCAAAAGTCCATCAGCATGGAGCTTCCTCATGCGTTTCACGCCGATATGACCCAGACGGCAGTGCCACAAGAAAGTGGTACTATCATTATCAACTCTACATCTTTTGGCATCAATGTTATGAACATGTGTATCATCACTATCGAGATTCAATAAGAATAAACCCCTCACTTCGGGTGCATGACCATAAAAGATATTACCCATATAAATAGAACAACCTTTATTCTCTGATTTAAATGAGTAACCGTCTCGCATCAAACAAGATCCAGATATAATGTTCATGCTCAACGCAGGCACTAAATAACAATTATTCAGGTTCATAACTAATCCCGATGGTAATCGAAGAGCGAGCGTGCCGACGGCGATCACATCAACCTTGGAACCATTTCCCACGCGCATCGTCACTTCGTCCTTCGCCAGCCTCCGTTTATTCCGTAGTTCCTGTTTAGAGTTGCAAATGTGAGCAACCGAACCGGTATCAAATACCCAGGCACTACAACGAGAGTTGGTAAGGTACACATCAATAACATGTATATCACATATACCTTGCTTGTTGTTGTTGGCCCCCTTCTTGTCTGCCAGATACTTGGGGCAGTTCCGCTTCCAGTGGCCGTTCCCCTTGCAATAGAAACACTCAGTCTCTGGCTTAGGCCCAGCCTTGGGTTTCTTCACTGGATGACCAACTGCCTTGCCACCCTTCTTAGAGTTACCCTTCTTGCCCTTGCCATTTTTCTTGAAACTGGTAGTTTTATTGACCATCAACACTTGATACTCCTTCTGGATGTCTGCCTCAGCGACTTTCAGCATGGAAAACAGCTCGGCGATGGACTTGTTCATCCCTTGCATGTTATACTGCTGCACGAAGCTCTTGTAGCTAGGTGGGAGTGACTGGAGAATTCTGTCAATGATAGCCTCCTCCGGGAACACAAGTCCCAGATCAGCTATGCGGGTATAGTACCCAGACATCTTCAGTAAGTGCTCACTGACAGACGAATTCTCCTCCATCTTGCAAGCAAAGAATTTATCGGTGGTCTCATACCTCTCGATCTTAGCATTCTTTTCAAAGATGAACTTCAACTCCTGGAACATCTCATATGCCCCATGACGTTCAAAACGCCTTTGAAGTCCTCCTTCCAAGCTATACAACATGGCACACTGCACGACTGAGTAGTCATCCGAGCGCGTCTGCCAGGCGTTCATAACGTCCACAGAGGCCGGAGCGGGGGGTTCACCTAGCGGTGCACTTAGGACATAAACCTTTTGGGCAGCTGTGAGGATGATCCTCAGATTGCGGAGCCAGTCCACAAAGTTGCTCCCATCATCTTTCAGTTTAGCTTTCTCTAGGAACGCATTAAAATTCAGGGGAGCTACTGCGCGATCCATCTACAACAAAAGATTTGCAAAGACATTTTAGACTATTGTTCATGATAAGTGAGTTATTACCTAATCAAATTATTTATAACTCCCACTCAAATTGACATCCCTCTGGTCATTCGAGCGTGACATGATCCAGATCCACCAACCCAAGTCCGATCATCACGTGAGATGAGGTGGTGTCAATGGTGAACATCTACATGTTGATCATATCTACTATATGACTCATGCTCGACCTTTCGGTCTTCCGTGTTCCGAGGCCATGTCTGTACATGCTAGGCTCGTCAAGTCTAACCCGAGTGTTCTGCATGTGCAAAACTGGCTTGCACCCGTTGTATGCGAACGTAGAGTCTATCACACCCGATCATCACGTGGTGCTTCGAAACGACGAACCTTCGCAACGGCGCACACTCGGGGGGAACACAATTTTATCTTGAAATTTTAGTGAGGGATCATCTTATAATGCTACCGTCGTCCTAAGCAAAATAAGATGCATAAAATGATTAACATCACATGCAAATCATAAGTGACATGATATGGCCATCAACTCGTGCTTTTGATCTCCATCTCCAAAGCACCGGCATGATCTCCATCGTCACCGGCGCCACACCATGATCCCCATCATCATGATCTCCATCATCGTGTTGCCATCGGGGTTGTCGCGCGCCCACCATGCTCTTACTACTATTGCTACCGTTTAGCGATAAAGTAAAGCATTACAAAGCGCTTAATGATTGACACGCAGGTCATACAAAAAATTAAAGACAACCCTATGGCTCCTGCCGGTTGCCGTATACATCGACATGCAAGTCGATATTAACTATTACAACATGATCATCTCATACGTCAAATATATCTCATCATGTCATTGGCCATATCATATCACATACATACCCTGCAAAAACAAGTTAGACGTCCTCTAATTTGTTGTTGCATGTTTTACGTGGCTGCTATGGGTATCTAGCAAGAACGCTTCTTACCTACGCAAAGCCACAACGGTGATATTTAAGTTGCTATTTAACCTTCTACAAGGACCGCCTTTTTCTATTCCGATTCAACTAAGATAGGAGAGACAGACACCCGCCAGCCATCTTATGCAACAAAAGTCACATGTCTGTCGATGGAACCGGTCTCATGTACGTGGACATGTAAAGTTGGTCCGGGCCGCTTCATCCCATAATACCGCTGAATCAAGAAAGACTAAGGAGGGAAGCAATCTAAACATCAACGTCCACAAACCCTTTTGTGTTCTACTCGTGAAAGCATCTACGCAAGAACCTAGCTCATGATGCCACTGTTGGGGAACGTTGCATGGGAAACAAAAAAATTTCCTACGCTCACCAAGATCAATCTAGGAGATGCATCTACGAGGGGAGAGTTGGATCCACATACCCTTGTAGATCGCTAAGCGGAAGCGTTCAAGAACGCGGTTGATGGAGTCGTACTCGCCGTGATTCAGATCGCCGAAGATCCTAGCACTGAAGCAACGGTGCCTCCGCGTTCTTCACACGTACAGCTCGGGGACGTCTCCTCCTTCTTGATCCAGCAAGGGGGAAGGAGAGGTTGATGGAGACACCGGCAGCACGACGGCGTGGTGGAGATGGTGGTGGAGGATTCCAGCAGGGCTTCGCCAAGCACTGCGGGAATTGACGAAGATGGATGTGGGAGAGGGAGGGCAGCGCCGAGGCACGAACGTGTGTGGCTGCCCTCCCTCTGCCTCTCTTTATATAGGGGGGTAGAGAGGGGAGGGGCGCCCTAGGGTTACCCCCTAGGGGCGGCGGCCAAAGGGAGAAGGGGGGCGGCCAAGGGGGGGGCGGCGGCCAGGGCCTAGGGTTTCCCCCCCAGGTGCCTTGCCCCCCAAGCCTAAGGGGGTGCGGCAGCCCTAGGGGGGTCCAGCCCCCTTGGCGCATGAGGAGAGGGCCCTAGGGGGGGCGCACAGCCCTATGAGGGCTGTTGCGTCTCCCCTTTGTGGCCCATTAGGCCCGAAACTCTTTCCGGGACCCCGAAAACCCATTTCGGTCATCCGCCGACTTCCCGATACTCCCCGGAACACTTCCGGACTCCGATCACTCTCATCCTATATATCAATCTTCGTCCCCGGACCATTCCGGAGACCCTCGTCACGTCCGGGATCTCATCCGGGACTCCAAACAACCTTCGGTAACCATGCACTGATCTCACTAACAACCCTAGCGTCACCGAACCTTAAGTGTGTAGACCCTGCGGGTTCGGAAACTATGCAGACATGACCGAGACACTCCCAGGTCAATAACCAATAGCGGGATCTGGATACCCATATTGGTTCCCACCCGTTCCTCGATGATCTCATCGGATGAACCACGATGTCAAGGATTCAGGCAATCCCGTATACAGTTCCCTTTGTCTCGTCGGTATGTTACTTGCCCGAGATTCGATCGTCGGTATCTCTATACCTAGTTCAATCTCGTTACTGGCAAGTCTCTTTACTCGTTACCGTAATACATAATCCCGTGACTAACTACTTAGTCACTTTGAGCTCATTGAGATGATGTATTACCGAGTGGGCCCGGAGATACCTCTCCGTCACACGGAGTGACAAATCCCAGTCTCGATCTATGTCAACTCAACAGACACCCTCGGAGATACCTGTAGAGTACCTTTATAGTCACCCAGTTACGTTGCGACGTTTGGCACACACAAAGCACTCCTACGGTGTCAGTGAGTTACATGATCTCATGGTCATAGGAACTTATACTTGACATGCAGAAAACTATAGCGATAACTGACACGATCAAAAGCTATGTTTAACGTTTGGGTCTTGTCCATCACATCATTCTCCTAATGATGTGATCCCGTCATCAAATGACAACTCATGTCTATGACCTGGAAACCGCGGTCATCTTTGATCAACGAGCTAGTTCTGAAGAGGCTTACTAGGGACACAAAGTTTGTCTATTTATCCACACATGTATTTGAGTTTCCAATCAATACAGTTATAGCATGGATAATAAACGATTATCATGAACAAGGAAATATAATAATAACTCTTTTATTATTGCCTCTAGGGCATATTTCCAACAATAGTAACAGATTCAGTAGGAGCATCATGTGGTGGTGGTGAGGCAAACTTACTCATAACAAAAGGTGAATCAAGCGTAGCACTAGTGCTCAGAGCAGTACCTCTTCTTGTAGTGGATCGTAAGATTGGAACCTTGGGGTCTCCTTTCTTACCCATAGTGAATAAAGTGCAGCAGGTAGGATACCTCAAGTAGACTTGTAAATATTGCTATGCTCCCCGGCAACGGCGCCAGAGAACGGTACTTGATAACCCTCAACCGTAAGGGATCGAGATAGTCTTCGCGGGTAAGAATAACCCAATTTATTGATTCGACACACGGGGAGCCAAAGAGTATTTATAAGCTTTAACAGTTGAATTTTCAATTCAACCGCACCTGAAATATACTAACTTGCAACAAAAGATAAGTGGTAACAATGATATGATAGTGATGATAGTAATAGTAAAAGTAAACAGCAAAAGTAAATAGCAATAATAAATGGCAAAAGTAGCAACTAGTGACAAGCAAGGTTTAAAATACTGTAGGCTAGGGAGATGGATGGTTGGGCATTGCATGGATGAGATAGTTTCTAACTCGGGGCACGGCACACGGAAAAGTAATGATCATCTAGGCAAATATCAAACATTAGGCATGTATCCCGTAGGTAGTTGTACGTGCTTGCAATAAGAACTTGCACAACATCTTTTGTCCTACCATCCCGCTACGAACGGGGCCAAAAGGAACTAATGGATATTAAGGTGCTCCTGTCAAAGAGCACCGGAACAAAGCAATGAACTCAATGGATACATGTAATCCTCAAACTACGGACCATCCCCTTTAGTGTCCCAAGCTGTCACTTTTGGGATCGCCGGTTCCGAACCGTAACAGGTGCATACAACTCATAGATAGGATCAAGAACACAAATATATTCATGCAAACACATATGGTTCAGATCTGAAATCATGGCACTCGGGCCCTAAGTGTCAAGCATTAAGAATAAAAAGTTGTAGCAAAGATGATAAACACCATACTAGATGATAGGCAACATGCCCCCAACAATCTGACGAACTATTACATGATCTAACTCATCCAATCCCTACCATCCCCTTCGCCTACAGCAAGGGAATTACTCACACATGAAGGGGGAAGTCATGGAAGGATGATGGAGTGGTGATGATGATGACGATGGCGACGATCTCCCCTCTCCGGAGGCCAAATCAGCCTCCAGATTAGCCCTCCCGAAGAAGAACAGAGGGTGGCGGCGGCTCCGCGACGAAAAACAGCGAAAGGACTTCCGATCTGGGGTTTCTGCATCGCGAGGAAAAATACGGGCTAAAGTAGGGCACCAGGGGGTGTGGGCCCACCCAGGCGCCCCCCGACGCTGCCCAGGGGGGGCGCGCCCACAGGGCGCCTGGGCACCCCCTGGCCCCCCTCTGGCCCCACTTTTGGCATTTTGTTTCTTCGGGTGCGTGGATTTTTCGTGATTTTTCGTGGATTTTTCTGAGATGCTTAAAAATCCGTTTTCCTGCACACAAATAAACCATACAGGCAGCTCTGCTGAAAACAGCGTCAGTCCGGGTTAGTTTAGTCCAAATCATGCAAGAATGAGGTCAAAACAATATCAAAAGTGTTTGGAAAAGTAGATACGTTTGAGACGTATCATAGCCCTACATAATTCTCGTCCTCTCTTGACCACGAAGGAATGACCTCCGGGTGCGTCTCCATTGCATGTTTTATGGGAAATATCATGTGATTCGATTATGTTAATGTTGTTGGGAGTTGCCACTAGTGAAAGTATGATCCCTAGGCCTTGTTTCCACCATTGCAATACCATTTGTGCTCACGTTTACCACTTGTTTGCTTGCTGCACTTTTCATTACAGATTTATATTACTTTGTTTTGCCATCCATATCACTTGCCATTTAACATCTCTTCGCCGAACTAGTGCACATATACATCTGACAAGAGTATTAGGTGTGTTGGGGACACAAGAGACTTCTTGTATCTTAGTTGCAGGGTTGCTTGAGAGAGACCATCTTCAACCTCTACTTCCCTGAGTTCGATAAACCTTAGGTCATCCACTTGAGGGAAATTGATGTTGTCCTACAAACCTCTGCGCTTGGAGGCCCAACATAGTCTACAAGAGTAGAAGCGTGTGTAGACATCAGCCTGCAACTTAGTCTTCTCTTCAGCAAGCTTCAACTTCATGTTCCTAATGACACTGGCTTGAGCAATTGTCAGGTTCTTAACTGTTAGAAGGGAGAGAGGGATTTGGTGGAATAGTTGTTGATGTATTGCTTGAGCCTCGTGGGTATATATATAGGAGTACAATGATCTACTTGGAGTACAAGGCAAGGTAGAATAATATCCTACGCTATCCTAGCTTTCCTAATAATCATGATACTCAACATCCCCCCGCAGTCACAACGTTAGCGACGCAGACGGTGAGACTGGAGAAGAATCCGAAGGCAAGCCGACGGACACCCCCCCACAGTCGGAACGGTCGACGCATCGCGGAGTCGTGGCTGGAGCGGAAACCGACGAGGTTGCTCAAGCAGGCGGTAGCCCTTTATGCCGTTTGTCGAAGTAGCCGAGAGCGTAGGTGGTGTAGCCGTTGTCGAGGTTGCGGTGCGAAGACTGCCGTGGTCGATGTCGAGTCGGGGTAGCCGGTGTCGAGGAAGTCGCCGTGGAGCCGCGGGCGCAAAGAGGCGCCGAGTTAGTCATGGGCGCAGTGGTGTCGAAGTAGTGGTGCGCCGGGAAGAAGATGTTGTTGACGACGCGTCGCGGCGGGTTTGCCAAGCCCGGGGACACATCGTAGACGAAGGCACGCACCGGTGTTGCCAGCACCGGGCATGCGTAGACGGACGAAGACGAAGTTGACGAAGCGCCGACCAGGCTTGCCAGGCCCGGGGACACGTCGTGGATGAAAGCACGCATCGGTGTTGCCAGCACCGGGCATGCGTAGACAAGGCACCTGCACGAGCTGTACGCCATGTCGGAGAAGTCGGAGGGGCCAGCAGAGAAGAACTCGACGACGGTTGCGGCGTCCGTCGGCGCGGGGCCGACGTCACCAACGGTGGTCGGAGTAGACGAAGTGGTCCGGGTAGATGACGGCGACGCTGGCGACGGGCTGGTGCTTGGACGAAGACGAAGGGGGTGGACGGGCGACGGCGGCGCTACGAAGGTAGCGGCGGCGGCGGCCAAAGAAGAGCAGCGGCGGCGGCCTGACGGCGCCGGCGGCGGCTAGGTTAGTAGTGCGGCGGCGGTGCTCGAAGTAGGCGAAGAACCCTGACAGCGTGACGAAGACCGACGCGGACGGTGACGTTCCCGCGCCAAGGGAGATGGCGCGGCGCATACCACAAGAAGTCGACGCGCGGTGACGGCAGAGTGGACCGCGGGCCGCGGCGCTACGGGCCGAAGGGGCGACGCAGCGGCGGCAAGCGGGTCGGGGCGACGGCGGGAAGACCTCGGGGCGGCGGCGGGGACCGCGGGCCGCGACGCTGCGGCCCGAAGGGGCGACGCAACGGCGGTTCGCGAGTCGGTGCAACCGCGGGGACGGCCTCGGGACGGCGGCGGGGACCGCGTATCGCAGCACTACGGCCCGAAGGGGCGACGTAGCGGCGAAGTACGAGACGATGCAGCCGCGAGGAGAACCACGGGGGCGGCGGCGCTGCGGCCTGATGGGGCGACGCAGCGGCAGCCCGATGCTCGATCGGTGAAGAGGCGCGCTGAACTCGGGGACGATCTTCACGGGACCTGCGGAGACGCGCGCGACCGACGGGCCAGGTCGATCGCGCGGCGTAGATGAGGTGGATCGCGGCGGCGAGCGGGTGATCAAGCTGATCGCGCGCGAGGTCGGGGACGCCGCTCGGTGGAGGAGTGATGGCGGAGTCCCGGATGAGGCCGACGACGGCGGACGGAACGGGACGTCAGCGCCGGCACCCGTGCTGCCAAAGCAGCGCCGGCGCCTGGGCAGCGAGGCCCAAGCGACCAACGAAGCAGCGGCACCCGGGTTGAGGCAGCCGACGAGCCTGATGCAGCCGAGGACGTTGCCGGCGAGGTAGACCGCCGAGCCGCCGTGCAGACGCGGCGGAGACGGGTGACGTGGATCGATGGGCGGGCCGGCGCGCGAGCGACGGCTATGATTGGCCGTCGCATGGCGCGAGGCCGCCGGGTCGGTGATGCAGGTGTACCGGTCGGAGCAGGGCGGTGACGGCCGGCGCAGGGCGACGGACGGACCGACGCGCGGGCGGTGGCTGGCCCGGACGGGCCGCCTCGACGCACGTGGCCGCGGGTCGGAGGAGAGGCCGGCTGGTCGCGCCGGGGTCGGAGTAGAGGCGCATGGGGTCGACGGCGGCGGTGGGCGACGCAAACCGATCAAGATTAGATCGGAAAACCAAAAAGAAAAACGCCGATCAAAACGACCGGCGAGAGAGCGAAAAAACCTGGAGCAAGGGCTCAGGAAAAAGACTCTCTAGGGCAGCCGGCCAACACGGCCGGCGGACGAACCCTAGGTACGGGCGGCGCGGCCCCCGGCGGCGGTCATGGAGGCCGACCGCCCCGGGGGCGGCGCGCGGGTGCGGAAGCGGTGGCGGCTAGGGATTAGGATCGACTTGCGATAGATACCATGTTAGAAGGGAGAGAGGGATTTGGTGGAATAGTTGTTGATGTATTGCTTGAGCCTCGTGGGTATATATATAGGAGTACAATGATCTACTTGGAGTACAAGGCAAGGTAGAATAATATCCTACGCTATCCTAGCTTTCCTAATAATCATGATACTCAACATTAACCATGTCATACTTCTCCTGGAGCTTGCTCTCATCAGGCTTACTTTCCATTTGGGCCCTCTTCTCACTCTCATCCAAAATGGCTTGGACATCTTCAACCAACTTCTCATAACTGGACTGCAGCTTGATCTTCTCTTGTGTCAGTTTGTGAACAGCAAATGAGTTCATCAGATTGTCCTCAGTCCTGTTTATCTTGGACTGTTCATACATATCCCACAACTTGGCCAGTGCATTCTCCATTGTAGCTGGCCAAGATGGATCAACCCATTGAACTAGTCCACAGTTTTTACCATCCTGCTAAATTACAGTGTTAAACAACAAGATATGAGCTACAAGCCACTATGAGCTCTTTACTAATAACAAG
Organism: Secale cereale; assembly: GCA_902687465.1. NCBI lineage: Eukaryota > Viridiplantae > Streptophyta > Magnoliopsida > Poales > Poaceae > Secale > Secale cereale. The sequence goes on along the minus strand of LR738715.1, from coordinate 813,910,804 downwards.
TAAACAAGGGCAACAGTACTTCATCCAGTACCAACAATTATGCAAGCTAAATAATAAGTTCTTGCTAACTAAAACCAACAATCATCCAGTGCCAACTGTACTTCATAAAGAAATTAATGAGTGATTCTAACCCAAAGCACATGCTGACAAATAAACATACCTCACTTGCACTAACTGTCACATGCTGACATATAAACAAAGTACCTCACTTATCCACACTCAGCCAGTAAGCATTAGGCACATATTTAAACATCCTAACTAACAAGCCAGATCTGCTAACTAACAAAATTAGTACTAAACAATGACCAAATGATTAGTCCACTACAGCTATTAGCAGAGAATTGACCCAAACCTTCACAGCACAGGCAAGGAACCTCCTTCCAGTATGGATGCCCTCAAAAGCAACAAGTTTCTCTGCTCGCTTCCCGTGTTCATGGCACAGAACAAAAGCATTGCCCTCAAATTCGGAGTCAGCCGTTGTAGCAGGGATCTGCCCGTGAGAAGGAAAGCAAGAGATTTGGGATAGAAACTTTAGATCAAGCTCAACATGGAAATCCCCAAATCGAAACCCTAAACCTAGTTCTACCAACTCACCTTCACGATGCCGTCGTCTGAACCTGAGGTGGAGTACTGGTAATAATTCTCACTGGTATCATCTTCCTCGCTCCAGGAAACCATGGCGACACGGCGGCGGCGGCGGCGGTCGGAGATATGGACGGGCCGACGGCGGCGAACGACTGGGAGCAGAGAAGCAAAGAGCGCGGCGAACGAATGAGGGTTGGGGGTGGGTGGGCTCGGGGGACCGGTCAAATGGGGTCCGGCTCGGTCCGGCTCGGGACGGCCCGCCCACGGCGTCTAACGGCGTCCACCGAGTCTAACGGCTCGACCGTACCGCCACGTCAGCAAAAGCGGGTCCCACCTGTCATAATCCAGCTTAAAACGATCGAATCGAGCGACTAGTGGCTTCTGCAAAAAATTAGCCTGAGAATTAGTGTTTTTGGGCACAAAACTAAAGACTTGTGGTTTCTGCAAGACCGTGCTTCAATGTCGATGTTTTTGCAATTCACTCCTTATAGTCGGACAGCATTGTTTCGTTTCCCTGTCAATCGTTTCAATGAGGATTTTGGCCACCTGACTGGCTGTGAAAAAGATGTTGGGATGGGCATCACCAGCAGGAGCCCTTATATGTTTTTTTCGAAGGAGTAGTTAAGTAATCCATCAGGACAAGGTGTTAGGCATGTCGCCAGTTACATTACTAATGTCACAAGTAACGGAAAAATGGCCTAGCCATGTCCCTATGTTGCCATTCCCCATGTGGGCACCATGCACTTTGCGTTGCTAAAGCGTTTGCAGCAAAAGTACAGTCACGCTTACAGTGAATTACATCAATAAGAGCACGTAACCGCAACCTGCAAATCGGGGACCGCACACGCCCGAGCGCGTTCGCAGGCACTGACCCGGCACTCCTCAAATCCTGTTATCCACATCCGTGTATCTCATAACCAGTCCCTCAAGTTCATATTAGCATGCAACGTAGACAAAAAGAACGTAAATCATCACACAAACATAGAATCAGACAAGCGGAATGCACATTTCGATCACCAAAAGATCACCGACGAATGTCCAAAAGATCGACAGTTCACATAAAAGACGGACAAATTTAAACTAGATTACTAAAAAATTAAAATTGAAGACAGAGACGGCGGAGATTCACCACTTCCTCGCCGGTCCTTTGCCCTTCCAATCGCAGGCGCAGCTATAGGCGTAGATGGCTGGTGGCGGATCGTCTGAGTCGTCGGATGAGGAGCTGTCGTCGTCGTCGTCGAAGGTGTCGGAGAGGATGATGAGCCTTTTTGGCCGCCGAACCTCCCCGTCCTTCAGCCGCTTGAGCTTCGCGAGTTGAGCCGCCTCCGCCGCTGCCTCCTCCGTCTCGTGCTCGGACGGCTCAATGGCAATCCGGAGCCAGAGACGAGCTTGGGTGGCGAAGAGGGGCGGATGGGTGGCGACTGAAGTGGCTAGGGTTTGGTCCGGCGAGCGCATTGTGAGAAATTTATGTGAGGTTGGCTGGGTCAGCATGGGTCGGGTCTGACATGGCGGGCGTGCCTATATCCACCCCATATTTGGGCTTAATATGAGGGGTGCCGATCTGCCCGGACGTTTGAGGGCCGTTTGAGGGGTCCGTCTGGATCAAAAATCTTGACCTGACTATGACGATGTGGCCCGCCCGGACGTATAAAGCGGGGTTGAGGCGCCCGACTGTAGATGCTCTAACATTCGATCCTACTTACATTTTGAATTCTACCTCTTTTTTTCTTTACTTTTGTGGATGAACTTATATTACTCAAGTGTCAACCCTACAATCCTAACTCAAAATGATTATAGTTTGATTTAGGACAATGGAGTCTGTCTCAAATGTTCCTTTCAGGCAATGGATAGGAAACGTGCTCCGGATTACCCGCTCAAGCTGCCAGCACTGGGCCTCGTCGTGATTGTGAAACCCCAACCTCCAGATTTTTTTTTATGTTTCTCTCAAGGCTGCGTCAAATAGGCGGCCAATCACACAGGCGTTTCCTCGGGTATGTCAGCCATGTACCGACCAAGCTCAAGCCTATGTTTTATTCTATTTTCCATTGGTTTTTTTGGCTTTTAACTTGATTTTCTAAGAAATCGAAATTCATTCATTTTGAAAAGTGGACATTCATTGGAGACGCCCACCCACTAGAGTTCCTCTCAACTACAGACTTACAGGCCTAATTTGTACACTGCTATGCCTGTTGGTCCTGCTGGGCCTTCTGCGGCCTGAATCCTGGCCCATGGTTGGATTTCTAGTCGTATTCAGGCCGTGCTAGCCTAGTAGGTGGTATTTTTTTTTTCTTTTTTTCTATTTATTTTTTCATTTCTACTTAGAACTAAATACTTATAGTTTTTTAGTAATTTCTTTTTTCTTTTAGGTCACAAAAATTATAATCTTTCTGTTAGTGCCATTAGTTTTAAAATTTGAATAGTTTAAATTTGAATTTTTTAAAATTTGTGTGAATCACTAGTTTATGAATAACTTTACTATAAAAATTAATTTTTGAGTCATTCTTTTTCCTGCTATTTAATATTACTGTGTTTTATCATTATACTCAATTTGGTAATTTTAGTTAGTCATAACAATATTATAGGCATTTTTTTTCTTTTTTGCTATTTATTTTTTCATTTCTAATTAGAACTAAATAGTTATAGTTTTTTAGTGATTTATTTTTTCTTTTAGGTCATAAAATTATAAACTCTCTGTTACTGCCATTAGTTTTAAAATTTGTATAGTTTAAATTTGAATTTCTTAACATTTGTGTGAATCACAAGTTTGTGATTAACTTTACTAAAAAAATGAACATAGATGCACCTATAGAGAAAATTCAACCTAAATTCATAATCAATTTCTATGAATTTCAGAGAATTTCATTGTGAATTTAGGTCAAATTCCCTGTATAGGAGCATCTATTTTCACTTTGAGAGGAGCTCAATAAGGCAGAGAGGGACGGGCTTATAAACCGGTGTGGGCGCCCTTCGGTTGGCGAGGTGGGACTAAACTCTGAGCACAACAGGACCAACCCTTTAGTTGCAGTTTGTGGCATAAACCGGGACTAATGGTCATGGGCCAGGGGCGAGTCCAATTGTTTTTTCAGTTTTTTTTGTTTTGTTTTCTGCATTATTTATTTTCTTTTGTTTTTTGCTTTATTTTTTAAAATTATTTTTGCTTTTAGTTTTAGAAAAATTATAAACTTTCTGTTAGTGCCATTAGTTTTCAAATTTGAAAACACTTTTTTAGTTTTATTATTTTCTTTGTAGCTTTATTTATTTTATTTTGTTTCTACTTGCAACAAAATACTTATTGTTGCTATTTTTATTTTTTTCCATTTTTTTGTTTTGCTTTCTGTATTATTTATTTTCTTTTGTTTTTTGCTTTATTTTTTAATTCTTTTTTCTTTTAAGTCAGCAAAATTATAAACTTTCTGTTAGTGCCATTAGTTTTAGAAAATTTCTAAACTTTCTGTTAGTGTCATTAGTTTTAGAAAAATTCTAAACTTTCTGTTAGTGCCATTAGTTTTCATATTTGAATAGTTAAAATTTGAATTCTTTGAAATTTGTGTGAATCACAAGTTTGTGGTTAACTTTACTAAAAAAATGAACATAGATGCACCTATAGAGAAAATTCGACCTAAATTCATAGTTTTCAAATGAACTCTGAAAAAGTTAGCATAGCATGTGCATGTACAAAACGGACAATGGTATCATACTCGTGTGTTACAAAGTTGGCATGGTATCATCATAATAGTTGCGGAAGAAAGTCTTCACTTTTTCTTCGCTTGTGTCATTTGCTTATTGCACCGTAACCATGGATAATCTTCATCGTTTATCATGATGCTTGGGTCAGCCTTGACTTTGAAGGGAGGAATTTCATGAAACTTTTCATAATCTTCAGATATGTCTGTCTTCCCCTCCACTCCCAGGATGTCCCTTTTTCCTGAAAGAACTATGTGGCGCTTTGGCTCATCGTATGATGTATTCGCTTCCTTATCTTTTCTTTTTCTCGGTCTGGAAGACATGTCCTTCACATAGATAATATGTGCCACATCATTGGCTAGGACGAACGGTTCGTTAGTGTACCCAAGATTTTTCAGATCCACTGTTGTCATTCCGTACTGTGGGTCTACCTGTACCCCGCCTCCTGACAAATTTACCCATTTGCACTTAAACAAAGGGACCTTAAAATCAAGTCCGTAGTCAAGTTCCCATATGTCCACTATGTAACCATAATATGTGTCCTTTCCCCTCTCAGTTGTTGCATCAAAGCGGACACCGCTGTTTTGGTTGGTGCTCTTTTGATCTTGGTCAATCGTGTAAAATGTATTCCCATTTATCTCGTATCCTTTGTAAATCAATAAAGTCAAAGATGGTCCCCTGGACAACAAGTACAGCTCATCACAAACAGTGTTGTCACCTCTGAGACGTTTTTCCAACCAACTGCTGAAACATCTGATGTGTTCACATGTAATCCAGTCGTCGCACTGCTCCGGGTGTTTGGAGCGCAGACTATTCTTATGTTCATCGACATACGGGGTCACCAAGGTAGAGTTCTGTAGAACTGTGTAGTGTGCTTGAGACCAAGAATATCCGTCCCTGCATATTATTGAGTCCCTTCCAAGCGTGCCTTTTCCAGTCAGTCTCCCCTCATACCGCGATTTAGGGAGACCTATCTTATTAAGGCCAGGAATGAAGTCAACACAAAACCCGATGACATCCTCTGTTTGATGGCCCATGGAGATGCCTCCTTCTGGCCTAGCGCGGTTATGGATATATACCTTTAGGACTCCCATGAACCTCTCAAAGGGGAACATATTGTGTAGAAATACGGGCCCCGGAATGAAAACCTCGTCGACTAGATGAACTAGGACGTGCGTCATGATATTGAAGAAGGATGGTGGGAACACCAACTCGAAACTGACAAGACATTACGCCACATCACTCCTTAGCCTTGGTACGATTTCTGGATAGATCACCTTCTGAGAGATTGCATTGAGGAATGCACATAGCTTCACAATGGCTAATGGATATTTTTCGGTAGAAGCCCCCTCAATGCAACCGGAAGCAGTTGCGTCATCATCACGTGGCAGTCATGAGACTTTAGGTTCTGGAACTTTTTCTCTGGCATATCTATTATTCCCTTTATATTCGACGAGAAGACAGTCGGGACCTTCATACTGAGCAGGCATTCAAAGAAGATTTATTTCTCTTTTTTCGTAAGAGCGTAGCTTGCAGGACCTTCATACTGCTTCGGAGGCATGCCGTCTTTTTCGTGCAAACGTTGCAGGTCCTCCCGTGCCTCAGGTGTATCTTTTGTCTTTCCATACACGCCCAAGAAGCCTAGCAGGTTCACGCAAATGTTGTTCGTCACGTGCATCACATCGATTGAAGAGCGGACCTCTAGGTCTTTCTAGTAGGGTAGGTCCCAAAATATAGATTTCTTCTTCCACATGGGTGTGTGTCCCTCAGCGTCATTCGGAACAGCGAGTGCGCCGGGACCCTTTCCAAAGATTACGTGTAAATCATTGACCATAGCAAGTACGTGATCATCGGTACGCATGATGGGCTTCTTCCGGTGATCTGCCTCGCCTTTGAAATGCTTGACTTTCTTTCGACATTGATGGTTGGTCGGAAGAAAACGACGATGGCTCAGGTACACATTCTTCCTGCATTTGTCCAGGTATATACTTTCAGTGTCATCTAAATAGTGCGTGTATGCGTGGTATCCATTGTTTGTCTGTCCTGAAAGGTTACTGGGAGCGGGCCAATCGTTGATGTTCACGAACAGCAACGCCTCTAGGTTAAATTCCTCCTGTCTGTGCTCACCGTTTCCATTCCATAGCTATAAAAGTTCTTCAACTAATGGCCTTAGGTACACATCAATGTCGTTGTCGGGTTGCTTAGGGCCTTGGATGAGAACTGGCATCATAATGAACTTCCACTTCATGCACATCCAAGGAGGAAGGTTATACATACATAGAGTCACGGGCCACGTGCTGTGATTGCTGCTCTGCTCCCCGAAAGGATTAATGCCATCCGCGCTTAAAGCAAACCATACGTTCCTTGGGTCCTTTGCAAATTCCTCCCAATGCTTTCTCTCGATTTTTCTCCACTGCGACCCGTCAGCGGGTGCTCTCAACTTCCCGTCTTTCTTACGGTCCTCACTGTGCCATTGCATCAACTTGGCATGCTCTTCGTTTCTGATCAGACGTTTCAACCATGGTATTATAGGAGCATACCACATCACCTTCGCAGGAACCCTCTTCCTGGCGGACTCGCCGTCAACATCACCAGGGTCATCTCGTCTCATCTTATACCGCAAATGCACCGTATACCGGGCATGCGTTCAGATCCTTGTATGCACCGCGATAGAGAATGCAGTCATTAAGGCATGCATGTATCTTCTGCACCTCCAATCCTAGAGGGCATACGACCTTCTTTGTTGCGTATGTACTGTCGGGCAATTCGTTTTCCTTTGGAAGCTTCTTCTTCAATATTTTCAGTAACTTCTCAAATCCTTTGTCAGCCACAACATTCTCTGCCTTCCACTGCAGCAATTCCAGTACGGTACCGAGCTTTGTGTTGCCATCTTTGCAATTGGGGTACAACCCTTTTTTGTGATCCTCTAACATGCGATCGAACTTCAGCTTCTCCTTTTGACTTTCGCATTGCGTCCTTGCATCAACAATGACCCGGCGGAGATCATCATCATCGGGCAGATCGTCTGGTTCCTCTTGATCTTCAGCAGCTTCACCCGTTGCACCATCATTTGGCACATCGTCTGGTTCCTCTTGATCTTCATCAGCTCCCCCCATTGCAGCATCACCGTATTTAGGGGGCACATAGTTGTCATCGTACTCTTCTTCTTCGCCGTCTTCCATCATAACCCCTATTTCTCCGTGCCTCGTCCAAACATTATAGTGTGGCATGAAACCCTTGTAAAGCATGTGAGAGTGAAGGATTTTCCGGTTAGAGTAAGACATCGTATTCCCACATTTAGTGCATGGATAACACATAAAACCATTCTGCTTGTTTGCCTCAGCCGCATCGAGAAACTCATGCACGCCCTTAATGTACTCGGAGGTGTGTCTGTCACCGTACATCCATTGCTGGTTCATCTGCGTGCATTATATATAATTAAGTGTGTCAAAAACCATGACAGAACATCATAAATAGATAATTAAATGACCAAATTAATAGAAGTTCATCATCACATTAAAACCAAAGTACATACATAGTTCTCATCTAACAACATATAGCTCTCCAGAGCATCTAATTAATTTTCACCATACATTGAAACTATGTAAAACATTTCAATGCGAAAACAAATGCGATCATAATCGGAACCAAGGTAACAATTGATCCAACGGCATAACGATACCAAGCCTCGGTATGAATGGCATATTTTTTAATATTTCTAATCTTCAACCACATTGCATCCATCTTGATCTTGTGATCATCAACGAAATCCGCAACATCCAACTCCAATATCATCTTCTCCTCCTCAATTTTTTTTTATTTTTTCCTTCAAGAAATTGTTTTTTTCTTCAACTAAATTTAACCTCTCGGCAATAGGGTCCATCTTGATCTTGTGATCATCGACGACTTCCGCAACATGCAACTCCAATTCCATCTTCTCCTCCTCCGTTTTTTCCAAAAAAAAATTCAAGGAAATGTTTTCCTCTTCAACTAAATTTAACCTCTCCACAAGGGGGTCGGTTGGCATTTCCGGTTCAACTACCTCCTAGACATATAAAAACATGTATGCATGTCAGGTTGGTCGGCATAATTGTCATAAACAGTAAAACAAATAGTTATAAATTAAAGATAATATACCACATCCAAATCGTAGACAGGACGAGGGCCCACGTGGGCGGATATCAAAACCATCGCACTATATAATAACAAGCAATAATAAACATAAGAAAATTAGACAAATATCTATCTAAAGCAATAATAACAAGCAATAATAAAAGTAAGAAAAGCATGGACATAACAAGAGGCTCACCACGGTGGTGCCGATGACGAGATCGGTGGGGGCGATCGACGGCGGCGAAGACGGGGACGGGACGTGACGGACCGCTAAACCTAGACAAATCTCGGAGAAAATGGAGCTTGGAGTTCAAGCTTCGAGAGGAGAAAAGCTTAACTAGTGTGGCTCGGGCATTTCATCGAACACCTCATGTGCATAGGAGGTGAGCTAGCTAGAGCACCACAGCTCCCCCCGACGGCGGTGAAGACGGGGACGGGTCGTGACGGACCGCTAAACCTAGACAAATATTGAGGAAAATGGAGCTTGGAGGTCGAGCTTGGAGAGGAGAAAGCTTAAGTAGTGTGGCTCGGGCATTCCATCGAACACGTTGTGTGCATAGGAGGTGAGCTAGAGCACCACCAAGCCGTCTCCCCCTCGGCCAGAAAAAACAGAGCAGTGTGCTCTGCTCTTACGCGAGGGGGTATATATAGGCACCTCATTGGTCCCGGTTGGTGACATGAACCGGAACTAAAGGGGAGCCTTTGGGCCCGGTTTAAGTCACCAACCAGGACCAATGGTGGTGGGCCAAGAGCAAGGCCCATCGGTCCCGTTTCATCCCACCAATCGGGACCAAAAGTTCCAGACGAACCAGGACCAATGGCCCACGTGGCCCGGCCGGCCCCCTGGGCACACGAACCGGGTCCAATGCCCCCATTGGTCCCAGTTCTGGACTGAACCGGGACTAATGGGCTGACCAGGCCTGGACCTTCGCCCCATTTTCTACTAGTGTCCACATGTTATGGCGTTAGTGTAGGGGTGGTGGCGGGGCTACTGGTGTGTTGTGGTGGACTATGTTCGGCGGCACATTGGTATTGGAGGCTGAATTGGTCAACGCTGGTGCAAGTCTTCGTGTTATTGTCCACTTGCTTGCTACCTGTTCGTGGCATCGGTCGAAGTTGTGCTCTTTTCGCGCTGCTATTGCAAAGGGACCAGCGCTAAAGACCATGGATTTGCTGGCGTTCAAGTGTGCTTCGTGGCGGCCTTAGGTAGCAACTTGCTTGAATTTTTTGGTCCATCGGGACAGTTGGGGACGTGTGTGTTGGAACTTCTTATGGTGGGAGCGTCGACCCATACTCAGTGGCTGATGTCAGGCTAAGAGGGAAAGGAGGCGCCTTTCGATTCTACTAAAGTGGTTGGGTTGTCCTGACGTGGATGGTTGGCGGTGCCTAGGGTCATGGATACCGCAACGGCGGTTTTGGTTGGCGGGCACCATGTTTGGCTTTTCTGCAGGCTCCATGGTGGCGGTGGTGGCTTCCTCCCTTGATTGGGTCAGCAGAAAGGGGTGTAGTGGTTGGAGGCTCTGGTCTTCTCTGGGAGTGCCCAGACCAGGTGTGGATGTGCTGACCCTAGGTGCGGTGTTGACCTGTACCCCTTCCGTGGTGTAGGCAAGTTTCTCCCGCTAGCGATGGTGGCGCTTTTGGGTGTTGCTTGCTTCGTGAAGACGTTGTTGTGGGTCTTGTCCTTGTTTAGGGACTGCAGGTGAAAACTCTCGTCTGTGTGTTTGGACTCGGCAATGGCGATGCTTCATGACATCACCCTCATGAGGGCATTTGTCATGGAGCTCGGGACTCTTTTGTCTGTCCTCAGCCTGGTGTTAGGCTTGTTCTAGGTTCATGTTTACCTTGGATTTATGTTTTATGAGGATCTCAGCATCATATTGTATTGTTCGGCGATGTATTTTGTTGTGTTGTTGCCTTATATGTAAAGTAGGGCGGAACTATGATTCGACAACAACAACTTCAAGTCTTCAACCAATTCACCTCATGTGAAGGCATTTCTCGATTTAGGTTTGGAATCGTATAGATGTGCATCTTTTGCTTTGGATCCGCTACAAGTGTACATATAGTTACAATGGTGGGGAGTATGCAAGGCAATGCAGTATGACTGTTGCGTCCGTGATGCCCAACTGCATGCGCGTCCCAGGGGTTCATGCAGTTGGGCATCACGCACTAGGTTGGATGGATGCGGTGGCCCTGCCCATACCTTCGCTGCCCCTATTCTCTCTCTCTCTCTCTCTCTCTCTCTCTCTCTCTCGCGTGTGCGCGCGCACACACACAATGATTTAGTATTACTTTTCTGGCTCTCATCTTGAATGTACATTAACTACACATCTTTATTTGCCTATCTTCTAGTACTTTGCCTTCTTATTTATACAAGTTCTCTTTCCTTTCATTTTCGGTACCACATGGTAGTTCTATGTTCTAACATGGATACTGTAGTTGATCAGCCTACTGAATGCACCAAGTTAGATTGACAATCAAATGATGACAAGGGTAATTGCTACCCTGTTGATTAGTTCGGTTTGAGAGGCATAAGGATAATAAGAATTTTAAAACTGCATTGGTAGACTTATGCCTTGTTTGTTTGGGCAGCAACTTCCACCGAAGTAGCAGTCGGCTTGCTTTGCTGGCAAAGCCGCTGTGTTGCGGAAGCAGCGGCGATGAATGTTCGTTGTTTGGCAATATAGCCATTGAAGCGACAGTGAGATGTTGTAAAGGCATAAATGGCCATATAATATTGAGATCAGTGTAATCTGTTGATTCTTAGTTAATACCATGTTTAAGTGGTATTTTGACTGCAGCCGCAAAAATGGTATTTTGGCTGACAAAGAATGACTTCTTCACCATCATTAATCAGCACCACTGTATTCATGATATGTATGCATAGTATTCAAACAGAGAATGGGAGGAACCCCGCTTACAATCAGGATGGAAAGGGTGGTCCGGCCGGTCTGGTACTGACCAAGTCGGCGGACCGGACCGGAATGAGCAGTGCCGCGTTCCAGTTTTCATGGACCGAACCGGCGGTGGAAAAGCTCGGGCCGGAACGAAAGAACCGCCCATGGTGTCGCACGGCGGCGGCGCATGGCTAAAGCGAGCGGCAGCAAAAGATTACTGGCCACAGAGAGGAGAGAGAGCAGAGGAGAAACATCCACGTGCCCATCATAAGCATGTTCAAGAGGGCGGGGAGGCCAAGTATCATGAAAAAGTGTTTCCCCACTTTATATTATAAAGCAAACATAACTACATAACAACCGAGACAATGATACAAACACAACCCACCACTGAACGCGACACACATACCCATGACAAGATACAAAGGTGCCGGGCACCGACGCACCACCCCATCGACAACCAAGCAACTACAGGTGTGCAAAGAGGACCGCTTGAAGCCGACGGGGACCTCCTCCACCATGAGCAACCACAACGGAGAGGTGAGGCGGACCATAAGGAAGGTAGGACTCCAAAACGGTGCCTCTCGGAAGGTTACAACCACAGATAGCCACCACCGCCCGATCCTCAAAATCAAGTTTTCACCCGGAGCAAGATGAAAGGAGTGGGAACGCCGCAACGAAGCCTTTATGAAGGATACGACGTCCACGGACGCCACCACGGTTGGTCAAACAGGTGATCTACCCCACCGTTCACATCCCTCTGTCGCATCCTAGCTTCGCCAACCACCCGCAATAAAGGCACCCGCATGGCAAAGGCTGCCTGCCCGCACCCGAGACGCATGTTCCGCCCATGAACGACATGCCTCCAACCGCCCGGGCCGCCACCCAACATTTAAACGTCCTGACCAGCAAAGCGACCAGCATTAGTCTGAAGGGATGCCCACAACCGACAAAACCGCAGCCCATGTCCCGCCCTGAACTTCACCGGAGTTGCCAACACACACAAACGAACGCGAAATGGGGAGAAGGGTGAGCGAGCGTGTCCACGACCTGTACATCATGTGCCGGCGAGGGGCAGCCCAAGTGTCGGCGCCGCCCATCCCTCCCACCAACCTCTCCACCAACACCCCATGTGCCGCCCCGCCCCAATGGCCGAAGCATCTCCCCGCAAGGCCACCAACGTCGGCCTCTCCATCGGCATGGAGACCCCTAAGACTGCCGCCCACTGACAAGACTGCTCGCCGGGAAGCCCAACCACGCCGCTCGGCAACTTCCCGCCAACGGAGCCCGCAAGAAATCGGACCAAATGTCCACCAAGGCCACCATTGTTGCGCCGCCACTCCTACCAGCCATTTGCCGAGGTAAGGGCGGCCGCCCGCAACCCAGGTCGCCCCCGACCTGCACACCTGGTCATGAAAAACCTAAAGCCGCCACCGGCGTCCCTCCAGTGTGCCCCACCATATCTGGCCGTAGAAGTCTGATTCGCACCTGCTGCAGCCGCCACGCCACAAGCGCCCACCCCACCGCCGTCGCGACTCGCGACGCCAGAAGGCGCGCGCCGCTGGCCCCTGCCCAAAAACAGCGCCTCCCGACGAGTGGCTAGCCCATGCCAGTCGAGGCTCTCGCGAGGAGGGGAAGGAAGGTCCCGTCACTGCCCTGGTTGGCCGGGCTTTGCCCGGCAGCGCTGCTGAGCGATAGCGGGGGAGGGGCGCAAAGAGAGGAGGATAGGGGAGGTGGAGACTAGGATGCCCCCCGGGCGCTCGTGGGAGCTCCACGGGAGGGACGGATGATTAGCAAATTCGCGGGCAGGCCAAGTACGCGACGGCGACGAATGGAGGTGTTGCCGTGGAGTTGGCGGTGTCGCATGAGCCGGTGGAGGTCACATCCGGTCCACCTAAACTGGGACAGCTAGAGTTCTTAATCCGGGAGGCCCCCGAGCCGAGGGGATGAAGCCTTCTGTTTATGGCGATACTAGTGTTACGTAAGTAATCTCGTTGCCTCGTTTTTTTTTTTGAACTATCACGTTAACTTTGTCGAGTCGACACCCCGCAAA
>LR738715.1:813886750-813897371 GCA_902687465.1 Secale cereale | reverse complement strand
AAAAAAAAAAAAAAAAAAAAAAAACTTTGTCGAGTCGACAGGAGTCGACATTGTAGTATCATTGCAGGTCCCGTGACTATCCTTGTTACAGTTTGCATGTTGCAAATAATTAAGGCCTGTCACCTGTATGCCCATGTACAAATGTACAAATCTGAAAGAAACAGTGGTGTTCGTTCGGTCCAGTCAAATTAACCGAGCTAAGACCGAATCAGACCGATCGATTTTCGGGCCGAAATTCCAAGCTCGGACCGGCCAGTTTTTCCGGTGGGCCGGGACTGATCGGTCTGGTCCAGAGCGGTACACGAGCGGGCCGAAAAGCCCAGTCGGTACATCCAGCCTGACCATCAACTACGACGCAGCTACCTTTACTTCATAAAAAGGTAAAGTGTCCGTATGTGTTCATAGAAAAGAGTGTATGCGCGTATATATAAAAATATATTCCCTCCGTCACAAAATACTTGTCGAAAAAATGATAAAAATTGATGTATCTAGAACTAAAATACGTCTATATGCATCCATTTCCTCGACAAGTATTTTTGGACGGAGGGAGTACGTGTGTGTTGTGTTCAATAAAGAAAAAAAATCCTGATACAACATGCCATTCCAAGACTCGTCGTTGTGGCCCAATAACACACGCACGACCCTGCCCAACGTGTGTAGTTTCCAAAGGGAAGAAGAGACTTCTTGAATTTGTAGAGCCACCAGGGCAGCCTAGGGTATTTGCATGGGCCCTAAAACTATCTACGACTCGAAAGGTCATATCATAAGAAGGATCCACGTAGCCAAATAGGAGTGGTAGACAATGACACAAAGATGCGAATCAACCTGTGGTTGGATGGTTAGAGGCAGGGGCGGAGCCAGAAAATTTAGCCAATGGGTTCATTCACTGAATCAATAGGATTTGGGATGATTTTTTTGTATGAATTAACTAAGTGTAAATTCCAATTTGGCACCACATTACAATAAAAGTATAGCACTAAAAGGAAGCATAATCAATACAAATATTTTATCGCTTACCACATATAGTTGATACACTAAAACATGAAAGGGCAATACATACCGGTTGGAAGAATTTAAATAGAGCAGTACCAAAATAACTTCACAGGTTCATGAGCAACTTCTCACGTTCCTGAAAACATTGAAAATATAAATTAGGTAGTTCTAAGTAAGTTACATCAATCAAATTTAGGTGGTGGCCAGAAAGGTCCATTGATTAAATAACTTTGTCTATCTAACCTTGCTTCTTAGAATTTCTTGTGTGGTCTTAAATTCTCGTCAGATCACCACACATATCATAAGACAGATCTAAATTAACTTCTATCTGAATAAATTCTTTGAAAGCCTAATCTATCTATTTATATATAAAAAGTACTTGACGGGTTAACCATAAAGAAGATAAATATGCCAGAAAATTCCACATTAATCAGAAAATATTGACCCTCCATCAGATGGATCATTAACCTATAACCGTTTGATCTGCATAACATAATAATGTTGGGTCCAGTATAGAAAAAAGTTCCCTCACCTAAAAAACACTGCACGTGAAACATAACCAACTTGGCCACGTTTACACCTATGCACGGCAAAGAAAATACATATCTCTGCTAAAGAAAAAAAATGTCTTCACATTCCAGCATGTGGGATTATTTTTACGGGGATCTTTACATGTGTGATCGACCCCACGAGAAACAAACTAAACAAAGATGCATGCGTGTTTACCCCTAAAAAAAGATGCATGCATGATTGCATGTCCTACATTTTCATCAACTATTTTCCACATATTTTTTTCATCAACGGATGATGGTTGACTTCTTCGGCAAGTTTGATTCGATCAATACTCCTGCGTAGATAAGGCGTGGGAAGCTAAATTAAAACCTCATATCGACGGCGCTTTCCTTCTCGGCGTGCTGATACTATCTTCCTTTCAAGGAGCCACAAAAACCAATAGCACCAGCATAGTTATTGTATTTACCAAGCCATGTAGATCTTAGCAGCCAACATTGTCTAGGTGTATGACTAGCATCGAGGCCTGCAACCAAGAAGGTGCACAATGCACACAAATCTCGAAGGCTGCCAGGATCAGGCCTGTCATTAGCGACTTTGCTGCCAGGATGTCTTATCACTTCCATGCACTCCGTTGCACCTACTACGATCGACCTATACAAATTGGGAAGATTAGCTACAAATTTTACGAGATAACCTTGAGAGTCTGGACCCTACCTCAAAGTTGTTTTCTTTACAGTGCTTCATAAATGCCATCCGTGAGTAATTTGATGACAATGAACGTGTGGGCATTGTCAACCTCGCTATATCATGCAAACTGGCAGTGGTCAGCCCTCATCCAATGTCTCTATCTATTCAGGGACTTGCTCTCCAGTGGAAACAACGACGTATATATGCTCTCCATAGTGTGTGTTGAATTATTGATAGCCTGATACCACAAGTGTTCGCAAGGCAAACCGGTAATCATAGAGCCATCTCAGTTGTGGAGTATTTGTTTTCCAACAGGAATAACTAAGATACAAAAACTAGGATAACATTCTCCAAACAATTATTGACCTATTCGGGACACAACATCAACAACCTGCAGTAATGTTGCTGCCCACTAGATTTAGAACAAAATGTGTTGCTAATCTCAGTAAATTATGTATCATGGTTCTTAGTCAGATATACATGCTACCATCTGCGCAAGAAAATATACAAGTTTGTCTCTTACAGAAGTTTTTATGGTAATAGTTGTGGTTTTACAAACTTACAGTGGATATGTATATGTCGATAAGTAAGTGTTGTGGACTCACGAATAGTGAATCCTAATTGTGTATTTTACTTATTATTTAGTTCGTTCAATTTGAAGCAAAATACTCTTAATTATGAGTGAACCTATAAACTTCAAAAAATACGGGATATATAGGTTGGCCAAGCACTTTCGTATGCAGGTGGCAGATATCTAAAACATAATTAATATGGTGTATCCCACGTCACCTGATTTATACTTAATATGACTTGCAACCCAAATCACAGTTTGTTTATGTTGGGGAACGTTGCATGGGAAACAAAAATTTTTCCTACGCTCACCAAGATCAATCT
The DNA here is from genome assembly GCA_902687465.1 of Secale cereale. Lineage (NCBI taxonomy): Eukaryota > Viridiplantae > Streptophyta > Magnoliopsida > Poales > Poaceae > Secale > Secale cereale. The sequence goes on along the minus strand of LR738715.1, from coordinate 813,894,284 downwards.
AGGAGATGCATCTACGAGGGGAGAGTTGGATCCACATACCCTTGTAGATCTCTAAGCGGAAGCGTTCAAGAACGCGGTTGATGGAGTCGTACTCGCCGCGATTCAGATCGCTGAAGATCCTAGCACCGAAGCAACGGTGCCTCCGCGTTCTTCACACGTACAGCTCGGGGACGTCTCCTCCTTCTTGATCCAGCAAGGGGGAAGGAGAGGTTGATGGATACACGGGCAGCACGATGGCGTGGTGGAGATGGTGGTGGAGGATTCCAGCAGGGCTTCGCCAAGCACTGCGGAGTTCACGAAGATGGATGTGGGAGAGGGAGGGCAGCGCCGAGGCACGAACGTGTGTGGCTGCCCTCCCTCTGCCTCTCTTTATATAGGGGGGAGAGAGGGGAGGGGGCGCCCTAGGGTTTACCCCTAGGGGCGGCGGCCAGGGCAGATGGGGAGGGGGCGGCGGCCAAGGGGCTAGGGTTCCCCCCCCCCAAGTGCCTTGCCCCCCTACTCCATAGGGGTGCGGCAGCCCTAGGGGGGGCCAGCCCCCCTTGCGCATGAGGAGAGGGCCCAGGGGGGGGGGGGCGCACAGCCCTATGGGGGCTGTTGCGTCTCCCCTTTGTGGCCCATTAGGCCCGAAACTCTTTCCGGGACCCCCGAAAACCCCTTTCGGTCATCCGCCGACTTCCCGGTGCTCCCCGGAACACTTCCGGACTCCGATCACTCTCAACCTATATATCAATCTTCGTCCCCGGACCATTCCGGAGACCCTCGTCACGTCCGGGATCTCATCCGGGACTCCGAACAACCTTCGGTAACCATGCACTGTTCTCACTAACAACTCTAGCGTCACCGAACCTTAAGTGTGTAGACCCTGCGGGTTCGGAAACTATGCAGACATGACCGAGACACTCCCAGGTCAATAACCAATAGCGGGATCTGGATACCCATATTGGTTCCCACACGTTCCTCGATGATCTCATCGGATGAACCACGATGTCAAAGATTCAGGCAATCCCGTATACAGTTCCCTTTGTCTCGTCGGTATGTTACTTGCCCAAGATTCGATCGTCGGTATCTCTATACCTAGTTCAATCTCGTTACCGGCAAGTCTCTTTACTCGTTACCGTAATACATAATCCCGTGACTAACTACTTAGTCACTTTGAGCTCATTGAGATGATGTATTACCGAGTGGGCCCGGAGATACCTCTCCGTCACACGGAGTGACAAATCCCAGTCTCGATCCATGTCAACTCAACAGACACCTTCGGAGATACCTGTAGAGTACCTTTGTAGTCACCCAGTTACGTTGCGACGTTTGGCACACACAAAGCACTCCTACGGTGTCAGTGAGTTACATGATCTCATGGTCATAGGAACTTATACTTGACATGCAGAAAACTATAGCGATAACTGATACGATCAAAAGCTATGTTTAACGTTTGGGTCTCGTCCATCACATCATTCTCCTAATGATGTGATCCCGTTATCAAATGACAACTCATGTCTATGACCTGGAAACCACGGTCATCTTTGATCATCGAGCTAGTCCTGAAGAGGCTTACTAGGGACACAAAGTTTGTCTATTTATCCACACATGTATTTGAGTTTCCAATCAATACAGTTATAGCATGGATAATAAACGATTATCATGAACAAGGAAATATAATAATAACTCTTTTATTATTGCCTCTAGGGCATATTTCCAACAGTCTCCCACTTGCACTAGAGTCAATAATCTAGCATTACAAGGTAATGAATCTAACACCCATAGAGTTTTGGTGTTGATCATGCTTAGCCCGTGGAAGAGGCTTAGTCAACGGATCTGCAACATTCAAATCCGTGTGTACTTTGCAAATGCTTATGTCCTCCTCCTTGACTGAATCGCGGATGGAATTGAAGCATCGCTTTATGTGTCTGGTCCTCTTGTGAAACCTTGGTTCCTTGGCTAGAGCAATGGCACCAGTGTTATCACAAAACAGAGTCATTGGGTTTAGTGCACTAGGCACAACTCCAAGATCTGTCATGAACTCCTTCATCCAGACACCTTCCTTTGCCGCCTCCGAGGCAGCTATGTACTCCGCTTCGCATGTAGAATCGGCTACCACGCTTTGCTTGGAACTGCACCAGCTTACCGCTCCCCCGTTGAGAATATATACGTATCCGGTTTGAGACTTAGAGTCATCCGGATCAGTGTCAAAGCTTGCATCGACGTAACCCTTTACGACGAGCTCTTGATCACCTCCATAAACGAGAAACATTTCCTTAGTCCTTTTCAGGTACTTTAGGATATTCTTGACCGATGTCCAGTGATCCATACCAGGATTACTTTGAAACCTTCCGGCCATACTTATGGCAAGGCTGACATCTGGTCTTGTGCACAGCATTGCATACATGATAGAGCCTATGGCTGAAGCATAGGGGACGACACTCATCTTTTCTCTATCTTCCGCAGTCACTGGGCATTGAGTCTTACTCAACTTTGTACCTTGCAATACCGGCAAGAACCCCTTCTTGGATTGATCCATTTTGAACTTCTTCAAAACTTTATCAAGGTATGTACTTTGTGAAAGTCCTATCAAGCGTCTTGATCTATCTCTATAGATCTTGATGCCCAATATGAAAGCAGCTTCACCGAGATCCTTCATCGAAAAACTCTTGTTCAAATACCCCTTCACGCTATCCAAAAATTCTATATTGTTTCCAATCAGCAATATGTCATCCACATATAATATTAGAAACGCTATAGAGCTCCCACTCACTTTCTTGTAAATACAAGCTTCTCCGTAAACTTGTACAGACCCAAACGCTTTGATCACCTCATCAAAGCGAAGATTCCAACTCCGAGATGCTTGCACCAGCCCATAAATGGAACGCTGGAGCTTGCATACTTTGTCAGCATTCTCTGGATCGACAAAACCTTCCGGTTGTATCATATACAACTCTTCCTTAAGAAAACCGTTAAGGAACGCTGTTTTGACATCCATCTGCCAAATTTCATAATCAAAATATGCAGCTATCGCTAACATGATTCGGACGGATTTAAGCATCGCTACGGGTGAGAAAGTCTCATCGTAGTCAATCCCTTGAACTTGTGAAAAACCCTTTGCCACAAGTCGAGCTTTATACACGGTGACATTGCCGTCAGCGTCCGTCTTCCTCTTAAAAATCCATTTATTCTGAATGGCCTTCCGCCCTTCAGGTAATACTTCCAAAGTCCATACTTTGTTTTCATACATGGATCCCATCTCGGATTTCATGGCCTCTAACCATTTGTCGGAATCCGGGCCCACCATCGCTTCTCCATAGCTCGTAGGTTCACTGTTTTCCAACAACATGACCTCCAAGACAGGGTTACCATACCACTCAGGTGCAGTGCGTACCCTTGTCGACCTACGAGGTTCAGTAGTAACTTGATCAGAAGCTTCTTGATCATCATCATTGGCTTCCTCTTCAACCTCTGCAGGCTCCACAAAAACATCTTTCTGTGCTGCGCTACTCTCTGGTTGAAGTAGAGGTTCAATAACCTCATCAAGTTCTACCTTCCTCCCACTCAATTCTTTCGAGAGAAACTCTTTCTCGAGAAAGGACCCGTTCTTAGCGACAAACACTTTGCCCTCGGATCTGAGATAGAAGGTGTACCCAACTGTCTCTTTTGGGTATCCTATGAGGACACATTTGTCCGCTTTGGGTTCGAGCTTTTCTGGCTGAAGCCTTTTGACATAAGCATCGCAACCCCAAACTTTGAGAAAAGACAACTTAGGTTTCTTACCAAACCATAGTTCATACGGTGTTGTCTCAACGGACTTAGATGGAGCCCTATTTAAAGTGAATGCAGCTGTCTCTAACGCATATCCCCAGAACGATAGTGGCAAATCGGCAAGAGACATCATAGAACGCACCATATCTAATAGGGTTCGATTACGACGTTCGGACACACCATTACGCTGTGGTGTTCCAGGTGGCGTCAACTGTGAAACGATTCCACATTTTCTTAAGTGATTGCCAAACTCATAACTCAGATACTCTCCCCCTCGATCAGATCGTAGGAACTTGATCTTCTTGTTACGATGATTCTCAACTTCACTCTGAAATTGCTTGAACTTTTGAAACGTTTCAGACTTATGCTTCATCAAGTAAATATACCCATATCTACTTAAGTCGTCAGTGAAGGTGAGAAAATAACGATATCCACCGCGCGCCGTGACACTCATCGGGCCACACACATCAGTATGTATGATTTCCAATAAGTCACTTGCCCGTTCCATTGTTCCTGAAAACGGGGTCTTAGTCATCTTGCCCATGAGGCACGGCTCGCATGTGTCAAGTGATTCAAAATCAAGAGACTCCAAAAGTCCATCAGCATGGAGCTTCCTCATGCGTTTCACGCCGATATGACCCAGACGGCAGTGCCACAAGAAAGTGGTACTATCGTTATCTACTCTACATCTTTTGGCATCAATGTTATGAACATGTGTATCATCACTATCGAGATTCAATAAGAATAAACCCCTTACTTCGGGTGCATGACCATAAAAGATATTACCCATATAAATAGAACAACATTTATTCTCTGATTTAAATGAGTAACCGTCTCGCAATAAACAAGATCCAGATATAATGTTCATGCTCAACGCAGGCACTAAATAACAATTATTCAGGTTCATAACTAATCCCGATGGTAATCGAAGAGCGAGCGTGCCGACGGCGATCACATCAACCTTGGAACCATTCCCCACGCGCATCGTCACTTCGTCCTTCGCCAGCCTCCGTTTATTCCGTAGCTCCTGTTTAGAGTTGCAAATGTGAGCAACTGAACCGGTATCAAATACCCAGGCACTACAACGAGAGTTGGTAAGGTACACATCAATAACATGTATATCACATATACCTTGCTTGTTGTTGTTGTTGGCCCCCTTCTTGTCTGCCAGATACTTGGGGCGGTTCCGCTTCCAGTGGCCGTTCCCCTTGCAATAGAAACACTCAGTCTCTGGCTTGGGCCCAGCCTTGGGTTTCTTCACTGGATGAGCAACTGCTTTGCCACCCTTCTTAGAGTTACCCTTCTTGCCCTTGCCATTTTTCTTGAAACTGGTAGTTTTATTGACCATCAACACTTGATACTCCTTCTGGATGTCTGCCTCAGCAACTTTCAGCATTGAAAACAGCTCGGCGATGGACTTGTTCATCCCTTGCATGTTATACTGCTGCACGAAGCTCTTGTAGCTAGGTGGGAGTGACTGGAGAATTCTGTCAATGATAGCCTCCTCCGGGAACACAAGTCCCAGATCAGCTATGCGGGTATAGTACCCAGACATCTTCAGCAAGTGCTCACTGACAGACGAATTCTCCTCCATCTTGCAAGCAAAGAATTTATCGGTGGTCTCATACCTCTCGATCTTAGCATTCTTCTCAAAGATGAACTTCAACTCCTGGAACATCTCATATGCTCCATGACGTTCAAAACGCCTTTGAAGTCCTCCTTCCAAGCTATACAACATGGCACACTGCACTACTGAGTAGTCATCCGAACGCGTCTGCCAGGCGTTCATAACGTCCATAGAGGCCGGAGCGGGGGGTTCACCTAGCGGTGCACTTAGGACATAAACCTTTTGGGCAGCTGTGAGGATGATCCTCAGATTGCGGAGCCAGTCCACAAAGTTGCTCCCATCATCTTTCAGTTTAGCTTTCTCTAGGAACGCATTAAAATTCAGGGGAGCTACTGCGCGAGCCATCTACAACAAAAGATTTGCAAAGACATCTTAGACTATTGTTCATGATAAGTGAGTTTTTAACTAATCAAATTACTTATAACTCCCACTCAAATTGACATCCCTCTGGTCATCCGAGCGTGACATGATCCAAATCTACCAACCCAAGTCCGATCATCACGTGAGATGAGGTGGTGTCAATGGTGAACATCTACATGTTGATCATATCTACTATATGACTCATGCTCGACCTTTCGGTCTTCCGTGTTCCGAGGCCATGTCTGTACATGCTAGGCTCGTCAAGTCTAACCCGAGTGTTCTGCATGTGCAAAACTGGCTTGCACCCGTTGTATGCGAACGTAGAGTCTATCACACCCGATCATCACGTGGTGCTTCGAAACGACGAACCTTCGCAACGGCGCACACTCGGGGGGAACACAATTTTATCTTGAAATTTTAGTGAGGGATCATCTTATAATGCTACCGTCGTCCTAAGCAAAATAAGATGCATAAAAGGATTAACATCACATGCAAATCATAAGTGACATGATATGGCCATCAACTCGTGCTTTTGATCTCCATCTCCAAAGCACCGGCATGATCTCCATCGTCACCGGCGTAACACCATGATCCCCATCATCATGATCTCCATCATCGTGTCGCCATCGGGGTTGTCGCGCGCCCACCATGCTCTTACTACTATTGCTACCGTTTAGCGATAAAGTAAAGCATTACATAGCGCATAATGATTGACACGCAGGTCATACAAAAATTAAAGACAACCCTATGGCTCCTGCCGGTTGCCGTATACATCGACATGCAAGTCGATATTAACTATTACAACATGATCATCTCATACATCAAATATATCTCATCATGTCATTGGCCATATCATATCACAAACATACCCTGCAAAAACAAGTTAGACGTCCTCTAATTTGTTGTTGCATGTTTTACGTGGCTGCTATGGGTATCTAGCAAGAACGCTTCTTACCTACGCAAAGCCACAACGGTGATATTTAAGTTGCTATTTAACCTTCTACAAGGACCGCCTTTGTCTATTCCGATTCAACTAAGATAGGAGAGACAGACACCCGCCAGCCATCTTATGCAACAAAAGTCACATGTCTGTCGATGGAACCGGTCTCATGTACGTGGACATGTAAAGTTGGTCCGGGCCGCTTCATCCCATAATACCGCTGAATCAAGAAAGACTAAGGAGGGAAGCAATCTAAACATCAACGTCCACAAACCCTTTTGTGTTCTACTCGTGAAAGCATCTACGCAAGAACCTGGCTCTGATACCACTGTTGGGGAACGTTGCATGGGAAACAAAAAATTTTCCTACGCTCACCAAGATCAATCTAGGAGATGCATCTACGAGGGGAGAGTTGGATCCACATACCCTTGTAGATCGCTAAGCGGAAGCGTTCAAGAACGCGGTTGATGGAGTCGTACTCGCCGCGATTCAGATCGCTGAAGATCCTAGCACCGAAGCAACGGTGCCTCCGCGTTCTTCACACGTACAGCTCGGGGACGTCTCCTCCTTCTTGATCCAGCAAGGGGGAAGGAGAGGTTGATGGAGACACGGGCAGCACGACGGCGTGGTGGAGATGGTGGTGGAGGATTCCAGCAGGGCTTCGCCAAGCACTGCGGAGTTCACGAAGATGGATGTGGGAGAGGGAGGGCAGCGCCGAGGCACGAACGTGTGTGGCTGCCCTCCCTCTGCCTCTCTTTATATAGGGGGGAGAGAGGGGAGGGGGCGCCCTAGGGTTTACCCCTAGGGGCGGCGGCCAGGGCAGATGGGGAGGGGGCGGCGGCCAAGGGGCTAGGGTT